>CM065589.1:419879262-420196230 GCA_033119425.1 Bufotes viridis
GAATTAGCGAGGATGACGAATATGACGAATGTATTCGTCATATTCCTCAAAACGAAGATAACGAAGTATTCTACATCTTCGTTTTAGCTACCTATTCGTCAACTTCACTAATTCTAGCAATAAAATAGGAAGGTTGACTATAGAGACAGCTGTGTTAAATTCGCTATGCGATTTTTTTTTTTTTTTTTTTTTTAATAAATAGAATACTTATAATAATTTTATCAAGTAATATAATTATTGTATTAAAAAAAAAAAAATTAGCGAATAGCGAAGTTGACGATGACGTGAGGTAGCTAAAACGAAGATGTAGAATACTTCGTTATCTTCGTTTTGAGGAATATGACGAATACATTCGTCATATTCGCTATTCGCTAATTCTACCAAGCCAACCATAACTTCTGTGCTCATGGAGCGTCCCGATCACCATGGGAACGTCTCCATATACTAAAATGTACTGTCGGATTTGAGGAATTACGTTGAAATCGCAATGCGATTAATTCAAGTTATATTAATCGCATTGCGATTTCAACTTAGAGCTGGGTTTATAATGGGTCAGCTTGGTAGAATTAACGAAGTTAACGAATATGGAATATAGCAGCAGTGCTAAGTTGAAATTGCAATGCGATTAATTTAACTTAAAGTATTCGCATTGCGATTTCAACTTAGCACTGCTAGTGCATAGCTAATCTATATTCCATATTCGTTAATTCTAGCCTATGTAAGATAGCAGTGCTAAGTTGTAATCGCAATGCGATTAATATAACTTGAATTAATCGCATTGCGATTTCAACGTAATTCCTCAAATCCGACAGTACATTTTAGTATATGGAGACGTTCCCATGGATGGGGACGCTCCATGAGCACGGAAGTCGGCAGAAGCGGCAACGGGAACTGACTAGAGCAGCCAGGAAGCCTGGAATCCTCAGGACAGGTAAGAACTACTTTTGGGAAGTGGGAAAGAAAAAAATATAACAAAAAAAAAACAAAAAAAAAAACGAATATTCGAAATAGCGAATTTATAGCACTATATTCGAAATATTCGCGAATTAGCGAAGTGCCGATATTCGCTAAGAAATTTGCTTTTCGAATATTCGCGCTCAACACTAAATACCAGCTGCAACATGGTTGTCACCTTTCAAGTCAGCTTCCACTCTTCACAAGCGAGGATTGGGCATGGATGTCTGACCTCTGTGAGGTTTTAAGAAACTTTGACGAATCAACACAGATGCTAAGCGGCGATAAGGCTATTATCAGCGTAACCATCCCACTTCTGTGTCTACTCAAATGTTCGCTGCTCACAATTAAGGCCGACGCTTTGCATGTTGAAGAGGTGGAAATGGGGAAGACGACATTACACAGGGTGATAGGCAGACCACCCTCAGTTCGTCTTCTCAGCGCGAATTGGACGATGAAGAGGAGGAGGAGCAGGGGACAGTTGCCTCCGCTACAGAGGGTAGTAGACATGGAAGTTTAATTCCATCAGTTCAGCGTGGGTGGGCAGAACAGAAGGAAGGGGATAAGGAGATTGAGACTCATCCTCCTGATGACAACAGTGAAGTCTTGCCTGTTGGTAGTCTGGCACACATGGCTGACTTCATGTTAGGCTGCCTTTCCCAAGACCCACGCGTTATATGCATTTTAGACAACACAGATTACTGGATGTTCACCCTTCTGGACCCCCGCTACAAAGAGAGCTTTTTACCTCTTATTCCTCTGGTGGAGAGGACGAGCAAAACTGTGCAATACCAGAAGATCCTGGTTGAAATATTGCTCCAAAAATTTCCATCTGACAACGCTGGTGGCAGAGTTCGTAGTTCTATTGGCAACCGAGGAGGAGAGACAAGGGGAACACACAGCAGTTCCAACAGAGGCAGGGCAACACTCTCCAAAGCCTGGGGCAGTTTCATGACACCTCGCCAGCACCCTCATCCTGATGGGCGGCCTACTTTCACAAGGAGGGAAACATTTTGGAAGATGGTGAAGGAGTACATAGCAGCATCCTCAATAATCCCTCAGTGCCTTACAACTACTGGGTGTCCAAGCTGGACACAAGGCATGAACTGGCGCTCTACGCCTTGGAGGTGCTGGCCTGCCCTGCCACCAGCGTTTTTGTCTTCGCGGGTATTTAGCGCTGCTGGTGGCATTACAACAGATAAGCGTATCCGCTTGTCAACTGAAAATTCTTACAGGTTGACTCTTATAAAAATGAACAAGGCCTGGTTTGCCCCTGACTTCTTGACCCCACTAGAGGAAAGCTGAGAGGATGAACATGAAGGCACTTTAAAGTTGTTGTTTATAATGTACTCAATACACTGTATTGCTTGGAAGTGGTAGCCGTAGCCATTTCTCAGGCTCCCTCTCCAGAATCGAACCCTGATTCCTCGTTAACCATTGTCACCATGTTAGGCGCATAAAAGAACATCGAAAGGGCAGATTTCCAAATGAATCATTGACGTCACAGGGACGTGCGATCACCCAGAAGTTATTTAGAGTCAACAAAGCAGCAGCAAGCCCTCGCCCATAATATTTTCGATGGTCAGATCAGCTGCAGGCCCTACAACATAATTTTTTCGATGGTCAGCTCAGCAGCAGGCCCTCAACCATAATTTTTTCGATGGTCAGCTCAGCAGCAGACCCTCACCCCTAATGTTTTGGAGGGTCAGCTCACCAGCAGGCCCTCACCTACAATCTCTTACAGACAGCTCTCCAGCAGGCCCTCACCTACAAGTCCAGTCTCACTATCCAAGAGTCTGGTCAACACAATCCTCACTGCCGGGGGTGACGTAACTAGTTAGCATGGAGGAGTCTTGTTCATTATCGGAATTAACCAGGCAAATCGCTCCACCCACTCAGAACGGCAATTCACCACCACCCACAGAATCGAGAAAGAGCTATCAATCTATCAATCTGTCAATCCTTTCCGTGTCCGGGCCCGGTGAGGTTTTCCTGTGTTGAGTCAAATTAAGCCGCAGGCTCCACTCCTGGTGGTGCCCTTCCGTCAGTGAGTTTAAGTTTCAGCTTTGCAACCATACTCCCCCCGGATCCCAAAGACTTTGGTTTCCTGGAAGTTGCTTGGTGGGTAATGGGAATAATGCCGCCGGATTGCCTGTCCGATCATCTTTGAACCTCCGACTTTCTTTGTTGATTAATGAAAACATTCTTGGCAAATGCTTTCGCTGTGGTTCGTCTTGCACCGGTCCAAGAATTTAACCTTTGTGCTTTACATACAAGTAATTATACAGGAAAGAATGTTTCCTAACAATTTTTCTGCTACAATCGATTTTATCTTTGGTTTTCTGAGTATTATTGGGAACATCATTCCCAGCAGCGCCATGGGAGTGCAAGATGCATCCAGACATTCTCCCCATGCTGTTCCTGAACCATTTTGGTGGTGTTTCCATCAATTTCTTAACTTTTCCTATGAACCAGGCACCCTCCCCTCTTCAGAGCAGGGGGTGTCTGGTTTAATACTCGGATTCTTCCATTGACTTCCGTTATACTCGGGTGCTCGGTAGAGCACCCAAGCATCCCGATATGCTCGGCCAGAGTACCCGAGCACCCGTGCACTGTGGTGCTCAATCAACAGTAAGGATTACCTTCAATACAAATTACATCATGTACCTTTTTAACAGGCCAGAGAATAAAACTTTTTGTGGGAGTGCTAATATATATAGAGGCAAGTATCTCAGAGGGTTTGGGGAAATTACATATATATATAATATTTCCTTTCAGTGGGAGAGAGAATCCCCCACTGACAAATCAGCACCCACTATTCTTTTATCTCATATTTCCTTTAAAATATATCTGAATCTCAACTGAAAAAGTGAATTAATGAGGACCTTTCATGGGTCCGAACATTGTAAGATAACTATCTAGACATGTAGAGCGGCGCCCAGGGATCTCACTGCACTTACTATTATCCCTGGGCGCTGCTCAGTTCGCCCGCTGTGGCCCCATTACCTTCTCCCGCACTGTATGGTAATTGCTACTATCGGAACACCAGGGAGGAGACTGCCCTTGTATGAGACCCTACCTGTTGATTGTACCTTAGGTCCATTTGTGTATGCAAAATGTATAATGAAAATAAAGGGAGAACATTCATTCCTTACTTTTTAATTACATTTTTGATTTCAGGTTGAGCCTGGCTCTACATGTGCCGTATTTGGTTTGGGTGGAATCGGCCTTTCTGTAATTATAGGATGTAAAATAGCAGGAGCTTCCAGAATTATTGCAATAGATGTAAACAGCAAAAAATTTGAAAAGGCTAAAGAGCTTGGAGCCACTGAATGTGTCAACCCAAAGGACTATGAAAATCCCATTCATGAGGTGATAATGAATATGACTGATGGGGGAGTTCATTATTCTTTTGAATGCATTGGAAACACTGATATCATGGTAAGTATATTAAATCGATACAGATTTTACATTGACTTTACAAGTGTCAAATGGCTTAAATGGGTTGTGTCACTTCAGCTTTTATCATGTAGATAAAGTTAATACAAAGCACTTACTAATGTATTGTAATTGTCCATATTGCCTCCTTTGCTGGCTGAATTCATTTTTTCATCACATTATACACTGTCCATTTCCAGGGGCTATGGCCGCCTCTACAATCCAGCAGCAGTGGTGGTGCTTGCACACTATAATAAAAAGTGCCGGTCTATGCATACACGCATGGTCCTCGAAACAAGAGAGGTCGAAACCTTTTGCTATAATGTATAAGCAAAACCACTTTTGTTGGACTGCAGGGTGGTTATAACCATGAAAATGAACAGTCCATAATGAGATGAAAAAATCGATCAAACCAGCAAAGGAGGCAATATGGACAATTACAATACATTAGTAAGTGCCACGTATTAACCTTGTGTACATGATATATGCCATTTGCTGAAGAGAGACACCCCATTTAAAACAATATACAAGACTGGAACACAATTAGAAGTAACTATATGGCATTCAGGCACTGAATGAGAGAACTAGCCGGGTTTAAACAGCATACTTAGATGAGTTCATCAGTAACTGCTGCATAGTAACAAGGCTCAGGACCAGAAATAATTAAAAGGGTTTTCCGAGATCTTAGGGTCCTCAGTATCTGATCGGTGGGGGTTCTACACCCAGGACTGTTGCTGATCAGCTGTTTGAGAAGGCACCAGCATTCCTGTGCAGAAGATGGGAGTGGTAGTGGCCAGTGGCGTACCGTCAATATAGGCAGACCAGGCACTGGTTATGGGGCCCCTGAGGCTAGGGAGCCCAGCCAGACTGCATGGCTGTGCCCCCTTTCCAACCTGAATACCCACTGCATTAGTAACAGAAAGATAAATACAGGCAATGGCTACTTATAGTGCTTTTGGGTCAGCAGCCATATTTACATTTTCATTTTGCACTATACGCAGCGCTTGTGCTGCGCTGATAACAGCAGGCCGGCCAGTGGATGGAGGGAGGACGGGAGAGTGAGCAGCTGCTTCCTCCAATCAGGTAGCAGCTCACTGCCTGATGTGCCCGCCCCTCTGGGATGTCCCACAGCAAGCAGTGTGGTAAAGTACCAGCGTCCAGCCCTGGACTTACTATATCAGCAGTGATGTCCCACATGCTTCCCCTCCTCTGGGTCCTCCATACTTCTCTTTGTTTGTTTAACCCCAGCACCGCCAGTTGCAGCCAATTGCTGGGTGAGAGGTCAGAAACGCTCTGTACGATGGAACTGAGGTGAGAGGAGCTGACAGGAAGACACGCTGTTTGCAGGGTGACTGAATTTACAGCTGCTAGGGTCAGGGTCAAACAGGAGCCTCAGCTCTGCTCACTGTAGTGTAAATATATTCTATCATATGGGATCTGAGGCATGTGCTGGATGCTCCAGATAGCCTACCTCTGAGGTAAAAGGATGGGACATGACTAAAAATTCTCAGCCCTGCTCTCTGTTAATAACAAAGGGAGAAGTTGAGCTGTGAGACCTGCAGAAAATCTGTCCCAGGGGTCACACTGACCAGTGTGGACAGTCCTGCTGCAGTCATTAACCCTATAGGCTCTCCTCTGCTTTAGGGCTCATGAACACAACTGTTGATGTGGTCCGCATCCGCTCAGGTGCAGACCCATTCACTTCAATGGGGCCGCAAAAGATGCGGACAGCACTACGTGTGCTGTCCGCATCCGTTGCTCTGTTCCGTGGCTCCGCAAAAAAAAATAAACAATGTCCTATTCTAATCCATTTTGCGGACAAGAATAGGCATCTTTATAATGGGCCGTCCGTTCCATTCCGCAAATTGTGGAAGGCACACAGGCGGCTTCCGTGTTTTTCAGATCTGCAAAACACATACGGTCATGTGCATGAGGCGCCGAGTTCATATCCCATTTTTTCCTTCCGTTTTATGTATGCATACAGTGCATCCTTCATCATAGAGTTTAAAAGAAAAATGTATATGTTAACGTATACGTTTTTTCTACTGGACTCTGTGGGATAGAAAAGCGTTGAGTGCTGCACTTTTCCCTTCCCCCCCCCCAACATGTACGTAAAAACGTGATGTGAACCCCTAATGTACCCCACACTCTCACTAATCAGCTTTAATAAATTGACTTTTTATTGGAGGGGGGCCCAATTCAGAGTTTTGCTATGGGGCCCCATTATTTCGCCCCTGGTAGTGGCCCTGATGAAGAGTTGTGTCATGGTATACTCCTTCAGGCCATTGCTCACTGGGGGTTGGTGCAGTGGAAATGAGTGGAAGAATGAGTTCAGAATTAAATGTATAAAAGTATATTTTGCTAAGTGCAACTTAGAACTTCAAATACATTCAATAGCAACTGATTTCAAGTTCAATTTTCTGACACCAGTAAGGATTATGCAGTCAGGTAGGATAGATACAATTTTAGTGCTTGAATTGGCCAAGTAGTATTCTGGGTCATGGGTGCCTTAACCATGGTCTCTCTCCTCACAGCAGTGTCTTTAATGCTTTTGTAGCTGTTCACTGGTGTATCTGTTCAGCTGTCTGTCTTCTCAAGGACTGATTTGAATGGTTCCCTCTGGAGAATCCTCCTCACGAGCAGCTCTGCAGTGAGCATTCTCTCATCTCCTATCAAAACAGGAGAAACAGGGAGGTTAGGCCTTTTCTTTGCAACCATTACCATGCATCGCTCACCGGTAATAATGGCCATATATACAAAATACTTAAAAATATAATACAATAACTATACACAATTGAAGTACCAACCCATCGGGGGTACTACAATCCGCCTTGCAGACTGCAGGCTGCTTCATGCTGCAAGTGCCAGTCACTAGTCAAAAGGAGTCAGAGCATGCACCTTGATTTTCCCCAACCTATGGACGGCCACCCAGGGGTACTTAAGGCATCTCCCCCTGTGGGAAGGTATCTTAGAAATAGGTTCTAGTCTGTTAATTTCCAGCAAAGGTGTACTGTTCTATGTTCATCTACCTGTGTACTGACCTGTTTACCAGATTTGACATTTCGCTGCCTGACCTGACCTCTGCCTATTCTCCGTTGTGAACCTGGGTCTGCCACCCTGACTACAGACTGTTTTTTGGATGGCTAAAACTCTTCCTGCCCTTACCCTGGCCTGTCTCGGACTATTGTTTTGCCTGAATCCTTTGTGCACACCGTCACTTGAATGGAGACTACTTCAGGAGGTAGCAACCTGTTGTTTCCCCTAGTGAAGTACAGATCCCTGTACTTCACATGGCAAGACATGTGATAGAAGTGCCTATTCTTGTCCGCAATTGCGTGGCCATATAACAGAAGTATGGATACAGTCAGCACAAGATTGGAAACAGAAAGGATGTGGAATGGATGCGGACAAATAAATACGGTTGTGTTAATGAGCCCCATCTTCAGGCGCCATGGGGAATTGCCAATAGCCACAGTTAGGGCAGCAAGTGCATCCGAGACAGGAGCTTGGGCTCCATGCTTGATGTTATACCTGTGGTCTGCAGGCAGAAAGATGTGAAAGTTACTATTCTCAGCAGATTTAGGCTTACGGTCCCGCCTGAGGATACCTGAGGGTGGTGAGCTGGGTGCTTTGCAATATAATTATTTTGTGTTCAGAAATTATTAATTAAAACAATTCTGGGGAACCACCATGGGTTCGAATGTGGCCCCAAGTTACACAAATATTTTTATGTCAGACTTGGAAGAAATATTCATCTGTGTATCTCGCCAATTCAACAAAGTGCTTGGGTGGTGGACATGCATAGATTACATCTTTGTTATTTGGATGGATTCCGAACCTAAACTCACGGATTTTCATGATTATCTCAACAACATTGATTCATATGTGAAATTTACATTAACATCATCCACAGAAAGTATTCAGTTTCTGGACACAATGGTAATTAAAGGAGGAGATTCATTTATAACTGATTTGTACACCAAACCAATGGATTGTAACAAATTACTGAGGTTTGACAGTTGCCACCCTCGGGCCACTGTTAAATCTCTCCCATATAGCCAGTTTTTAAGAGTTCAACACACGTCCCACAAGGTTCGATGAGATGGCAAACTAATTTTTACAAAGAGGTTACCCGAAATGGCTAATACAAGCACATAATAGAGAAAATAGGCAAAAATAGAGACAAGGTCTGGTGGTAAAGCAAAAGAACTAATAACATCAAGAATTCCTTTTGTATCTACATACTCTGAACCAAGCCCCCTGATTAATGTCATTTAGAATCACTGGACAATTCTGACAAGTAACTTCCATCACATGAAGTAATTGTAATTGTCTATCCCCCCTCTGATAGCACACAGATGATCACCTAGTCTGCGTGATAAAGAGCTGAAGTTCCCAGTAAAAAGATAAAAATAATCATATACAGGTAGAGAAAGATGTGGCTGTTATCCCTGTTTGAGCTGCATGAATTGGACCTATATGCTGAAAGGGAACACATTCACGCACCCCACTTTAGGGTCGCAATATGATATTCGACACTATCTCACATGCAATAGCATTTTTGTTATATACTTGCTTTAGTGCCCTTGTGGTCTGCTCAATGTTGGAGAGACCAGTGGGACTTAAAAACCAGGCTGAATCAACACAAATATATGATTCGTCAAAAAAAGGTAGGATCTCCCTGTTTCAAAACATTTTGCTGAAATAGGGCATAAAAAAAACATTTGAAGTTCAGAATTATTGACCATATCCCCTTAAGAATAGGTGGGAATAGGGAAGTATTTTTTAAACAACAGGAATTACAATGGATTTACCAATTACAAACACTTAAACCAAAGGGTTTGGATAAAAGGTATTGTCACACTGCAGATGACTCAAACTAGGGGTAATTGGGGTAATTTTTCAGAATTTGTGACCTCTAGGTAGGGGAAAGAGGGGGGCAGCAGAAGGCCCATGGGCAATAAGCGCTTTTATTGTGGCTTTACATATTCAACTGCATCGCTGCAATACAGTTGCATGCTGTGACGGGGCACAGGATCGGTGTCTCCCTGGCCAAACGTTTCCTATAATAGTCTATAGTCCTAGTTCATGTAGCCTATCAGAGGCCGGTGTCATCATTATCGCGTTCCCTGAGCTAGGCTGCATAGAGCTCCGGAGAGAGACTAGGAGAAGTCAGTGTCTTACATCGCTGACAGCAGTATGGAGGTATTTTAGTTTATTATTTTTATTTGGCAGCATGGTGTTTGGCCACAATGGGGTGGATGGCATTATTTTGTAGTTGGAGAAAGCACTATTGGGACATTCCAGCTATAAAAAGAAGCATTTTTGTACTGGCACACATTGTAAGGGGGGCACTATGGGTACATTTATTGTACTTGGGTCACTAAAAGGGAGTGTTTTTTTTGTACTTACACACATAATAAGGGAGCATTTTTTGTACTGACACATAAGGGGGCTCGTTTTGTACTGGCACACATTATAAGGGAGCATTTTTGTACTGGTACACATTCTAGGGTGGCCACTATGGGGACATTTCTTCTACATGGGTCTTTAAAAGTATTTTTTTGTACTGGTACACATTTTAAGGGAGCATTTTTGTACTGGCATACATTGCAAGGGGGTATTATTTTACTGCCACACATTATAAGGGTTCATTTTTGGTACTGGCACACATTATAGGGGGGAGAGTAGTTGTCAAAGTCTGCAAAGACAAGAGAAGGCTGAAAGAAATAGACATTGTGGTCTGGTCTGAATGGAAAAGATAAAGAAAGAGAACTTCTACATCAAAGGAGGCCTCACTGGATGTAAGAGATGTGGCACTGTATTACCCTATATGTTTTGTAGCTCTGTATGTAATGTTTTCCAAGTATGTCTTTAAAAGTAGGGCTGGAGAGAAGGGGTTAGGTTAAGAAATTTGTATTGGAAGAGAGGGGGGGTGGGGGTTTCAGTTTTCACCCCTGCATATACTAACAGTATCACCAGTTTTGCTCAGCATCACCAGAGTGGTTCCTATATGAATTATCCCTCAATGCAACTGACCTATTAATAAAGCTTCACATCAAGCGACAGGGGGGACATCAGTATAAGGAGATAGATAAATGAATCTGATGCACTTTTACTATTTTGCATCTTAAAAGACAGAGTAATCTTGACTTTAAGTAGCGTGTGACCTCGGTTATCCCACACGATCAATATGGTGTAAACTTGCACTTGATGCTGGGATATAGACAGTGCCCTAGCACCAGAATGCATAATAGCATGTGTGTGGGGGACCACTGACCATGGCTCTCCCTTTCAGGTACACCACCTCCTGACATGGAGGTAATGATCAAAGGAAATGAGGATTAGACTGATGTTATTTTATTGAAGCATTATGTTCTTCTATGTCTTGTCTTTTCCCTTAGATTTGGGTGCAATTTTGTGTCTGACAGCGGGATTTTTAAAGTGCCCCGGATTGCATTATAGCAGGGCAAGAAGAGGCCACCTTAGTGGTACATCCCTCTGCACTGCATCCACTACTGGTTGGAGAGATAATATCTCTCTAATGAGTATTCTCTTATTTTTGCTCACAATATTTTATATCCAATATCTAAATTAAGATATCCCTACCAATGATGCCCACCTTGTTTGCAATTGATTGTGATTTGCAATTGAGGCGATCACACTGAATCATTTAGCTTGGTATTTCCATGGAAATTGCTATGTACTATAGACCCCTGTGAGCCAGAGAGATGGGGAATCAAATGTCCCGGTCCTCCCCGCCCCTGTGCGGCACTTGAGTATCCTCCATCACCACATTTCCTGTTACATCAGGACGTGCTCATCGGCGCGCAGCATCCCATGTGGGGGGAGGCTCGGTGTGGTCTGTATCCCGCACCTGCGCATCAGCTTGGAAGGGATGCCAACATTATTATGTACCCACTAGGACCACCAATGGTGAGCTGAGGCAATATATATTGCAGAAATATATTCACACAGCTGCAACTGTGTTAATCTATGTAAATATAAATAATAGTAATTATGTTTTTAACTCACAAGGCACTGGTCACTTTATGGATCTTGTGAAATACGTCTTAACAACTTTGAATCATGATTATGATCACATATTACATGTAATGCATCATACTCAACCTGATAAATCATGTTATAAATGAATTATGAAAGTGTTTTCACAATTGATTTGTTATCTAACAATGATGTCACCAAGTATCAGTTAATTATGTATAAGGGTATTTAAGGATACATGTGGCACTACTACATTGCTTGACAAAGGCCTCATTGTGCTGGGCTGAAACGTTGCCTTGGCAATAAACGGGCCTTCAATCTTTTTACCACATTTGAGTGCTGCCTCAATTTTTGATTTTTGGGTGGTGATCTCTTTAGAGTCTCATTAGTGACACCTGTTCCAAATTGTCTATCATTAGTAAGTGTATAAACACCCAATAAGGTTTTTTTTAATTAAATGTTTTTATTTATTTAAAAAACCATAATAAATCAGGCTGTTTGTTAACATATTGTCACTGTGATTTTATTTACTATTGCTGTATGAAAGAGCTTGAAAGGGCAAAGAGTGAAAAAAAAATGTAAAGAGAAAACGACAAACGATAAAAATATGAAAAACAATTTTCGGCTAATTTGTATACTTTAGATATTGATATTGAAAATATTCGTACCCAAATCAAATCTTCTGTCCAACTGGATAGAGTCAAACAACTTTCAAGAAATTTGCTAATCTCTACTTCATCATGTTTTTATTTGATAATCCCTGTTATGCACTCCAAAGGGAAGACTCCAGCTATTTACCCCTCCTTTTCATGCCCCATTTCTAGTATTGTCTATTTTTCATTTGATGGATATGGAGACAGGGAATGGGAAACAATTGGTTTAAGGAAGAAAAAGAAGATGCCACCTCCCTCTAATGAGATATGCAGTAGTAATGCTTACTTTTTGCAAAAACATTTAGAACAAAAGGTCAGCTTGTCATGTACAACATACAACATATTCCTATCAAAGGAAATTGCAGGTTTTCTCCCTGCTCTCTTTATAAAAAAAACATAATTATAGTAACTGAAACATAATGCATAATTCAATTAACCCCTTAATTGCTATTGTCAGGCGGTGCAGGCTTAAGTCTGCAGTCTGCAGTGATGTATTTTGGGGTCCCTGCAGTAGAGGAGGATTGCAAACTCCCAGAGCCATCCTGCGCTAACAACTGGGGGTCACTAATAGCTCCGGTTCATAGAGAAGGCTCCTGCTTCACAGCTGGGTTTGGCGAATCCCCAATATAGGCTAAGTGCCCTTTAATTACCGCAGTTCACACCACAGTATGATCTAAGGGGACTGCTCCCTACAATCAGGTTACCAGGTTTCCCAGTAGCCCAATTTGAGACTGGAGGAGCCATCTGTAGTCGGACCTGAAGAACTACAAAGGGCACCAGGGCTGTCTGGTTATCCTGCTTTTAGGGCTCATTAATGTTGCCCTAACAGGAGACTGTGTCATAGTGACACAGAATACAATGTACACTAATTGCCAAAAAAAAATGAGATTACAATATTAGAGCAAAAATATGTTTATTAGATGGATACAAGATGGGCATGGAGGCATCTAGGTTCTATATGTTATACTGTGGCACAGATGTTGCAGCTGAGCCTGTAGATCCTGCCCATTCATAGGATGCCGAAACTGGTATCCCAGCTGTTCCCATGAATGCTCAATTGGTGACAAATCCGGCAACTCGACAGTCCAAGGAAATGTTGCAATCTGGCAGAGATATTCCTGGGAAACCTTTGCTCTGTGTAGGTGAAGATTATCCTGATGAAAAATGCCAACTGGAAGCCCTGTCATGAGAAGAAACACATGTGGCCAAAGGATGTCCTGCACAGATCGTTGAGCTGTAAGTGTTGCTTGTATTACTACTGGGGGTAACTCTGTAAGTAAATCTATAGCACACTAGGATTTTTTATGCGGCATGCAGACAAGCCATACAGTCTTTGGTCACAGATCCCTTGGTAAAGGTCACCAATCGACCGAAACGTTGGGAGTTTTCTATGGCCTTTAGGGAGACTGTAAATTCTGGATATAAAAGAATGCATAAAATGATGTGAATATCTTATAAAGTATTATTCAAAAAGAATTCTGGTGTGCCATAGATTTACCAACACATTCGGATAGACTATTGTCCATCTAAGAGTGTGCAGGTCTCATCTTTTCCAATACTGTAGAGTATTGGTTCGGCTTGAGCATCGCTATGCTCAGCGCTCGGCTTTACTCGGCTGAGCAACACGTGTATTCATCGCATTGCTCTAGTCTCCTCCCTGCACGTTTGGCGCCTTCTAAGCAGCCAATGAAGGTCCAGGTAACTAATTCCCATCAGTGTAAGGCCATAGCCATTTTAGCTGTAAGCCTTACACTGATTGGCTGGCCGGAACACCTTATACCATTTCATATAGGAGCTGAGGTCTGGCGCTCGGCTCATTCAGCATCAGGGAGAGCAGACAGTAGGCAGTGACAGATAGCGTTTTGCTCTAAACTTCCTGATTTCACTCCAAAAACCTTATTGAAAGACCTAACAGTCCTTTTAAGAACTAGAGTGTGTGTTTGACAGCAGTGCAGCACCTTTTATTTATGTTTTTTAAGAAGGGGTTTGCTTCAGCACTATCAGGGACAGGCGTCACCAGGAAGCGACTTGAAAATCGCCTTTTTAACTTCTAAAAGACAGAAAGATTTCTGATTAGTGATATTACGCCATCATTAAGCAGTGTGTTGGGCAGACATTATAAAAAGGGGCTTATTCACTACAGTGTGCCTGCTACTGAGATATACACTGCACCATCATAAAGCAGTGTGTTGGGCACACATTATAAAAAGGGGCTAATTCACTACAGGGAGCCTGCTACTGAGATATACACTGCACCATCAGAGAAATTATTTGTTCTGGGGAAATGAACCTAGCTTGTGCCATATGTGTGTGCGTTCAATCCGCAACTGTTATATTAATTACTCCAGCAGATTTATATTTTGGCCATAGTTAACTAGTGTTGGGCACATCTGTGTGTGCGTTTAGGCCGCAACCGTATATACAGTATTCCCGCAGAGAATACATTTTATTTGGAACAAATTTGTATCCAATATAGAACTACATCTGAATACAGTGTGTATTGTCAAAATTACATTATCACTAGGCTAGTGTAGTGCCGAAAATCTTTGTTTTTCTGTATCCAGTAACTTACTGGTAGCCAATACAGTGTGTATTGTAAAAATTACATTATCTTTGACCTAGTGTAGTGCCAAAAATCAGTATTGTTCTGTATCCAGTACCTTACTGGAAGCCAATAGAGTGTGTATTGTCAAAATTACATTAACTCTGGCCTAGTGTAGTGCCTAAAATCTGTATTTTCCTGTATCCAGTACCTTACTGGAAGCCAATACAGTGTGTATTGTCAAAATTACATTAACTCTGGCCTAGTGTAGTGCCGAAAATCTGTATTTTCCTGTATCCAGTACCTTACAGGAAGCCAATACAGTGTGTATTGAAAAAATTACATTATCTCTGAGCTAGTGTACTGCTAAAAATCTTTATTTTTCTGTATTCAGTACATTGCAGCCAGCCAAAATAGTGTTTATTGTAAAAATATCATTATCTGTGGCCTAGTGTAGTGCCAAAAAATTGTATTTCTCTGTATCCAGTACATTATAGCAAGCCAATACAGTGTATAGTGTAAAATTAAATTATCTGTGACCCTGTGTAGTGCCGAAAATTTGTATTTTTCTGTCTCCAGTACATTACAGCAAGCCAATACAGTGTGTATTGTAGAAATATCATTATCTGTGGCCTAGTGTAGTGCCAAAAAATTGTATTTCTCTGTATCCAGTACATTATACCAAGCCATTACATTGTGTATTGAAAAAAATTAATTATCTGTGGCCTAGTGTAGTGCTGAAAATTTGTATTTTTCTGTCTCCAGTACATTACAGCAAGCCAATACAGTGTGTATTAAAAAATTTCATTATCTGTGGAGTAGTGTAGTGCCGAAACTTTGTATTTTTCTATCTCCAGTACATTACAGCAAGCCAATACAGTGTGTGTTGTAAAAATGTCATTATCTGTGGAATAGTGTAGTGCCGAAAATTTGTATTTCTCTGTATCCAGTACATTATAGCAAGCCAATACAGTGTGCATTGTAAAAATGTCATTATGTGTCCTACTGTAGTGCCGAAAATTTGTATTTCTCTGTCTCCAGTACATTACAGCAAGGCAATACAGTGTATAGTGTAAAAAATAGTATTTCTCTGTATCCAGTAATTACAGCAAGCCAATACAGTGTGTATTGTAAAAATTTCATTATCTATGTTCTAGTGTAGTGCTGAAAATTTGTATTTTTCTGTATCCAGTACATTATAGCAAACCAATACAGTGTGTATTGTAAAAATTACATTATCTCTGGGCTAGTGTAATGCCGAAAATCTGTATTTTTCTGTATCCAGTACTTTCCTGCATTAGAAAACTGTGTCTTTAGCGGACAGTAAAACAATCTGCACCACATCTACAGACAAAACCATTAATATGAAGAAGGTGAGCACTGCAATGTTTTATGGGGTCCGCTAACCTTCAGGCCCTCAATACAATTTTTTATAGGGTCTGCTCACCTTCAGGTGCTCAACTATAATGTTTTAGAGGGTAACCAGCACACCCTTGCTCCAAATGTATTTGAGGGTCACCAGTAGGCCATCAATGATAATTTTTCAAGGGTGTGTATGATGCCCTCTTTTATGTGTAATAAAGGGTGTATTGGAGTGCCGGTTCCTTGTAATTTTTGCCAGCCCTTTCACTTAATGCATAGGCTTTATGAGTGCAGCAGTGTACCTGAACAATTGTAGCACCATGTGAATGAGGCCCTCCTTTATGTGATATACAGGCTGTTTCAGAGTGCTTCTTCCTTGCAATTTTTGGCAGCATGTGCACTGAATATACAATTGAATATACAGGAAAGAATGTTTCCTAACAATTTTACCTCTAAAAATGTATTTTTTTTTTTTGATGGGGCGGGATTTTGGGCATTATTTTGTCGCTATGTAAAAGTGGCGGACAACTGGGACAATATGGTTCCCAGCAGCGACATTGGAGTCGAAGATGCACCCAGACATGGTCCCCATGCTGTACCAGATTATTTTGGTGGTGTTTCTGTCACTTTTTGACCTTTTCCAATGGACCAGGCAACCTCCCCTCATCTGAGCAGGGGGTGCCTGGTTGTCTCCTATTGACTTCCATTATACTCGTGTGCTCGGCCGAGTGCACGAATATCGCTGTGTTCGGACTGAGTACTCGAACACCTGAACACTTTGGTGCTCGCTCATCACTAAAGGACATGTAAAGGGCCCAAATTTCCTTCTGCAAAGTGGCTGGAAATGGTACAGGAAAAGACATGGGGTTTGTAATAAAGTTGCTATCTGTGTCTGTGTTAGCCCAGCACTTATTCCCCACTCCTGCCCCTAGACGCAGGCATGGCCATTGGTGCGCCCTCACTCCACACCAGCTGCCATGCGCCATGTTGACAAGCATGAGCAGTTGGTTGCTTAAAATGTTGTATCTGTGCCCCATGCTGGAGCTTTCTTCCTTGCTGGCACGAATTCGGCTATGTGTATCTGGCATCCTCCTTTCTTTGAATCCTGTACTGTTTGTTAGGGCATGCTCAGGCATGTCTCTACTCCTTTTTAGAGGCAACACGGGCATGTCCTCAATATCCTCAGTCTATGGCTGGGTTGATGGATGTATTTAAAGGTGATTCCTGTCTCAAGAAGACCCCTGAGCAATCTTGGTCACTAGCCAGTCTAGTCTTGGACTTTGAGTACAGACTTTGCTTGATAACTGCCTGTCCTGACTCCAGACTTCCTCATCATGTCTTTCTCCTTGGTGCTTTGCACCGGTATCTTTGACCTCCAGATCAGCTACCACTGGCACAGGGATTGTTCTGGAGTGGAACTTGGTGACTACACTAAGAGCTCAAGCCTATCCTCATCATAAGAGGCTCTAGTGAAGACCAGGTAGTTACTTAGTCATGCCCCTCCATGGTATAGCCGGTCAGTGGCACAGTGGGCCCACACCCGGTTGCATAGCAGTCTTGATGGTGGACAATTAAACTGTAGGAGATGCTCATGCTTGTTGGCACATCAAACAATCTATTGGTGGTCTGTTTCATGTAACTACTGCTCCCAACACCTCCAAACAGCTAGGTCAGAACAGGATAGATAGCTAGCAGTTTGTGGAAACAACCATCCTGCTTTTCTTAGTTTAATGATGCACCACCTCTCAAAGTCTGTCAACTGGGTAAAATGTCTTTAAGTGCATCATAAGGGCATGTCTAGCAGACAACTGTCACCAAAAAGTACTGCAGCATCCCGCTCCAGAGTCACTGTACACTGCAACGTGTAAAAAAAAAGTTAACAATGTGTTTGCTTTAACATGTACAGTATATGCCTGTTTTTACACAATGTATTAATGGACCATATTCACAGCCATCACTAATAGTGATAGACGAACATTGGCCAGGGCGATTCGCGAACACGATCAAATGTTCGCAAACTGCAAGTTTGTGGTGGGCCCCATTCACTTTAATGGCAGGCGAACCTGAAAAACCTTTAGGTCATATTTGCAGCCACCAAATACTTACTAGACGTGCACAAATAGTCCCACAACATGAACAGTGACATACCAGAGGGAAATCAATGACAAAAATTTCCACAAAAAATATGTATTTTAATCAGGGGCCTTTTTAATGCGTCTTAAATGGAAATTCTCAAAAAGAGACAAAACTGTGACGCGTTTCGGTCTATAGTATTAAGCCCTTCATCAAGGTGACTGTGATGAAGGGCTTAATACTATAGCCTGAAACTCTTCACAGTTTTGTCTCTTCATGTGATATGTGTTTTGGATCTTAAAATTTTGCAAGCCAATAAAGAACAAACGACTTTTATAAAGAAGCTGGATTTGATGCTCTTTTTCGTGGATTTTACAAAGGGACCCAGTTCAGGTCTTATCTTCCGTGCTTCTGAAAGTGGTGACAAGAGGTGAGAGCTGCAGCATCTTTCTTCTCTATGTGTCTAATTATGTGGTCAATGGATACAAATTTCACTGTAGGCCACTGGAGTAAGGCCCCAAGCATTAGTCATTCAACACCAAACAGAGAAGAAATTGCGATTTTGTGGCAAAAGGTACATTTTGCGTTCAATGGATACAAATTTTACTGTAGGCCACTGGTATACGGCCCCCAAACATTAGTCATTCACCAAACAGAAAAGAAATTGTGATTATGTGGCTCGAGGTACATTATGCGGTCAATGGATACAAATTTTACTGTAGGCCACTGGAGTAAGGCCTCCAAACATTAGTCATTCACCACCAGACAGAAAAGAAATTGCAATTATGTGGCAGAAGGTACATTTTGCGGTCAATGGATACAAATTTTACTGTAGGCCACTGGAGTAAGGCCCCTAAACATTAGTCATTCACCACTAGACAGAAAAGAAATTGCGATTTTGTGGCAGGGGGTAACTTATGCGGTCAATGGATACAAATTTTACTGTAGGCCACTGGACTTCGGCCCCCAAACATTAGTCATTCACCAGTCAGAAAAAAATTGCGATTATGTGGCTAGAGGTACATTATGCAGTCAATGGATACAAATTATACTGTAGACCACTGGAGTAAGAGGAAATTCAATTACACATGGTCGTCACAGGTGTTGAATTCCTCCTCCATGCCTCATTCATTTTTAGACAAGTGATTTAGTCAACACTGTCATGAGGCGAGTGCGCTTATCGGTCACAATCCTCCCTGCTGCGCTGAATGTCCTTTCGGACAGGACACTTGACGAGGGGCAAGCCAAGAGTTCCATGGCAAATTGTGCCAGCTCTGGCGACAGGTCAAGCCTGCACACCCAGTAGTCCAGGGGATCCTGGCTTCTTAGAGCGTCCACATCAGCCGTTAACCCGACGTAGCCGGACACCTGTCGGTCTAGGAGTTCCCTGAGGCTGGATCTGGAGGGCGGCTGTAGATGGGTTGGCTTCAAGAATGATCTCATATCCGAAGTGACCAACACATCTTCAAACCGCCCTCTTCTTGCATGCGCGGTAGGATTGGTAACCGCACCTGTTTATCTGTAGGTGTAAATTCCTCTGTTAGCGCCCCCGCAACAGCAGAATGCAGCATCTCTCACAGCAAAGCCTGGAAATGCTGTATTCTGACAGCCCTCTGTGATGCTGGTATCATGTCCACCATTTTGTGTTTGTACTGGGGGTCTAAGTACGTTGCCACCCAGTACTGGTCATTGCCCTTTATGGTTTTTATACGGGGTCCCTCATCAAACACTGGAGTATGAAAGCCCCCATTTGCACTATTTTGGAAGCAGTGGAGCGCCGTGGCTCCTGCTCATTGCCCAGGAGAATATCGTCCTCGGTCTCCTCCCCCCAGGCATGGACAACACCAGGGATCCCCAAAAAGTCCCCATCAAAGCCTGCTCTTCTTGCTCCTCCTCCTCCCCCCATCCACCATCCTCCTCTGACTCCTCTTCTGACTCCTGCTGACTTGTCTCAGATGGAGAATCCCCCCCCCCCGGGAATTCATAAGCATTGCGACTTCCTCATCTTCCAGCTTCTGATCCTCGATGGCTTAATCAATGACAAGACGCAATGCATGCTCCAGAAAGAAGGTGTAAGGTACATTGTCACTGATGGTGCCCTGGCTGCGACTGACCAGTTTGGTGATCTCATCAAATGGCTGCAGAAGTCTGCATGCGTTGCGCATGAGTAGCCACTGGCGCAGTGCAAAGAAACCAAGCTCCCAAGAACCTGTCCTGCTGCAGAGTTCGTACAGGTAGTTGTTAACGGCACGTTGCTGCTGGAGCAGCCTATCAAGCATATACAAGGTGGAGTTCCAGCACGTCGGGCTGTCACAAATCAGACGTCTGATGGGCAGGTGGTGTCGCTGCTGAACGTTAGCAAGGCGAGCCATGGCCATGTAAGATCTTCTAAAATCGCCAGAGATTTTCTGGGCCTGCCGTAAGACGTCCTGGACCCCGGAGCTGTTTGGCAACAAATCACTGCACAACTAAGTTCAGGACATGTACCATGAACGGCAGGTGTGTAATTTTGCCCTGTTTCAGCGCGCTCAGCAGATTGGCACCGTTGTTGCACACCACTTTACCAACTGTCAAATTGAGCGCGGTTAGCCACTGATCGGCCTGTGACCGCAGAGATCAAAGTGGTGCAGGACCGGTGTAGCTTTTGGCTTCCAGGCACAACAGCCACAGCACAGCATGGCAACATCTAACCTGGCACGTCGAATAGTTTCTGGGGAGCTTGGGTGGCGCAGCGGAAGAGGTGGTAGCAGTGGAACAGGAGGTGTCAGCCGAGGAGGAGACGGAGGATGGAGTAGGAGGAGGAGAAGAAGAGACAGACCTGCATGCAATCCGTGGTGGTAACACCAAATCCACACAGGTTACATGCTTGACAGCCGTCAGAGGGTTCATCCAGTGGGCAGTAAAAGTTATTTACCTTGCCTGCCCGTGTTAGCTAGACCACGTGTCTTTGGTCATATGTATCTTGGAACTGACTCTGTGTGCCACAGTTACATTCACTTGCCGATGAACATGGCCATATAGCTCTGGGATGCCCTTCTGGGAGAAATATTTTCTTCCAGGGACCTTCCATTGCGGTGTGCCAATGGCCACAAATTTTCGAAAGGCCTCCGAGTCCACCAGTTTATATGGCAGTAGTTGGCGGGCTACCAATTTCGACAAACCAGTAGTTAGTTGTTGGGCAAGAGGGTTATCCAGCATCATCAACTTTTTATGTTCGAACATTTGGGCCACGGAAGCCTGCCTTTTTCCAGATGAACACGATGACGGCATGGTGGAAGGTGGAGTGGAGGAGGAAAGAGGAGAAGGAGAAGAGGCAGGATGTGTAGCACCGGGAGTGTGGCTTTGTGGGTTCTGACGGTGTTCCTCCCACTGGGCTCGGTGATGGGCGGCCAGGTGCCTTCTTAAGGCGGTCGTCCCTAGGTGAGTGTTGGGCTTACCGTGACTTTTGTGTTGACTGCACAAGCTGCAGATGGCAACACTATTGTCAGCAGCTGACACGTTAAAAGCCCACACCGCGGAGTCATGTGCCGGCGTCCAGGGAGCGCCAGATGTGACCTTGCATGGTGGATGACTCGCTCCAGATACATTTGCAGTCTGCTGGCTGCTTCTCCTCCTTCTACCCCCTATCTGCTGCTCTGTCTCTCCCTCTGAACTTCTCTTTTCTTCCTCTCTTGTAGGCACCCACGTGACATCTATCGATACGTCATTATCGTCACCTTCACCACTACTGACATTAGAGATCTCGGAGTAGGCAGCAACAGCGGGGACCTCTGTTCTTGGGCTGATTCGGGTACTGTCGTCAGACCGCTGGGTGGCGGCCGTTGCTAGTTGCTACCTCCTCTTCCTGATTCGATGCCAAGAATGGCTGCGCATCGGTAAGATCTGGGAATGGATGGAAAAATAATAACTCGAGTGTAGGGGCTATATCAAACCCCTTAATCAATATTTGGTGGAAGCTGATGTATCGCAGGCCTCAAACTATATTTGGTGGAAGCCAGTATATCAATCCCCTCTATTAGTATTTTGTGGAAACAGGTATATAGAACCCCTTAATGAGTATTTGCTGTAAGCCGGTATATCAAACCCCTTATCAATATTTGGTGGAAGCCGCTGTATCGCAGGCCTCAATGAATATTTTATGGAAGCAGGTATATCACTTCCCTTAATCATTATTTTGTGGAACCAAGTATATCAAATCCCTAATCAGTATTTTGTGGAAGCAGGTATATCACACCCCTTAATCATTTTATGGTGGGGAAGCAGGTATATCACACCAGTTGCAATTAGTTATTACAATAGCATTTGTCCCTCTATCTAGCTGCGTTATCTCAGCAGAACCGCACACAACTCCTGCACAATACACATGCACTATAATATACTTTCTATGTTAGAAGGTATAGGCCTCTTTCACACGGGCGTCACGTTTGACGCCCGGATCAGAGGCGGATGCGTTGCGGGAAAATGCGCGATTTTCCCGCGCGAGTGCAAAGCGTTTTAATGCGGCATTAAAAAATTGGCATGTTTGGTACCCAGACCCGAACCCAGACTTCATCACTGAAGTCCGGTTTCGGGTTGAGTATTCTGTAGATTTTATTATTTTCCCTTATAACATGTTATATGGGAAAATAATAGCATTCTCAATACAGAATGCTTAGTAAAATGTGGATGGAGGGGTTAAAAATAAAAAACTTAACTCACTTTAGCCACTTGATCGCGTAGTTGCGATCTCTACTTCATTCATTAGCTGCCGTCTAAAGGACCTGTGATAAGGTCACTGAGGACCATTTGATGTGACGTCACCACAGGTCCTTTAGATGGCAGCTAATGCTTGAAGAAGACAGAAGAGATCGGCAACTACGCGATCAAGTGGCTAAGGTGAGTTAAGTTTTTTATTTTTAACCCCTTAATCCACATTTTACAAAGCATTCTTTATTGAGAATGCTATTATTTTCCCTTATAACCATGTTATAAGGGAAAATAATAAAAAATAATAAAGATCGGGTCCCGTCTCTTAGCAACCATGTGGGAAAATCGGACTGCATCTGCACTTGCTTGCAGATGCTTGCGATTTTCCCGCAGCCCCATTTACTTCCATGGGGCCTGCGTTGCGTGAAAAACGCAAAATATAGACCATGCTGCGATTTTCACGCAACGCAGAAGTGATGCGTGAAAATCACCGCTCATGTGCACAGCCCCTTAGAAATGAATAGGTCCGCATTCAGTGCTGGTGTAATGTGTCCACCTCACGCATTGTACCCGCGTGGAAATCACGCCCGTGTGAAAGGGGCCATATTATAGGTATATCACACCCCTCAATCCGTTTTTTTTTGGGGGGGCAACAGGTATATCACACCAGTTGCAATTAGTTATTCCAATAGCGTTTGTCTCTCTATCTAGCTGCGGTATCGCAGCAGAACTGCACACAACTGCTGCACAATACAAATTCACTATAATATACTTTCTATGTTAGAAAGTATATTATAAGTAGATCACACTCCTCAGTATGTCACACCTATCGATAGCACACCTATACCAGTCCTTAAAAGGACTTTTGTGGCCCTATTATTTAGTGTTTGGTGTCCCTAACAGTCTGTCTCTGTTCCACACAGCAACCTCTCCCTACACTGGCAAAACACAGAATGTAAAATGGCTGCCAGATCGGGTTCACTTATAGGGTGGGGGTGTGCCAATGTGCTGAAACGTCTCAATTGGCTGTCCTGTCATGCCTGATGGATGTGTCATGGGTCAAAGTTGGGTGCAATGCAAAAGAATATGGCGAAGAATATCACCACATGTTCGCATGTTCGGTGAATCGTGAACGAGCAAAATTTGCCGGGAAGCGACCGCCGGGAGAACCGCAAGGCCATAACTAATCACTAGTTGGGGCTGGTGTCACCCTCTATACATATGGAGGAGGAGACAACATTCTAGTCAGTCTAGCCAGTTTAAACCAGAGAGTCTGAGTCTATCCAGCAACCAGAACAGATCCAGAATGTAATGCTAACAGCTAAGCTCATCCTGGAAAAGGTACCAGACAGGGCCAGAACAGCTACAAAAAGCAAGCCAGATGAAAGAAGAGGTGTAGAGAAAATACAATAGAGATAACTTGTCTGAAAAGGACTTACCATATGGCACATGTATCCAGGAGTTAGCCTCCAGAGCCTGGATTCTCATTTAAGCAGACTGATCACATGCATGATAATCATGATATCCCAATGTGGATTTTGTGGAAGTGTGCTGTAAGTACAGCAACCTGATAAAAAAAAGCGTGCAGAACAATTTGCCTACCATTGAGGGGAATGCTCTTCAGTTGCATTGTATTTTTTAAAATATATATCCCACATCTGGATATGTCAGAGTCAGCTAGCGAATTGAAGAGTAAGGAAAACTACTTTAAAGAGACCTTATGGCCTATTAATTACCTGTGCATCTGTGAAACCTGTACCATCTGTGAAAAGTACATTTTGTGTATCACCTGGCAGTCTGTGAATGCTAAGAACTGTCCTGATGTTTTTGCATTTGAATTCTTTAGTAAAGAACTGTTCTGCTGCTCATCTTTTTTCCTGCACTACTATTACACTGCAAAGCGTTTCCGTCACAAAAATACCAAGGGCATCTCAACTCATCAGACAGGAGGACCCCAGTATCAGAGTGTGCCCTGAAAGGAAGAACAGGTGAAATTGTAATCCCATCATAGATTTTTTTTTTTATGTAATAAATGAGGCAGTAAAAAATAAAATGAAAAAAGAATATAAAGAATATGAAAAGCTGTGCAAAAAAAGATTAAGAAAAAAAACTTCACATATTAGGTATCCACACAACTGAGTAACATAGTAACATAGTAACATAGTACATAAGGCCGAATAAAGACATCTGTCCATCCATTTCAGCCTGTCATCCTGCTAGTTGATCCAGAGGAAGGCAAAAAAAAAACTGTGAGGTAGAAGCCAATTTTCCCCACTTAAGGGGAATTAAAAACTCCAATCAGGCAATCAGAATAACTCCCTGGATCAATGACCCCTCTCTAGTAGCTATAACCTGTAATATTATTACACTCCAGAAATACATCCAGGGCCCTCTTGAATTCCTTCATTGTACTCACCATCACCACCTCCTCAGGCAGAGAGTTCCATAGTCTCACTGCTCTTACCGTAAAGAATCCTCTTCTATGTTTGTGTACAAACCTTCTTTAATCCAGACGCAGAGGATGTCCCTTCGTCAAAGTCACAGTCCTGGGGATAAATAGATGATGGGATAGATCTCTGTACTGACCCCTGATATATTTATACATAGTAATTAGATCTCCCCTCAGTCGTCTTTTTTTTTTAAGTGAATAACCCTAATTTTGAAAACCTTTCAGGGTACTGTAGTTACCCCATTCCAGTTATTACTTTAGTTGCCCTCGTCTGAACCCTCTCCAGCTCTGCTATGTCTGCCTTGTTCACAGGAGCCCAGAACTGTACACAGTACTCCATGTGTGGTATGACTAGCGATTTGTAAAGTGGTAGGACTATGCTCTCATCACGGGCATCTATGCCCCTTTTGATGCAACCCATTATCTTATTGGCCTTGGCAGTAGCTGCCTGACACTGGTTTTTGCAGCTTAGTTTGCTGTTTATTAAAATTCTGAGATCCTTTTCCATGTCAGTGTTACAGAGTGTTTTACCATTAAGTATGTATAGGTGACTTGCATTACTCCTTCCCATATGCATAACTTTACATTTGTCAGTGTTAAACCTCATCTGCCACTTATCTGCCCAAGCCTCCAATCTATCCAGATCCCTCTGTAGCAGAAAACTGTCCTCTTCAGTGTAATTTACTTTACACAGTTTAGTGTCATCTGCAAAAATTGATATTTTATTGTGCATGCCTTCTACAAGATCATTAATAAATATATTGAAGAGAATAGGTCCCAGTACTGACCCCTGAGGTACCCCACTAGTGACAGTGACCCAATCTGAGTGTGTACCCTTAATAACCACCCTCTGTTTTCTATCACTGAGCCAGTTCCTTACCCACATACAGACATTTTCTCCCAGTCCAAGCATCCTCATTTTATATACTAACCTTTTATGTTGTACAGTGTCAAATGCTTTGGAGAAGTCCAGATATATGACATCCATTGATTCGCCGCTGTCAAGTCTAGAACTTACTTCCTCACAGAAACTGATTAAATTTGTTTGGCATGATCGATCCCTCATGAAGCCATGCTGATATGGCATTATTTGCCTTTTTTCATTAAGATCCTCTAATATAGCATCTCTCAGAAAACCTTTAAACAGTTTACCCACAACAGATGTTAAACTTACCGGCCTTTAGTTTCCGGGCTCTGTTTTTGGACCCTTTTTGAATATTGGCACCACATTTGCTATGCGCCAATCCTGTGGAAGATTCCCTGTCAGTATAGAGTCTGCAAATATCAGAAATAAGGGCCTGGCCATGACATCACTTAATTCCCTTAGGATACGGGGGTGTATGCCATCCAGTCCTGGCAATTTGTCTATTTTTTCTTTTTTAAGTCGCTGTTGTACTTCTTCTTGGGTCAGACAGGACACTTTTAATGGGGGATTTATTTTTACATTCAGCATTTTATCTGACAGTTTATTTTACTCAGTGAATACATTGGAGAAAAAAATATTTAACAGCTTTGCTTTCTCCTCGTCGCTCTCTGCAACAACCCCCTCATTACTCTTTCAAGGGCCGACACCTTTAGATTTATACTTTTTAGCATTTATATAATTGAAGAACATTTTAGGGTTAGTTTTACTCTCTTTGGAAATTAATCTCTCGGTCTCTAGTTTGGCCGCTTTTATTTGTTTTTTACATGTTCTATTTTTTTCCTTATAGTTTTTTAGTGCTTCCTCGCTACCCTCCTGTTTTAGTGATTTATTTGCTTTCTTTTTGTCATTTATTGCTTTCTTTACATTTCTATTTATCCACATTGGTTTCTTTTTGTTCCTTAACCTTGTATTCCCATATGATAATTGGAAGGTTATTACTTTATGGTCACTATTTTCCAGGTGTCCCCCAACCTACACATCTGTTGTTCTGTCAGGTCTTTTGGTTAATACTAAGTCCAGTATGGCCGTCCCTCTAGTCGGGTCCTGAACCAGTTGGGATAGGTAACTGTCTTTGGTTATTGCCAAGAACCTGTTTCCTTTATGGGATGTACAGCTTTCAGTTTCCCAGTCTATATCTGGGTAATTGAAGTCCCCCATAATAACCACCTCATTATGATTTGCGGCCTCATCTATCTCCTTTAGTAATAGATTTTCTGTGGACCTGGTATATTAGGTCGTTTATAGTAAACTTCTATTAGTAATTTATTATTGTTTTTGGCTCCATGTATCTCTACCCACAGTGACTCCACATGTTCATGTCCCTCACTTATATCTTCTCGGACTGTGGGCTTCAGATAGGACTTTACATAAAGGCTGACCCCTCCCCCTCTCCGGTTTTGACGATTCTTTATAAACAGTCTGTAACCTTGTACATTAACTGCCCAGTCATAGCTATCATCTAGCCATGTCTCAGTTATTCCCACTATGTCATAGTCCCCCTCACACATCACTAGTTCCAGTTCCCCAGTTTTGTTAGTCAGGCTTCTGGTATTAGTATAAATACAATTAAGAAGTTTTTGTATATTTTAACCCTACACCTTTCCTTCTGAACTGTTCTAGTCCCTCCTTCGATTCCTCCCCAGTCCCTCTACCTTGCTCCCGGTATCTATCTGCACTATCTTCCCCTCCTATAATGTAAGTACCCTCCCCCCCATTCCCTAGTTTAAACACTCCTCCAACCTTCTAGCCATCTTTCTCCTCAACACAACTGCCCCTTCCCCATTGAGGTGCAGCCCGTCCCTGAGATAGAGCCTGTAGCCGACAGAGAAGTCGGCCCAGTTCTCTAGGAACCCATACCCCTCCTTCCTACACCATTTCTTGAGCCACTTGTTAACCTCCCTAATCTCCCACTGCCTTTCTTGTGTGGCTCTTGGTACAGGCAGTATCTCGGAAAATACTACCTTTGAGGTCCTTGCCTTAAGCTTTTGACCTAAAGCCCTGAAATCTTTTTTAAGGACACTCCACCTACCTCTAACTTTGTCATTGGTTCCGATATGGACCATGACAGCTGGATCTTCTCCAGCCCCTCCCAGTAATCTGTCAACTCGATCCGCAATGTGTCGAACTCTAGCGCCGGGAAGACAGCACACTGTTCGGCAATCACGGTCTTTATGACAGATTGCCCTATCTGTTCCCCTAATAATGGAGTCTCCCACTACCAGCACTTGACTGGCCTGCCCTGCTCTCCTGGTCCCCTGCTTACTGGAGCCGACATTCCCCTGACTGGCAGAGGAAGTGTCCGGCTGCAGCAGTGCCGTCCCTGAACTGATATCCCCCTCATCTGCCAAACGTGCAAACTTGTTGGGGTGTATCAGATCAGGGTTAGCCTCCCTGGCACTCTTCCCTCTACTCCGCTTTCTAACTGTTACCCAGCTAGCTACCTCACTTTCCTCAGCCTCCTCACTTTCACCCTCCCCCTCATCTACCCCAAAGAGTGCTTGCTCGGTGAGAAGCAAACTCTTTTGCAAAATGTCAATGCCTCTCAGTGTTGCAAATTGCCCATTTAGAGACTTGATTTGCAATTCCAAATGGGCAATTTGCCCACATTTTGAACAAAGTTATATACCCTCAAACCGCTGTTTGAGGACTGCATACATCATACAAGATGTGCACTGGACGGCGTTGTCAATTGTGCAACACATTCTAAATGGGGATTACACAACAAAAGTGAAAAATACAATATAATGTAGTAATAAGAAACTGACTAATTGCAGTCCCCCACTGAAGTCCCTGAATCTGAAGTCACTTAATCTTAAGTCACACACTTATACTAACACAAACTTGAACTAAAACACGCGCCGCTCAAACTCGCGTTATATGCCTCCTTTAAATGGAGCTCTCAGAACCAGCCTGTTTTCTTTCCTCTGGATTCAAGGGGAAACAAGAACTTCATTAAAAAATACAATGCCAAAAGTTGTATGATTTATGTCTTCATTTATATGTCCCCCAAACAATGACACAAAAATAAGATTTCTCAACCTTAAAACAAGGCCTCAGAAAAGATGTCAATAAAAAAAAAAAGTAGTGGCTGCTGAAATGTAGACATTCAAAAAGGTATTAAAAAGTGTGGATCATTAACGCATTTTCAAGTCTGGTCATTAAAGGGTTAAACAAAAGTTTGTTTTGTATCCAGTGTTAAGTCACGGTTCAACGAAAATATATTGCTTGAGAGAATAATTGAAGATTGGCATGGCCACAAATGCTAAAATACAAAAGACAAAGTGGTTTGGAAAGAATTATTCCCAGCTGTATTTACTTCACATGCAAAGCAAGGGAAAGTAAACTCCTCCAAAAAAAAAGATAGCCAGGATGTAGTCTCATGTTATTGTCAGGGATGGGAAATGACCGGGTCATTTGGGAACACTGACATTTTGTTACTTTTGTTATCAAAGAAGGGTGTACATTATTGCATTTCTTATATAGAGTGCAGGGGCGGACTAGGAATTCAAAGTGGCCATAGAAAAAAATAAAAGTGGGCCCATGTTGTAGGCAGGCCCCAACTAACAGAAGATGGGGCCAACATTAGTGGGAGGGGTCAACTCAAGTAGGCAGGGCCTGCAAAATCATAGAGGGACACAATATTGTGTTACAGCTTGATACAACATACTGCTCCGACAGAACCAAATACCACAGTGCAGCACAATATATTGCCCCAGTAGAACCAAATACAGCAGTGCAGCACAATATATTGCCCCAGTAGAACCAAATACAGCAGTGCAGCACAATATACTGCCTCAGCAGATCTAAATACAAAACAAAATACCACAGCACAGCACAAAATACTACCCCATCAGAACCATAGACAACAGTGCAGCACAAAATACTGTCCCAGCCTGGGGCGTATTTGCCATAGAACTTACAGGGAAACTTCCCAGTGGGCCGATGCCCAGGGGGACACCATCCTCACGTCCGGCCAGTGGAAGTTTCTGGGGATGTATTTTGTGCTGTTGGCGGCAGTATTTTGTGATGGACTGTGGTATTGAGCTCTGTTGGGGTGGCATAATATGCCACAATACATTATTGCTGATCTTGCCTATTTGTGTTGGCCCTGCCTTCCATCAATTTGGACCCAACTACAAAGCAGGACCACTTTTAGTATTTTTCCAGGATCACTTTAACTTCCAAAGTTGTGAGGCATGCTGCACTAACCACATCTAATGGTTTTCTGACCCTGCCTACTTGGCTTGGCCTTGCCTCTCCCACCACCTATCATTTGGGTTCTCCTGACTACAACATGGGGCACTTTTACGCTTTTTTCCAGGGCCACTTTGAGTTTCCAATCTGTCCATGGCCCCAGCAAAGCGAAATACCACAGATAAGCACAAAATGCTGCCCCGGCAGAACCAAATATGACAGTGAAGCACAATACATTGTCTTAGAAAAACTTTTGCTGCACTGTGGTATTTAGTTCTGCTGAAGTAGAATTTTGTTCTTCACTGTGGTAGTTGGTTCTGCTGAGGCAGTATACTGTGATAAACTTTGGTATTTATTTCTACTGCCTTCTCAAAAGCTGCCCCCATGTTGTGGCCGGCACGAGCTGCCGCGTTTTGTCCTTCTCCACCAGTTGCCTCTTCCCAAAGGACATCTGTTAGCATAATTGTTACCATGAAACTGGCTGACCTGTTGCAATAGTGCTTGGCGGGTGAAGGCATTTGTGTTGATCTCATGTTCATACAGTATGTGCTCACATTGCTTAAAAAAATAAATTTTTAAAATATTCAAATGAGCCTCTAGTAGCAACAGGGGCGTTGCCCTTAAACACCTAGAGGTGTTGCTGTCTCTGCAATTGCCACCTTCTCTCCACTTTGACAGGTCCAAATGTGATGATATTTTCACTGCCTGACCCTGTCAATTAAAGTACAGAAGGCACAGCAGTTGCAGAGAGAGCAGAGCCTCTAGGTGTAATGCCTACATCCCCATTGTTTCTGGAAGCTCATCTCATCTCATCCACATGTTCGCTCTCATCTTAATTAAAGAAAACCCACCAAAGGACCTGTGGTAAGTGTTAAGACGTCGCCACATGATCACGTTGGCCATGTGCGATGAAGTTATCAGTGGATGAGGTGAGTCATGTGGATGCGGTTCGCCCAGCGGTCGTTTCGTGGCGAAGTTTGCTCTTTCGCTATTCGCCGAACAGGCGGACATATGGCGATGTCCGCCGGTGCCATATTCTTTTGCATTGCAGCCAACTTTGACCCATGACACATCCATCAGGTGGTACAGGACAGCCAATAGAGACGTTTCAGCACATGGACACACCGCCTACCCTATAACAGAACCTGGTCTGGCAGCTACTTTACATTCTATCTTTTGTCAGTGTAGGGAGAGGTTGCTGTGTGGAGCAGGGACAGGCTGTTAAGGACACCAAACACTAACTAATAGGGCCACAAAAGTCCTTTTAAGGACTGGTATAGGTGTGCTATCGAAAGGTGTGATATACCGACGGTTGTGATATACTTATAATATACTTTCTAACATAGAAAATATATTTTAGTGCATTTATATTGTGCAGCAGTTGTGTGCGGTTCTGCTGCGATACTGCAGCTATATAGTAACATAGTATATATAAGACCGAAAAAATAGAGGGACAAACACTATTAAAATAACTAATTGCAACTGGTGTGATATACCTGTCCCCCCCCCCCCCCATAAAAAAAACTGATTCAGGGGTGTGATATACCTATAATATACTTTCTAACATAGCAGAAAGTATATTATAGTGCATTTGTATTGTGCAGCAAGCTCCAGCAGGGCACATTTTTGAGAGTTTCCCTTTAAGATGCATAAAAATGGCCCATGATAAAATACATATTTTTTGTGGGAATTTTTGCCATTGATCCTCCTCTGGTATGTCACTGGCCATGTTGTGGGACTATTTGTGCACTTATAGTAAGTGTTTGTTGGCTCCAAATATGACCTATAGGTTTTTCAGGTTCACCTGCCATTAAAGAAAATGGGGTCTGCCGCAAACTAGCGGTTTGCGAACATTTGATAGCGTTCGCGCGTTCGCCATCATCGATGTTTGTCCATCACTACTGGGGTGGCACAATCACCATTCAATGAAAAGCAATTAATAACAAAGTAACTCATAACAAATCTAATTTCTTGACGCAGTTCGATGAAGCTGCTGAATTGAATTTTTGAAAACTTCCCTCATCTCTAGTACTAATAATGTCTCAGATAATGCCTCCAGCAATAAAAATGCTCCCAACTGTGCTCCCACTAATAATAAGGCTTTTTGTATTAAAAATTTGCCCTCCATAGTGCCCCAGCATTAAAAATTTCCTCCAGTTTCCCCAGTATTAAAAGTTCTCAATAGTACACCTTATGGTGCCCTCAGTGAGTAATGCCCCCATATAGTCCTCTACGTGACTAGTACCCAAGTAATACCTGCTTATAGTGTCCCCCCTTGGACAAATATTCTCTATAGTACTGCTAGTAATGTCCCCTATAGTGGAGCAGTAATGCCCCCCTATAGTGCCCCAGTAATGTCCCCCTATAGTGCCCCTGTGATGTCTCCTGTAATTAGTGTTTCATCAGTGATTTTCATAGGTTATTTTGAGCCTAAACCAGGTACAGATCAAAACCAAAGAACAGATGCAAATCTTTCCATAGCTTATTTCTGTGTAGGCTCTACTCTTGGTTTTGGCTCGCAATGACTGATGGATATCACTGACAAAACACAGACTGTGTGAAAGCAGTCTTAGTGATGTCCCCTGTCATGGACCTGAAATGCCCCCTATGGTGTCAAAGTAATTTCCTATGTAGTACTGTTAGGAATCTCCTGTAATACCCCCAATAATGTCCCATGTGGGGGTATTGTGGCCCTATAATGCCCCAATAATGTCCCATGTGGTATTATTTGTAATGTCCCCTATAATGACCCTGTAATGCCCCGATAGCAAGTTCAAAATAAATCTAATGCTCATCTGTCCCCCTGGTCAATGTTGCCTTTTCCTATCAGTGTCTTTTTTGTACTTTAGGGGCTATTAGAGGTGGACAGATTCCTTGCCTTGCTATATACAAAACACGGTTGTTGTGGGAGAAGATCCTCAGTCTTGATGTAAAATACTCCAATGTGTTTTAAGTTATTTGAAAATATCACAGTCATTAGTGTATTGTGTAAAATTAGGTACTTTAATGCCTATATCTTTTATTTTCTTGTTCTCCAGTGTTTGTTCTCTGGATATTCTTTCAATCTCCCTGCTAACAGTTACCAATAAAAGGCAATAATATCCATTAAAGTGCATAGAATCATGAGTGTGTAATAATAAACTGCCTATATTCCTTTTTATTGCAATCTTAATATACCGAAAGCGTCTCGCAGGCTTATATTCAAAATAAAGATACTGAGCTTTTCCTATCCCATCCTGCCCAATGTTTGGGGGTCATGCTCCTTTACTTGTGCATGACTAAGATAGAATTCAAAACCTGGAGGGTGTGCTTTATGTCCTGCCAATATAGCAGGAGGCATTGTGCAAAGGCCGGCAACTGGCTGGATGTAAGGAATCCTATGCTGGATACAATAGGTCTGCCGGTGCAGTAATTAACTAGTGTATCTTTGGGATATGATTGAAGTATGTTGATCTAGGCGTTTTAATGGACTGGTGAGAGGAGTGAACAAGGAAAGTTAAATTTGCTGCAGTGTGCATCGGTGTGTTTGCAATATTTAGGAGGTGGATGCACATTATTGCATGGAGGCTGGGGTGTAGATTGTGTGCCAGGGCTGATTTTCAGTCTCAGCCGGTGCTGTTCTTATTGGAATTATACTACTCAGGATGTAAACACAATACTTTACCGCTAGTGGGCAACAAGTGACTTGCCCTTTGCTAATAAATAACAGTGTTCATGATGGTAATAACCAATGTTTTCTGTGAAAGTCATTGTGAGGGAAGTATTTTATCTCTGTAACTCGTCAACTGGCAAATGGACCACGGTGTAGACTTTATGTAAAGGTGTGGGTTTGTTTGTGAAATTGGCTGTTTCTTCAGCAAGTGCACAAATTCCTGGAAACCCTAATCAAATGAATGGGGCAAAAAATCCTCCTGTGAAAATACATTTTTATGTTTTTTGTCAACGCTCTCCATGTATTTTTATTTATTTTTTACACAGGTTTCTGCATTACTCTCAAGCCACTTAAGTTGCGGCACTACTGTTATTGTTGGAGTGTCTCCTTCACTATCAACAATTTCATTTACACCAAGGTTGCTCCTCACTGGACGAACATTGAAAGGAGGCCTATTTGGAGGTGTGTAAAAAACCCACACATTTAGGATCCTCAAATGATATATTTTTAGGCCTCATTCACACAACCATATTTTCGGTCAGCGTCCGATTCATGTTCTGTCTGCATCCATGCCACAAATTATAGAGCATGTCCAATTCTTGTCCGTTTTGCGGACAAGATTAGACATTTTCACAATGGGGCCCACAAAAAGTGTGGGATGCACAAGGCCGATATCCTCATTTTGAGGATCCATGATTTGCAGACCGCAAAACGGATACGGCTGTGTGAATGTAGTCTTATACTTGCAAAACTACTACAAATCCACTAAAATACTAATTAAATATAGCACAATACTTATTCTTTTTATCATCCTTGATTTTTGTTTAGGATTTAAGAGCAAGGAAAATGTTCCTCAACTAGTATCAGATCTGATGGCTGAGAAGTTCAAAGTGGATGGTTTATTATCTCACAAATTGCCATTTACTGAAATAAATAAAGGTTTTGAACTGTTGCATAAAGGCGAAAGGTATGTTAAGATGCTTTTTCAATATAGATGTTTCTTCAGATAAACATACAAAAAAAAATATAGATCTGCCACAGTCTTAAAACCCACAATATTCATATAACACAAGATAAACATATGAAAAACTAAACTTTGAAACAAATTTTAAAAATGGGTTTTCGAAGGCTTATATATTGATGACCTTTCCTCAAGATAGGTAATCAATATCAGATCTGTAGGAGTCCGACATCTGACACACACCACCCATCAGATATTTTGGCCACTGGCACCGGAAACTATTTTATAAAGTGGATGGAAGGTTCTGTCTGCTACTGGCTCTGTCCACTGTATAGTTTCCAGTGTCTGAGGGTGCCTGAAATATTTGATTGGTGGGATTCCCAGGTGTTTGACCTCCACAACACATTCAAATTTTTATTGCCTGACATTGACACAGCAGGGGGGAAATGTGGATGGGTAAATTGAATCTGCCTAAAAGATTCCAAAATCCATCTAACATAAGTATTTTAAATAAACCTCCAGTTTAAGCTATGTTCTGACTCTGTATGAGGACAAAAGGTTGCATATGTCAGAAGGTAGTATCAACTGATTAAAATGGAGACCTATGAGTTATTCCATGAACTGAGTCACTTTGTCATTTAGCTGAGAAATCTTCAGATTTCCAGTATAGGAGTTTTATATAGAGAATGTGCTTCTTACTACTGACTTTTTTAATTGTTAATTTCCTTTGTAAATGTAAAATTAACTTTCCAGATGGTGTTCATTAAAAGTCCTAATATTTTGCCGCTGTAGAGTCTGTGCAACTCCTATACATAGCTGATTGTGCTGGACTTCTGACAAAGATCTAACAGAACACTTTTCCTGGCAATTGTCAGCTCAAGACTAATGTCTGCTCTACTCTCCTTTCTTTCAGAAAGCATGAGAGAAAATAAAAACAATTAAGGTTCCTAGTAAATAACAGCAGGCAAAGATTTTGATAATCACGAGGAATCAATAGAGAAAATATATTGGATTGAATGCCATGAATAACATTTATTAACTAAAACAGAAAGAATCACATGCATTGTGGCTAGATTTAATGCCGTTTTATAGCCAAACACAGGTTTGGATACAGAAGAGAGAAGACGTATCAAACTTTATTTTTTTCCTTCCTTTTGGATCTAGCTCAAACTACTTACTGCACCCAAATTGCCACAATAGCTGCATGTGTGATTCCAGCAAAAAGGTCTAGGCATTAGTGATGGGCAGGAATATTCAAATTGCAACTTTTAATTGCCAATATCCCCACTTCGAGAATTTGCGAATATTTAGAATATAGTGATATATATTTTCGAATATTCTAGATTTTTTTTTCATCTGAACACATGATCCCTCCCTGCTTCTTGCTTGTGGGCTAATGAGAAGGTTGCAATGTCTTTCTCTGAGCTTAGCAACATCCCTAGCAACCAATAGGAAAGTTGCCTACCCCTTAGTATATAAAAATGATCCCTAACAGCCATTGCATGCAGTATTTTACAGATCTGAGAGAGACATCAGCAGGGCCGGACTGGGGATAAAAACCAGCCCTGGAAAAAGTTGCATACCAGCCCCACAGCACTGCATCATTATTTACTTGTTTATAAAACACGTGTGTAAACACCAATATGAGCTTTGCCCTACAATAGCTCTTTTTTAGAACCCCCATTGTTCATATTATCACAGTAGACCAACTTTTCCCAACCCGGATGCCTCCAGCCGTTGCAAAACTACAACTCTCAGCAAGCCCAGACATGTTATGGTGGATCTGTTTTTGACACTGTTATGGTGGATCTGTGGATGTAAATGTTATGGGGGATCTGTGGATGACACTGTTATGGGGATCTGGGGATGACACACTGTTATGGGGATCTGTGGATGACACACAGTTATTGGGGATCTGTAGATGACACTGTTATGGGGGATCTGGGGATGACACACTGTTATGGGGGGATCTGTGGATGAAATTTTTATGGGGATCTGTGAATGACACTGTTATGGGGGATCTGTGGATGACACTATTATGGAGGATCTGTGGATGACACACTGTTATGGGGGATCTGTGGATGACATTTTTATGGGGATCTGTGGATGACACTGTTATGGGGGATCTGTGGATGACACTGTTATGGGGCATCTGGGGATGACACTTATATGGGGGATCTGTGGGTGACACTGTTATGGGGGATCTGTGGATGACACTGTTATGGAGGATCTGTGGATGACATTTTTATGGGGATCTGTGGATGACACTGTTATGGGGGATCTGTGGATGACATTTTTATGGGGATCTGTGGATGACACTGTTATGGGGGATCTGTGGATGACACTGTTATGGGGCATCTGGGGATGACACTTATATGGGGGATCTGTGGGTGACACTGTTATGGGGGATCTGTGGATGACACTGTTATGGAGGAGCTGTGGATGACACTGTTATGGGGATCTGTGGATGGCGCACTGTTATGGGGGATCTGTGGGTGACACTGTTATGGGGGATCTGTGGATGACACGGTTATGGAGGAGCTGTGGATGACACTGTTATGTGGGATCTGTGGATGACACTGTTATGGGGGATCTGTGGATGACACTGTTATGGAGGAGCTGTGGATGTCACTTTTATGGGGGATCTGTGAATGACACTGTTATGGAGGATCTGTGGATGACACTGTTATGGAGGAGCTGTGGATGACACTGTTATGGGGGATCTGTGGATGACGCACTGTTATGGGGGATCTGTGGGTGACACTGTTATGGGGGATCTGTGGATGACACGGTTATGGAGGAGCTGTGGATGACACTGTTATGTGGGATCTGTGGATGACACTGTTATGGGGGATCTGTGGATGACACTGTTATGGAGGAGCTGTGGATGTCACTTTTATGGGGATCTGTGAATGACACTGTTATGGAGGATCTGTGGATGACACTGTTATGGAGGAGCTGTGGATGACACTGTTATGGGGGGATCTGTGGATGACACACTGTTATGGGGGATCTGTGGATGGCACTGTTATGGAGGATCTGTGGATGACACTGTTATGGAGGAGCTGTGGATGACACTGTTATGGGGGGGTCTGTGGATGGCACTGTTATGGGGATCTGTGGATGGCATTGTTATGGGGGGTCTGTGGATGGCACTGTTATGGGGGATCTGTGGATGGCATTGTTATGGGGGATCTGTGGCTGTCACTGTTATGGAGGGTCTGTGGATGGCACTGTTATGGGGATCTGTGGATGACACTGTTATGGAGGAGCTGTGGATGGCACTGCTATGGGGGATCTGTGGATGACACTGTTATGGAGGATCTATGGATGACACTGTTATGGGGGATCTATGGATTACACTGTTATGGAGGATCTGTGGATGACACTGTTATGGAGGATCTGTGGATGACACTGTTATGGGGGGGATCTGTGGATGACACTGTTGTGGGGGGATCTGTAGATGACACACTGTTACAGGGGTACTTTCACACCTGTGGCATGGCTATCCGGGCTGTTCACCTGCCGGATCCGCCCTGCCTCAAGTACCTGTGCACTGCTGTGCTGCCGCTCTGTCCCCATTGACTATAATAGGGGCAGGGGGCAGAGTTATGGCGCAGCCCGCAGTGCACGGCAGAGATCACTGGACTAAAAAGTCGGAAATGCAGTACTTTTTAGTCCGGCGATCTCCGTCCGTGCACTGCCATGCTGCGTCATAGCTCCGCCCCCGACCATTACAGTCAGTGGGGACAGAGCGGCAGCACGGCAGTGCACGGGTACTTGCGGCAGGGTGGATATGGCGGGCTGTTCACCCTCCGGAACAGCCTGCCGGATAGCCATGCCGCAGGTGTGAAAGTACCCTAAGATGGAACTCTCAGAAGTTCTTGAAGTTGAACTTGATTAAGTCCGGTTCACTTCAGAGAGTTGAGTCTAGGGCCGAGTCGTGCAGTTTCATCCAAATTTTTGTAGGGAAAATGAATACCATTCGATTGGTGAACAGTAGGAGAGCCATCTATTGCACTTGATGTGGTATCTAGATGATCAAATGTATGAATTGTAAGCAATATAAAATAAGGCTTGTGAGGCCGGATGGAATCAAGGCAGTTGGGACAGTCACTTTTGTTCAGTCACAATGGTCACAGCAATAGCATCATAGTATATTTTTTTACCTCTTATGAAGACATCACTAATGTCTGATCACGGGCAGGCCGGACACGGGGCCAGGAGCCAGGGGGCCTTCTTCACACACACTTGACACTTCAGTGACTTCACTGTCTAATGTCTGATCAGGGGCAGGCCGGACACAGGGCCAGGCCAGCAGGAGCCAGGGCCCTCAGCCTCACCAGACAGTGACCACCTCACCAGCTAGCACTGCTGCACTACTGCAGCGCGTGGGGCCGGGGCACATCACGTGACATCCTGAGCGACGCCGCACTAAGCCCCTGACTTCTCTCTGCCTCCTCCGCCGGGTCCGGTCTGACTCCGCCCCCCCTCATGTGTTAATGAATTGAATACTGCCATGGCCGCCCGCCCCCAGCCTTCAGCCACAGCCTGAGCCAGGTAGTAGTATAACTTACTACTTACACAGTGACAGGCAGCGCGGACTGGCGGCGCCACCGAGCAATTAAGTTCGGGGCCAGAGCACTGCAGCACTGTAGAGTCTGTGCAACTCCTATACATAGCTGATTGTGCTGGACTTCTGACAAAGATCTAACAGAACACTTTTCCTGGCAATTGTCAGCTCAAGACTAATGTCTGCTCTACTCTCCTTTCTTTCAGAAAGCATGAGAGAAAATAAAAACAATTAAGGTTCCTAGTAAATAACAGCAGGCAAAGATTTTGATAATCACGAGGAATCAATAGAGAAAATATATTGGATTGAATGCCATGAATAACATTTATTAACTAAAACAGAAAGAATCACATGCATTGTGGCTAGATTTAATGCCGTTTTATAGCCAAACACAGGTTTGGATACAGAAGAGAGAAGACGTATCAAACTTTATTTTTTTCCTTCCTTTTGGATCTAGCTCAAACTACTTACTGCACCCAAATTGCCACAATAGCTGCATGTGTGATTCCAGCAAAAAGGTCTAGGCATTAGTGATGGGCACGAATATTCGAATTGCAACTTTTAATTGCCAATATCCCCACTTCGAGAATTTGCGAATATTTAGAATATAGTGATATATATTTTCGAATATTCTAGATTTTTTTTTCATCTGAACACATGATCCCTCCCTGCTTCTTGCTTGTGGGCTAATGAGAAGGTTGCAATGTCTTTCTCTGAGCTTAGCAACATCCCTAGCAACCAATAGGAAAGTTGCCTACCCCTTAGTATATAAAAATGATCCCTAACAGCCATTGTATGCAGTATTTTACAGATCTGAGAGAGACATCAGTGTTATTGCTGTGCTCTGTGCTTTCCTGTGTCATTACATTAGATAGTTAGTTAGTTATTTAGTTAGCTTATATATATATAATACAGATAGATAGTGGGAGATAGTCAGTGTAGGTTAGATAATGATATAATGTAGCTGGTTCTGCTGTCCATACATACATGCTACATACATAGTGCTGTATGTATGTATGTATGCTACATACATACATACATACATACATAGTGCTGTGATGTCACAAGTTCACAACAATACTTAGAACACCAATCACTAATATGTAGTCAGACCTGTTAAAATGTAAAATTGCACGTATTGCGCCAAAATATTTGCATCATTAGTGCCGATTTTGCAATCGCAAATATATTGGAGCACTCTATCTGCATATAAAGCTATTGTAATGTTCTGCCTTGCCAACCATTTTCTCCAGTCTCAGGAAACTTCTAGCAGCTTGAAAAATGTAGCTATAGTGACCCTGTCTTGTTCGCGCATTACGCGCATATTACATTGCCGATGTTCCAAATTGAGACCATATTCGCGAGTTCGAGAATATATGATGAATATTCTACTAAATATTCGCAAAATATCGCAAATTTGAATATTGCCCCTGCCCCTCATCACTACTAGGCATATACTGAAAGTAGGCTGAAAAGATTTTTCTTTGCTGGACAGCCTCACTTGTCTGCATAAACCAATAACAATTACACAAAATTATATTTACAGTGTCACTGAGGTTTTACGAAAATTTTGATATGTCATAGTAACATATCAAAGGTTTTGATCAGCGGGAGTCTGAGCGCTGAGACTCCCATCAATCACTATACCCTTTCTATTTAGCCCATCTTCTGCAGAGAAAAAAAAAGCGTACTATGGGAGCATTGCTTTTTTCTTGTTGCAGTGATTGGTGGGACTCTCAGCACTTGTACTTCACCCATCAAATCCTTTGATATGTCATTATGACATATTAAAAGGTTTGTAAAAGCTCAGGGACTCTTTAAGGCTCACCAAAAAAAATGGTCAGGATGCGTATTTAAGAATAAAAAAAAATAGATCACTTTATTAACTGCGTGGCATATAAACTGAAACCACAAAATAAAATACAAGAGGGACATCTAGTGGTATAAGTACATGAGGGTTGCCAGCATCAACATAAGTAAAAAATCACTGTTGTCCAAGGTACAGATGATGTGTTTCCAAAACATACTGTATAACGCATGATACAGCACCTGGCAGTTTATGCAGTCAAAACCTACAGTACCTCACCAAGATAAGAGCGGATAAAAATGTATACACAATATCAAAATAACACATTAGAAATACCCAAAGGAAATGGCTGGAAATTTACCACCAGATGACACCACACCCAACATGCTTGCCAAAAGCTTCATCAGCCCTTGATGAAGTTTTTGAGTTTTCGGCAAAATGAGTTGGGTGTAGTGTCCACAATGCTGCTCTCCACCCATTTCCTTTGATTTACATAAGCATGGCCTCTGACATCACTAGCTGTCCTCCAACAGTACGTGAATATTCATAATGCAGGGCTGAGAGTCTTGGGTAACTGTGGTTTTATGATGACTGGCATTCAAATCATGGAAAAATTACCGTTTTTTTTTTTTCTGCCATTTTTTGTACACATTTTTCTTCACTGCATGGATCCCCAAGATAATGTAATGGCAAAATGCCTGAAAAAATGCCAAGAGCTACAGCATGTTACATTTAAAAATAAAAAGCAAGAAAAAACAAACACTAAATAATAATGGAATCTTCCCTGATCAGTTACTATTAAGGTTAAAAAGGAAATATTCACACAGGTCTTATACCTTGGATTTCGAGTGAAAATCCACAGCTGAAGCCTGGGTTATCTGTCACAGAATTGCAACTGCTACTTGCAGGCTTTTCAGATTTTTATTTTTTTTCATTGGTGTGTGGATTAAAAATAAAAAAATCTCATTTTTGGCACAGTTTAGTGTATCTCCTTTCATATATATTTAAGAATAAAGTAAGCCAAAAAGAATAATCAACCAAGAGGTATGGTTTTGTTGGAAAGGGGTGTGGTTTCATGGGGAAATGGGTGTAGCTTAAAATCTTGACATTTTGCACAAAAACTCTGCGGCAATGTAGGCCAGCCAAAAGCTTGTATAAAGTTAGACTAGACAATTTAAAAGTGCACAAATTTTATAATCTATCATCGGCCACTGTGATAAATTTGGCAGATTTTTAGACTGCCATCCTAAGTTTACAGAGCAAGGGTTATCAAAAGAGATGAGCAAATTTTTTAAAAATTCGATTCGGCCGGTTCACCAAATTATTCGAAAAAAACGGCTAGTTCCTGGCTTCAGAAAGCCTTTATAGTGGTGTAGAACATTGTGCCTTGCAGTGACATGCATAGGGAGTCTGCTGTGGTAGTGAAATAATATTGTGAGTCAGTAGATAATGCAGATTACAGACGTCGCTCTTAGAATCACTGCACACTTCACTTATTTGGGAAGTCACGGGCCAAAACTGACCAAATAACTCAAGTATGAACTCAGCCTTACAGGTCGATGTAAGCGACAAGAAGAAGCGCATTCCTTTTACACCGTCATCAGTTGATCTCACATAGATGTCTACAGAACCTGTTCTATTAAAAGCTTATACAAGTAGAGACCCCCGACAGAGTGGAGAGGGTGTCAGCAAGTTTGTGTTGACATCACTGATTATTTTGCCCTTCCTCTGATCCGTCAGAATTACCCCAAAAAAACGGATCCTGTCTGTTAAGCATCCGCCTTCACTTGGTCAGCAATCCATTAGTCTTGCTAATGCCAAAAAAATCAGGATTGGATCCAAAACAGAATTGACACGTGAATGGAATATTTGCATGTCTTCTGTGTTTTGTAACGACTCCTGCTTTTGGCTACCAAATCATAAACCAATTCTGATGCAAAATGGGGACCATGTCATGCAGACAGATCAGAAGAAGGGTCAAATAAATTATGATGTCAGCTAGGCCGAAAGGCAAAGTAGTGGATCAGTCATGAAGTGGGGAGGGTGGGAACAGCATGAGAAGTCCACAGAGTGGCCTTATGACAAAGTAGTGAGGTGGAAGCAGCATGAGGAGACCACAGAGTTGCCCAATGACAGAGTCTGAAGATGGCAGCAGCATCAGGAGGAAGCCACAAAGTGGCACAATAACAATGTGGAGGTGGCAGAAGCAGCATTAGGAGGCCATAGAATGACACAATGACAGAGTGTGGAGATGGCAGAAGCAGCATAAGGAGGAGGCTACAGAGTGGCACAATATGGAGGTGGCAGAAGCAGCATCAGGAGGCTACAGAGTGGCACAATGACAGAGTGTGGAGGTGGCGGCAGCATCAGGAGTAGGCCACCGGGTGGCACAATGATAGTGTGGAGGTGGCGGCAGCATCAGGAGGCCACAGAGAGGCACAATGACAGAGTGTGGAGGTTGCGGCAGCAGCATCAGGAGGGGGCCACAGGGTGGCACAATGACAGAGTGTGGAGGTGGCAGCAGTATCATCAGGAGGCCACAGAGTGGCGCTATGACAGAGTGGGGAGGAGGCGGCAGAAGCATCAGGAGGAAGCCACAGTGTGGCACAATGGCAAAGTGGAGATGGCAGGAGCAGCATCAGGATGGCACAGAGTGTCAAGGTGACATAGTGTTGAGGTAGCAGCAGCATCAGGAGACCACAGAATGGCCAGTTGACATAGTGTGGAGGTGGCAGCAGCATCAAGAGACCACAGAGTGGCAAGGTGACATAGTGTGAAGGTGGCGGCAGCATCAGGAGACCACATAGTGGCAAGGTGACATAGTGTGGAGGTGGCAGCAGTATCAGGATACCACAGAGTGGCAAGGTGACATAGTGTGGAGGTGGCAGCAGCATCAGGAGACCACAGAGTGACCCGGTGACAGAGTGGGGAGGTGGGTAGCAATAACAGTACCAGCTGAAGATGGTGCGTGAAAGAAGGATCACTTGGCATCAGATGTGTGGAATCAGGTGGGTGGTAGCATCAGAATAGTAGCTGAGGCAGGTAGCCAGAAGAAACCGGTCTCTTTTGTCAAAGTGTTGGTGTGGCACCCTGGATGATCTAGTCTGATGCATCAGCCATTGGTAGGTGGAAATCCTGGTTGATCCATGCCTGAATAATCTTGACAAAGGTCATTCTCTCTACATTTTGGGTGGACAGGCGAGTTCTTTTTGGGGTAACTATGGCCCCCACCACACTAAACACCTGCTCTGATGCCACACTACTGGCCGGGCAGGACAGCTTTTCCATGGCAAACTCTGCTAGTTGCGGCCACAAATCCAGTTTGGCTGCTCAGTAGTCCAGCTGATCTTCAATGTGGGGTGGCAGGGTACTGTGCAAGTATGACACCACCTGCTGGTTCAGGACCTGCATCAGGTCTAGCTGCTGCTGCTGGTAAATAGTTTCGTCACTAGGCGGGTGAAGAAAGCTGCTCATCAGTGACTCTAGACTCAAGTTGCTGCTGATGGAGCTGGAAATACTACTACTTCCCACCCTGCCACAGCAGCCATGGCAGAGAAACGTGAGCGCCCCCGGTCAGACCTGCGAGAGGATGAACGATGGCACAGATAGGCAGCGGCCAACTGACTACATATAATGTCTCCATAGTAGTTCAGTTTGTCCTTCCTTTCAGCGGGTGTAAAAAAAAAAAGGCCCTATTTTGGACCAGTAGCGAGGGTCCATCAATGTGGAGAGCCAGAAGTCATGGCTGTCACTACACAAGCAAGTGAGCATGCATCGGGACATTTGTGAACGTGACTCGGAGGAACTCCCTGCCTCCGTCTCCACTGCATACTGCCACGGTGTGTCTGGTTTCTCTGTCTCGTCTTCCTCATTGCCCTGTAGCTACTCTGGCTGTTCATGCTCTTCCTCTCCTGTCACCTGAGTGTAAAAACCACCCATTTCGCTACACATTGCTTGTACTCCAATGTCCTCCTCCTCCTCCTCCAGTTCAGCCCCCACAGGGCTCATGTGGCCATGAGATCTAGGCGCTACCAGCATCTGTTCCAGGACATGAAGCAGTGGAATGACGTTGTTCATCCGGTAGTCCTGGCGGCAGGTGTCACACATGAGCTGCCACTGGCTGACATCGAAGATACACAGAGGACTACTCATTTCCACTTGGATCATCAAGAAATTGTTTATGGCCTTTCTCTGTTCGTATAGTCAGTCCAACATATGGAGGGTGGAATTCCATGGTTCCGATTTTGAGTTGTCGCGGAGAAAGCCAGGACATGGAGCAGTTCCTCCCCTGTGTGACTCCATTCGCCCAGGCAAACGAGGTGCAGGACAGCGTGACACCACCATGCCCTGCACATGTGGTATGCTGGAGGGGCACAGTGAATTGTCCCTGCAGTAGAGGATGAGGACATGGTGGAGGATGAGCAGGCAGAGGTGGACTGGTGTGGCTGTGCAGGAACCACATTCACCCAGTGGGCCGTAAAGGACATGTATTGTCCCTGACCCAAGTTACAGCTCCACATGTCGGCGCTGCCATGCACTTTGGCAGACACCGACAGGCTCAAGGACTGGCCCACCTTCAGTTCTACAGGTGTGTGCAGGGCTGGTACTGCCTTTTTGGCAAAGAAATGACGGCTTAGGACTTTCCACCTCGGCTCGGCACAAGCCATCAGTTCTCTGGAAGGTGCTGTCCATCACTTGGAAAGGAAGGGACTGCAGCACCAGCAACTTGGACAGGAGCATATTCAGCTTCTGCGCCGTTGGATAAGTGCACGCATACTGTTGGCAATCGCTTCAGTAATTGATTGCTGATGAAATGACTGACGAGGAGTAGGAAACTGGGTGCGTGCCACTGGGTGATGCAGCGGTTGCTGCAGCAGGCTGGACAACCACATCAGAGCCACGGTTTTCCAAGGCCACTTTATAATGACTCTGCATATGTTGACGCAAGGCCGTGGTGCCAACATTGGCACCCTGGCCACGCTTCACCTTCTGCCCACAGGTTCTACATATGGCCATGTTCACCTTCTCCGGCGGCTTAACAAAAAACTGCCACACCGCCGAGTAGGTGATTTTACCCCCAACACTACGCACTGACTGACTCCTACCGTCGCTGCTTCCGTGAACTCGTGCACCACTAGTTTCCAAGCAGGTAGGCTCCTGCGAAGCAGGTGGTCTACCCCGGGCATGGTTGGCTTCTGAACTCCCACTGTTGTCACCCTGCTGACTCCTTGCTGGTTCCGCAGTTGCCTCATGGGCAAGCGTCCACCCTCTTCTCCCGATGATGATGAAGCCCCTAATTCACCCTGCTCCCAAGTGCGATCAGCTACAACATTATCATCGAGTACTGTCTGCACGTCACTGAGGTCCTCCTCAACGGTCTCTGGGTCAGGAGCTTCACTGCTCACAACACCAGCTTCCATGCCACTCTCCTCACTACTTGCCCGCCTAGCACAGGAAGCGGCCGATGTCTCCTCCACATCTTGGCTGGCCAGTAGCTGCTCACTGTCCTCTAGTAGCTCGTCCTGGCTGTATAGTGGGGCTAAGCCCACAGCATATAATACTTCTCTGGCTGAGGGAACAGAAATGGATAGAGGCAGGTTGAGGACAGATGAGGGCACAGGGCCCGCTCCCAGGCCATGCCAACTAAAGGATGTGTCTGATGAACCCACAGACTCTTGGCTGGGGGTGTCTGATGTCACTTGGGATGAAGTGGATGACCTAGTCAACCATTGAAGAACCGCTGGGTTGCTGGTCAAGCCATAACCGCTAGATGACACCGGGAGCTCAGGCCTCTCGCTGCGATTTCTTCTGTCACGCCCCCTTACTCTGCTGCGACCTGTGCCTGCGCCAGAAACAATTAGGCCTCTGCCACTCCCCTGTGCCGGGCCTGGCACTTCTCTGTCTGACATACTTTTAGATCAAATAAATAAAAAGGAAATTAAAACACCGCAAAAAAGTCTGTCATTTTCTGAATTCACAAAGGCTAATAGACCCTTTTTTTTCCACTAATACATACCAAAAAGGGCTATAATTTTCTTACTTCACCACACAACGGCAAATACTTTATTTGTGCCAGTAATACACGCAAAAAAGGGCTTTAGAACATATAACTGCACAGCTGAATAGAAAATAGGCCCTTATTTTTTTCCACTTATACATGCCACAAAAGGCTTTAGAACAGATAACTGTACTACTGAACAGCAAATATATTTTTCTTTTTTGCCACAAAAGGCTTTAAAACAGATAACTGTACCACTGAACAGCAAATATATTTTTCTTTTTTCCACTTATACACTCCACAAAAGGCTTTAGAACATATAACTGCACCGCAGAACGGCAAATTAAATTTTTCTTTTGCACTAATACATGACAAAAAGGGCTTTAGAACATATTACTGCACCGCTGAACGGCAAATGGGCCCTTATTTTTTTCCACTTATACACAACACAAAAGGCTTTAGAGTATATAACTGCACCGCTGAACGGCAAATATACTTTTCTTTTTTACACTTATACATGACACAAAAGGCTTTAGAACATATAACTGCACCGCTGAACGTCAAATATATTTTTCTTTTGCCACCCACTAATAAAGGACAAAAAGGGCTGTAGAACATATAACTGCACCGTTCACTGGCAAATAGGCCTTTCTTTTTTTCCACTTGTACACGACAAAAAAGGATTTAGAATATATAACTGCACCACTGAACGGCAAATATATTTTTATTTTTTCCAGCTATACACCACACAAAAGGCTTTAGAACATATAACTGCAACGCACAAGGGCAAATATAGGACATATAAATGTTTCCTTGTAATAAACCCTATTAATGGCTGTATCAAACAGCACTTGCACCCCAATAACAAGAACTGTTTGCTGGAATTACAGAGCTGTATAATAGCAATTTGGATCCCCAATCAGTGCAGCAAGGTGTAATAGGATTGTTTCTATTACCAGGCTGAAACCTCCCCTACTGAACCCTGTTCAACATAAATGCTGTGGAATGATTCCTCCCTATACTTTCCCTACACCTTGAATTATCTTTCCCTGGCATCGGCCTCACAGAACTCATTGTGCATGCGCTAGCTGCACAAATGGGCGGTGCACAAACATTACGTCGGCGATGAGCAGTGAATAAATTAGCAGTGGGGCGGTGCTTGGCTCCGAAGTAATGGGCGCGTCTGGGCTCCAACTGCTGGAGGAATGTCCCCTTGGGCTCCTTATTGAGGTACTTTGCATATTAATGAAATCGATTTTATAGACCAAATAAAAGACACAGGGCAGTAATACTAGTATATTTTAATGTAAATCATAGAGACTGATGTGCGGATGTTATTAGCTCAGTAAGTAAAATCCAGGTGACAGTGTCCCTTTCAGCACACCAAAGGCTATGTAGACCTTTGGAGGCAATTTTTGTTTATGACTGCATTTCACTCATTTTTGGCTAAAAATCATATTTTCAATTGGTCTTTATTAAAAAATATTGAGCTATTCTGTCACAAAGGATTAACTGTTTTTCTAACTGTGTGACTGATACTTTCGGTTTTACTTTGTGCCACTCATTTAATAAACCTTATATCTAAATTACTAAGAGGTCATAAACACTTATTTAAGCCATGTTTTTATCAGTAAGAAAAGGACTTAGCATAGATGAGTGTTTATAATGTCAGAGAGCAGAAATAAGGAGCCTGTCAGCTCCCTGACTAATGAAAAAGACAGAAAATCCACAGGCTGCTGCTAAAGCATCCAAATATTTATATTCCACTACCGCGCTTCCTTCTTGAGTGAAATGTCTGTCTCAAAATTAATATCACCGTTAAAAGATGTGAAGTCCTGTTTATGGATCGCGCCTTCTTTTACTTGTATTGCTGCCGGGCATTTATTACAGGGTATCCTGCCTAAACCCTGAAAAAAACATAGTCAGTGAAATGTCCGCACTTGCTGGTGGTAACAAATAATTAATTACACTATAGCTCCATCTTATTTATCAACCAAGATGACACTTAGGCCCCTTTCACACGAGCGTGCCCGGATTAGGTCCGGATGCGTTGCGGATGCGTTCAGTGAAAACTGTGCGATTTCACAGGCAAAGCCATTCAGTTTTGCCTGCGATTGCGTTCAGTTGTTCCGTTTTTTCCGCGCGGGTGCAATGCGTTTTGATGCGTTTTTCACGCGCGTGATAAAAAACTGAAGGTTTACAAACAACATCTCCTAGCAACCATCAGTGAAAAACGCAATGCACCCGCACCTGCTTGCGGATGCAATGCGTTTTTCACGCAGCCCCATTCACTTCTTCGGGACTAGGGCTGCTTGAAAAACGCAGAACATAGAACATGCTGTGATTTTCACGCAACGCACAAGTGATGCGTAAAAAAAAACGCTCATGTACACAAACCCATTGAAATAAATGAGTCAGGATTCAGTGCGGGTGCAATGCGTTCACATCACGCATTGCACCCGTGCGGAAAACTCGCTCGTGTAAAAGGGGCCTTATTGTTATAAAGTCATTTAAATGTAGATCCAAATGCAGAGTTCCTGTATATTATTTCCAATAAAGTCACTTGCCTTTTTCCTGCAGCATTATCTGTTTTTAGAAAAAGTGATGCTCAATCCTCCTTTCTTGTATCTTCAGCTTCTGTCTGCATGTGGCGCTGCCCCGGCCGGTGGCGTGCGCTTGTGTTTGGGAAGCCAGCAAGTTTTCCTGAAACATTGGTGTGATGTCACACTGTATGGAAACCCTGAGGGACCAAAAGAAATATTAAAATAATAAAAATAATGGTCCTATTCTTCTGTATGTTCTTATATAGGCTGTTTTGTTCCTAGAGGAAAACTTAGCCTATAACAATGAAGATTGATCTCGCATCTTTGTTCATTTGTGTCATATTTTATACAGTAGCAACTATTTATTCTTTGTATATGCCCTACCTAATTCATGTCTAATAAAAAAAAAACATAATTAAAACACAAACAATTCCATTTACTGGTTTAACCCCTCAGGTGCCAGACTATTTAACCCCTTAAGGACACAGGGCTTATGGGTACGTCCTAATATCTGAGTCCTTAAGGATAGGGTTGAGCGAACCCGAACTGTATAGTTCGGGTTTGTACCGAATTTTGGGGTGTTCGGGACATGGACCCGAACCCGAACATTTCCATAAAAGTTTGGGTTCGGGTTCGGTGTTCGGCGCTTTCTTGGCGCTTTCTGAAAGGCTGCACAGCAGCCAATCACAAGTGTCATACTACTTGCCCCAAGAGGCCATCACAGCCATGCCTACTAATGGCATGGCTGTGATTGGCCAGAGCAGCATGTGACCCAGGCTCTATATAAGCTTGAGTCACATAGCGCTGTACGTCACTCTGTTGTTACAAGTGTAGGGAGAGGATGCTGCTGGACTTGTGATTTCTGGGAGAGAATAGGAGAAAATCTAACTCAGCGATCTACCTAGAAATAGTTGTGTGGGTGCAGGGCACTATCCTTTCACCCTGCCCTGAGCTCATTGACCAAAAAATAGTAACTTTTAGAATTCTGTTAGTTAGGTTGTTGGCGGTGGCCATTTTATGCATGCTCAGTGCACCAGCAAAGCATCTGAGCTTTTGGGACATTGCAAATCACCATTTTTTGGGGGCAAACTACAACATCTGTATTAGTCAGTGTGCAATTTAAGCTGGAAATGCACCCATCATTTTCTGGGGTTTGAAAAACACCCTTTTTTTTTTCAAAAAACAGTATTTTCCAGATCTGCATGTGTTAAATTCAAGTTTAATATATACAGCATTCATATTCTGTTAGCAAAGAAAAACTTTTGGGCAATCTACATCTGTATTAGTCAGTGTGCAATTTAAGCTAGAAATACACCCATCATTTTCTGGGGTTTGAAAAACACACTTTTTTTGCAAAAAAAAGTGTTTTCCAGATCTGTAAGTGTTAAATTCAAGTTTATAATATACAGCATTCATATTCTGTTAGCAAAAGAAGACTTTTTGTGTAATCTACAATATCTGTATTAGTCAGTGTGCAATTTAAACTAGAAATACACCCATCATTTTCTGGGGTTTGAAAAACACACTTTAAAAAAAAAAAAAAAAAGTATTTTCCAGATCTGCTTGTGTTAAATTCAAGTTTAATATATACAGCATTCATATTCTGTTAGCAAACAAATGACTTTTTGGGCAATCTACAACATCTGTATTAGTCAGTGATGTGCAATTTAAGCTAGAAATACACCCATCATTTTCTGGGGTTTGAAAAACAAACTTTTTTGACAAAAAAACACTATTTTCAGGCCTTGCAGCAGCAGCACATGGGAAATTACAGGCTTATATACTGCTGTCAAATTCAGTTGTTAAACAAACAGCCGTTTGGGCACAAAAAATTTAGTTGGCAGCCTTTGATGCAGATGTCATTGTGAGATACACCCTTAATACATTTGGGTTACATTCAGTGATTTTAAATACCGCCATTTGGTGCACCAATATTGAATTCAGGCCTACAGAGGTTCAGGCCCTGTGAGATCCCCCCTATACATACAGGGGTTTGAATTAGGCATTTGAAATACAGCCATTTGAAATACAGCCTTTTTGTGCAAAGATATATTTACTTCAGGCCTACACTGATTCAGGGCGTGTGTGATCCCCCCCTTTCCATACAGGGGTTTGAATTAGGCATTTGAAATACAGCTATTTGAAATACCGCCTTTTTGTGCAAAGATATATTTACTTCAAGCCCACACTGATTCAGGGCGTGTGTGATCCCCCCCTTTCCATACAGCTGTGTTTAATTTGCTAGTGATGAGCGGGAGGTGCCATATTCTATTTCGCGATATTTCGCGAATATTCGATTGAATATTCGTCATATATTCGTTGAAATTGAATATTCGTCATTATTTTATATATTGCGAATTTTACGCGAATTTATATTCGCGTCGCGAATGAAACTTAGATCTGAGTTCCTAATGGTTAACTTGTATTGCTAGAATTGACAAAGATAACGAATATCACACGAATATAGCACTATATTCTCAATCTTCATTATGTTCTAACAATACAGCCACTAGGAACTTAGCTCTAAGATCAATTCGCAATCCGAATATATGTTCACCTAGCGAATGAAACTTAGAGCTGAGTTCCTAATGGTTGTATTGTTGCTAGAATATAACGAAGATTTAGAATATAGTGCTATATTCGTGAATTCGAGATATTCTCAGTCTTCGTTATATTCCAGCAATACAACCATTAGCAACTCAGCTCTAAGTTTAATTCGCGAGGCGAACATATACTCAAATTACGAATTAATCTTAGAGCTAAGTTCCTAATGGTTGTATTGCTAGAATATAACGAAGATTGAGAATATGGTGCTATATTCATGAATTCGAGATATTCTCAATCTTCGTTCTATTCTAGCAATACAACCATTAGGAACTCAGCTCTAAGATCAATTCGCAACGCGAGTATATGTTCGCCTTGTGAATGAAACTTAGAGCTAGCTGAGTTCCTAATGGTTGTATTGCTAGAATAGAATGAAGATTGAGAATATAGTGCTAAATTCGTGAATTCGATATATTCTCAATCTTCGTTCTATTACAGCAATACAACCATTAGGAACTCAGCTCTAAGTTTCATTCGCGAGGCGAACATATACTCGCGTTGCGAATTGATCTTAGAGCTAAGTTCCTAATGGTTGTAGTGCTAGAATAGAACTAATATTGCAATGCGAATAATTCAGGTTATATTAATCGCATTGCGATTACAACTTAGTCAAATTTGTGAGATCGTGATTCTCACATCCAACAGTACATTTTAGCATGGAGGCGTTCCCATAGGGATGGGGACGCTCCATGCACACGGGAAGTCGGCAGAAGTGGCAACGGGCATTGACTGAAGAGGGCAGGGAGCCAGGAATCCTCCGGACAGGTAAGAACAGCTTTTGGGAAGTGGGAAGACAACCAGAGAGCAACAAGAATTAACAACAAACAAAAAACAAAAAAAGAAAAAAAAAAAACGAATATTCGAAATTGCTAATATATAGTGATATATTCGCAATATTCACGAATTATCGAAGTTGCGATATTCGCGATAAAAATTCGCAATTTGAATATTCGCGCTCAACACTATTCGCTATGCGATTATATATATTTTTTTTAATAAATAGTATAATTATAATAATTATCAAGTAATATAATTACTCTATTAAAAAAAGCTAAGTAATATAATCGCATAGCGAATTAAACACAGCTGTCTCTATAGTCAACCTTCCTATTTGATAGCTAGAATTAGCGAAGTTGACGAATAGGTAGCTAAAACGAAGATGGAGAACACTTTGTTATCTTCGTTTTGAGGAATATGACGAATACATTTGTCATATTCGTAATCTTCGCTATAATTCTAGATATGAAACCAATAGGAAAGTAGCCTAAGTTAAAATCGCAATACGCGATTATTTAAGTCGCATATTAATCGCGATAACTAGAAAGGAGGGTTGACTATAGAGACAGCTGTGTTTATTTCGCTATGCGATTATATTACTTAGCTTTTTTTAATAGAGTAATTATATTACTTGATAATTATTATAATTATTCTATTTATTTAAATAAAATAAAATTATATAATCGCATAGCGAATTAAACACAGCTGTCTCTATAGTCAACCCTCCTATTTGATTGCTAGATGTCACGACCCGCGGTGGGGTCGTGACTCGTGATTGCGGCATGCGGTTGCCATGGGCAACCAGTGCGCCACGACCGAGATTGCGGACGTGTTTCTTGTGCCGCATGCACTTGTCGGCGGCGAGGTTTTCTTGCCGCATGTGAGGGCTGTGTGTTTGTTGCCTCACATGTGGTTGCCGCTGGTACTTGTGGTGCATATGTGTCTTTCCCCCTTTCCTGTGCACGATGCCCTTGTTTAGTGTCTTCTGTGTATGTGTGGCGTGCACGGGGTTAAGGTGTGGCTAAGGTGTGGCTGCATTGTGGGTGTGACCTCAGGCCTCCTTATTACCTTGTGTGTGGAACCTGAGGTCAGTTTTGTTTGGTCTGCCATGGTGTGAGCATGGCTGGAGTGTGTTTGGATCCCACCTTTATGTCTGCGTGAGCCACCCTTATTTGTTATATTGTTTTCTCTGTTTGATTGTATTCCCCTCCTGTGTGCTTCTGCTTACCCTTCACCTCACTTGCTTATGTCTTTGTTGTGGGTTTGTATGTTGCAGTTTGTTGGTATGTCTGCTCCGGAAGGGGCTTGCTTACCCGGAGGGGTATAGCATATACCGGATGGTGTGTTGCCCGGCCAGGTCTCCCCCCAGGCATCTGGTTTCCGCTTGGGGGTCCGGGAGGTCCTGGCGCTGCTTCTCAGTCTTCAGCACGGCAGGTAAGTGTGGGTTCCTTGTACATGTTTCCTATGTAACTTGCCTGCCGTGCGGGCACACACTGTTCGGGTCCCGGCTGCAGAGGGGCCTCGGGAGACTTCTGCTCCTCCGTGTCCCTGGGGGAGCAGGTGGTCTCTGCCCTGTTAGTTCCAGGGTCGAGCAGGGTTGTCCAGGGCTTTAGGTTCCTGTCGTATGGGCCCTCCCACCCTTGGGGTCGGCCCATACTCGTAGGTGACCAGGGCCAGCTTTAGGTACATGCTAGATTAGCGGTTCCCTTGTCCCTGCTTTTAGCCCTTGTTTGGCCCAGCGGCCGCGGACATTGCACGGCGGGGGGTTTTCCCCACCTCCCGCCGTGACACTAGAATTAGCGAAGTTGGCGAATAGGTTGCTAAAACGAAGATGGAGAATACTTCGTTATCTTCGCTTTGAGGAATATGATGAAAATATTCGTCATATTCGCTAATTCTACCAAGCCAAGAACGTCTCCATACTAAAATGTACTTTTCGGATTTGAGAATTACGTTGAAATCGCAATGCGATTAATATAACTTGAATTAATCGCATTGCGATTTCTACTTAGACCTGGTTTACTATGGTTGGCTTGGTAGAATTAGCGAATATCACTAATGTATTCGTCATATTCCTCAAAACGAAGATAACGAAGTATTCTCCATCTTCGTTTTAGCAACCATAGTAAACCATGTCTGTTGAAATCGCAATGTGATTTATTCAAGTTATATTAATCGCATTGCGATTTCAACATCGAGCTGGGTTTATAATGGGTCAGCTTGCTAGAATTAACGAAGTTAACGAATATGGAATATATTATAGCAGTGCTAATCGCAATGCGATTAATGTAACTTGGAGTAATTGCATTGCAATTTCTACTTAGCACTGATGCTATATTCCATATGTAAGATAGCAGTGCACTGCTAAGTTGTAGTCGCAATGCGATTAATATAACTTGAATTAATCGCATTGCGATTTCAATGTAATTCTCAAATCCGACAGTACATTTTAGTATATGGAGAAGTACCCATGGTGATGGGGACGCTCCATGAGCACAGAAGTCGGCAGAAGCGGCAACGGGCACTGACTGGAGCAGCCAGGAAGCCAGGAATCCTCAGGACAGGTAAGAACTACTTTTGGGAAGTGGGAAAGAAAAAAATATAACAAAAAAACAAAAAAAAACGAATATTCGAAATAGCGAATTTATAGCGCTATATTCGAAATATTCACGAATTAGCAAAATGCCGATATTCGCGATAAAAATTCGCTATACGAATATTCGCGCTCAACACTAGTCATTAACTCTCTACAATCTAGTATTTATGATATATAGAGTTATAGTATTACCACTAGTTGGTGTGACAATAAACTATCATCGGTATATTCAGCATTGTTATTGGCACTGAGGATGTATAGAACCTAGTTAGATACTGATAACATTCAACCATGGGCTATCTTGCCCTATATCCACGGTAGCAACCGCATATACACTTAAGCTATCTTACCCTGTATCCGCTATGCCTAATTGTATTAAATTAGATGGTCTAACTCGCTAAGATTATAACTGACTATCTCCTAGAGATTGGTTAACCCTGTCTTGTGCATATGCTTAGTGCCTGCAGTGCACGCCGCTCTATGCACTAGTGTTTAGCCATATGAATTTAAAAACTACCAGGCTGCTCCCCCGACATGTTTCGCCACAAATTTGGCGTCCTCAGGGGAAATGGAGCTACTAACAACACGAGCATATACATGCATAGGTTTTTATATCCTAGGGGCGGGTGGATGTATTTGGTCATCCAATGTGCAGCCGCCCCTCGTGTGATGTGTTTATGGGACAACTCTGCTGAATTAACAGCAGGTAACTTTTAACCACTAAATAAAATGGCGGAGCGCATGCACAAAAAACTTAGGCTGAAAAATCCAGAGGAAAATTGCGCACATCATAAGAGATAGACTTCACGGTAAAAACCGCATATGCGCATGTGCCCAGACTTAGTTTTTTAGGCACATTGGTATAGGTCTGCACATGACTTAGGACTTATACTTATCTCAATTTCCTACCTATCTGCGCATGTCTTCAGACTTATATTTTTTTCGATTATAGACAATCTTAGAATGCGCATGGCAAAGCGTATATGCGCATGCGTCCGAACTTAGTTTATTTTTATGTTTATTTATTCTGATGTGTAATGCTCTTTGCCATATACATTTTATTGCATGGGCACTTGAAGAGGTTGTCCGAGTTATGAAAAAAAAAAATATAGCACTGAAAAGTTGATGGGCAGCTATATATGACTAAGCTAAGCAAGTTTTAGGCAAAAAAAATATATATATTTCCTCATTTCCCTGGTTCTCTTCTGGCCTTTGTTTACATGCAATAATAACAATCTCTGCCCCACTCCCTGCTCTGCTAAGGGAGTGGATACAAGAACTGCCCTGAGTGCTGGGAGAATCAGCAGCATCATGTATGTGTAGAACTAAGAAGTCCTAGCTGTATAATACTGCTAAGACGGTGAATACAAGAGCTGCCCTGAGTGCTGGGAGAATCTGCAGCATCATGTATTTGTAGAACTAAGAAGTCCCAGCTGTATAATACTGCTAAGACAGTGAATACAAGAGCTGCCCTGAGTGCTGGGAGAATCTGCAGCATGTTGTATGTGTAGAACTACAAGTACTAGCTGTATAATGACACTGCTAATACACACAGGATCTTCCCCCTACCTTATGCTCTCTCTAGTCTGTCAGCTCCTGTGCCCAGCATTGTCTCCTCACTGCTTGCAGCTACCCAGACTGTGCAGCTGAAGGGGTTAAGAATCCTAGGAGAGAGCAGACAGCACGGCAGTGAAGGGGGGCGTGGCCAGCACAGTGATGTCTCATTTACAGGCTTGTGCAACTAACTTTATCAGAGCAGGGAGAGAAGCTGACATCACAGGTCATGTGACCCTCAGTCAAATCTGATAAACCAGGCACTCCAGATAAAGTGAGTTAATTGTAAAGTTGTTATATTTGCCTAGTGAAGAACATAGAAAGAACAAAAAAATAACTCGGACAAGCCCTTTAATGAAATAAATTACCCCTGTTGATCTACATGTGATGCGATCTTTAATGTCATATTTTATTCCCATATTATCAACCATAAAATGTCAGCTCTGTACACAAAAAAGGATTCGATAGTTTTAATAAAGACATATTGAAAAAGTAATTTTTAGCTCAAAATAAGTACAATGCAATAATAAATAAAGTTGTCCCCAAAGGTGTACATAGCTTTTAAGTCTAATGTTGTCTGCTCTGCTGTATCTGCTGTGCGGAGATTTTTGTCCAAAGTGCCAACAGATATTATAATATTATAATGGATTTAGTCCAACTGCCCTTTTTTTTTTCCTAAAAAATTGTTGAACATTTTATTACAGAAATACAATTTTGCATGGACATCTGTACCAGCTAACGTATTTTCCTACATTACAGTTACTTTACATTGCAGTGGACTCTTTCCAATTGGATTGCTGCTCAAAAGCCATCAGACCTAGGGCAAGTTGATGGTGGCTCTGTGCATTATCTTACATGTGGGAATTTTTCACCACATTGCTCAAAAGCCATAAGACCTAGGGCAAGCTGATGGTGGCTTTGTGTATCATCTTCCATGTAAGAATTTTTCATAACATTGCTAGCCGTCAAAGCTATTGCAGTGTACATGCTCCACAGCTGAAAAATCAGATGTGACTGTTTAGGCACGAATGTAGGAACAAAGGCTGTCTTTTAGCATATGAGGAGGCATCGCCTGCTCACATGAAAAAATCTAACTGGCCAGTAATGTGAACAAGACTGTCCTCTTTCTTCTAATCATCATTCTAGTAGACAGGTCACATCAACAAGCAGAACAGTGTCATTGTTGTTAACAACATCCTTACCTACTGCTTCTTTTTCTTTATCTATTACTCCTCATCCTCTGTTTTAATGTTAGTCTTCGATATCAATATAATTTGTGGCAGAAAGCAACAATAGGCATCCAGCAATCTGCTTATGTGCCCACTGAACTTCCACCTGGCGAACTTCCTGGCGATGTTGTCGCTGCCACACCACTTAGTAGATACCCTTGCATTTAGGCAAATGATCAATGAAGAATGCCTAGCTGTCATGTAGGGAAGAGTGCATCCATAATATCCACCCGCACCTCTATCACTACTTACTTGCACGGCCCATCCTAACTGACGACGTACAACTTGGCAATGGTCCCTAGCTTAAATACGTGCAGGGGCCTGAGCAAGAAAAAGAGTGTAAACAGAATCAAGGAAGCAAGGGTCAAAACCAGGAGGTCACACAGGTATACAAGGAAAGTACAATAACGCTGTCAAGAATTTCTGAGGTCAGAAGCCAAGAGGAAACGTAAATACCAAAAGGAGGTAGCAAAGTCGAGGTCACAAACAAAGCCGATGTCAAAACAAACAAGGTCTCAGTATACAGAATGCTGGTGAGGGTAGCAAGACCAATCACAGGGAACCTGTGGCCAGCAGGCTGCCTGTTTAAATAACCGCCACAGGTGAGTCACGTGACGTGGCCAGCGTCACATGACTCATATTGCGCATAACACAGCTGAGCGCCGATTCGTTATTATCGGTGCTCAGATCACCTGTTGCTCATTGTCTAGGGGACGGAGGACGCAGACCATGCTGAGGAGACAAGCGCGGCCGGGTCTTCCCCGCCGCCCACGTCCTCGCTCCGCTTTGCTCTCGGGATGCCGCCAGCACTGCAAAGGGAGAGCGCGCCGCTGGCTCCCCGTGACACTAGCTGACATTATTTCTCAATAATGTCAGCCAGGATTCTGTGGGGGTAGGGACCACAATGTGGCAGAGCTCTGTAGTGGATGTAGGGGCAGGGAAACTGTGGTTGAGGGAGAGACATGAATTGGCCAAGCTGTGTGAGAGGTGCTGGGGGGGCATAATGGATTTGGATCTGGGGGAGGGGACAGCAAGAACAGAAATGAGTATCACAAAAACTAGCCTGCCAGGGATCTGTGAGGGGGGGGGGGGGGGGATCAGTGCTGGGGTTAAGCGTGGAGACACTGGGTTTCAGGGGCTCCTGCAGGGAGTAGAGGAACACATATAGAAAATGATTCCACTGAATCTGCTGCCTGAAGTTAATACAGACAGCCAGTAGCTTCAGAGGAACTCTAACCTCAGTCCCATAGTTACTTACTGAAAGCATCCACTTCTGGTTTTAAGGAGAGATAGGCAGCTGTGGCAAATTTTCCTCTACCTTCTATTTCTTCTTACTTGCCAGCATCACAGGATATAGCACTTGGCTCAATTCCTGTGTCTCTCTAGTGCCTGCAGAAGACAGCAGGCTGTACAATGCTGCCACCTACATGCCACAGTAATTATCTCTACTTTAAACAGGAGAGGTAATTATAGTTTTCAGAGCCTGCACCCTTATACTTCTCCTCTCCTGTGAGCTCACTTCCTGTGTCCTGCAGTCTTTTCTTGTTTATCAGACATGCATCACAGAGCTGGAGAAAGGAATTCCTTTCACCTTTATCATAATTTCTCAAGGTAAATTTGATAATTTACCTAAAGGAATATCCATTGCATTTCACTCACTGGATATCTATCTATAACTGTGTCGCTAGGGAAATGATTACAGCGAGTTCACTACCTTATATTGCTTGTACAAGAGACTGCCACTCACAGTAGAGGCTTCTCTAATGTACATCAGTGACAGAATAATGACGCATCAGGGTCATACTATGCTGCTGCTCACAAAAGAGGAAAAAAAATGTTTCATTATTTTTGTGAAAACAAAAACCATTGCTTCATTTTCCTGTAACTCAGGGACTCATGTATTTGTCCAAATCTAGCATCAGAACTCAGAATTTACTGCTCCCGCTGCCCTATCATTTTGAGAAGCACAGGCACACTATTGCTCAATTAAAATTTCAGGTGCTAGAGCAAGTAAAAATGCAGAGAAGAGGGGGTGACATAAAGAGGCTTCTACTACGTAGGGAAGCCTTTTGGATTCATACCCTAGATACCTTACAACCGCGCGGTCTGAACCGCGAATATGAAATTATGCGATTATAACCCATAGTATGCTGCTCATTGATATGTTACTTTTATTTTTTCTGCAGACATCCACTCTGAACTGAGAACATTGATGGTAATATGTATCAGCGATTGATATGTATCATTTGTTCATTTGTTTATATGTACGGTTTGTCCACTAGTTTGTTTTATACTGAAACCATGATGCTGATTGGCTAGGTGTATTTGTCACTCACAATTGGCGTCTGACGTCATTTAGGCTATTTAAATGTGTGTTAATTTTTTCCTGTGACCTGCTGATAAAGGCTGTGAGCCGAAACGCGTCCAGGATATTGTTATGCTGTGAATAAATAAACTAAAAAAGCAATACAAACGAAGACAGTTGCTGGGAATATTCTTTATTTACGTTGTGGAGCGAACTCCTTCCCGCGCAACCTTGCTGAAAAGATCGAGTGCCGACTATCCTTCTTCTAACCCCTAGACTAATGACATCTCCAAGAGCTAATTGGAGAGAGGTGTCAGCCAACTGGAGTCCAATAAATGAGATGAGATTGGAGGTGTTGGTTACAGCTGCCTTGCCCTATAAAAACACACACCAGTTCTGGGTTTGCTTTTCCCAAGAAGCATTGCCTGATTTGAATTATGCCTCCCACAACAGAGCTCTCAGAAGACCTACGAGAATTGTTGACTTGCATAAAGCTGGAAGGGGTTATAAACGTATCTCCAAAAGCTTTGCTGTTCATCAGTCCACCGTACGACAAATTGTCTATAAATGGAGAAAGTTCAGCACTGCTGCTACTCTCCCTAGGAGTGCCAATCCTGTAAAGATGACTGCAAGAGCACAGAGCAGATGTGCAGCTCAAGGAGGTGAAGAAGAAACTAGAGTGTCAGCTAAAGACTTACAAAAGTCTCTGGCATATGCTAACATCCCTGTTAGTGATTCTACGATACGTAAAACACTAAACAAGAATGGATTTCATGGAAGGATACCACAGAGGAAGCCACTGCTGTCCAAAAAAAACATTGCTGCACAATTACAGTTTGCACAAGAGCAACTAGATGTTCCACAGCAGTACTGGCAAAATATTCTGTGGACAGATGAAACCAAAGTTGAGTTTTTTGGAAGAAACACACAACACTATGTGTGGAGAAAAAGAGGCACAGCACACCAACATCAAAACCTCATCCCAACTGTGAAGTATGGTGGTGGGGGCATCATGGTTTGGGGCTGCTTTGCTGTGTCAGGGCCTGGACGGATTGCTATCATCGAAGGAAAAATGAATTCCTAAGTATATCAAGACATTTTGCAGGAGAACTTAAGGACATCTGTCCACCAGCTGAAGCTCAACAGAAGATGGGTGTTGCAACAGGACAATGACCCAAAGCATAGAAGTAAATCAACAACAGAATGGCTTAAACAGAAGAAAATACGACTTCTGGAGTGGCCCAGTCAGAGTCCTGACCTCAACCCAATTGAGATGCTGTGGCATGACCTCAAGAAAGTGTGTAGTGTACGGGTCTTGAGGATGGCCCTTTGGGACTGTGATTACTAACTTGAACCACTTCTGTGACTGTATTGTAACGTGTGGAACCTTCTGGAGCTGTACCCGATAACTGTTCATCTGTCTGCAACTACGTTCAGTAAAGTTATCCCGTTATTTAAAGATACAGAGACTCCTCAATTATTCCACCTATCACTACACGGTGTGCCACCGTTCAATTGGCACTGGCGTTACGACATTCATCACCTGCCTGTTCCAGTGCTGACCCGATTGAAGACGACAGTCGGTCCCAGGTTAGTGGGTTGCCCTGCACTAGAAAGCCCAGCATACCTAAAGCTACACTACTGACCCCCTGGGACACTGCATCGCTCTTTTTGGCGTCACAAACAGGATACGCATGCTTCTGAAGTGCAGAGAAGTGTGAACTGTGTGCTTTAACTATTCCACCACCGTATTGCAAAGACTGTATCCTTTATTTCCAAGTCTGTGGATTACAATTGTGCCTGGGGGGATAGGAGGCGCTGTGCTGTGTTGCGCTACCCCCAGAGAGAAAATTTGTCGCTTCAAAGTGGAGTTTTGTGGACTTTTTTCCATCCTGCTTGCTGTCACTGAATTTGCTGCATGGCGCCCAAGATGGCCGCCGGCGCCATTGGATTTCTTCTTGCACCATCGCCCTCAGTGGCGCGAAAATTTGGCGCCAAAACCCTCCAAGAGGAAGGAGAAGACTGCCTGGAGGTACCGCCTCCCTTTGAGGATTATAATATGGAAGCCGCCTTCCCTATACTGAAATACCTAGGGGGCGTGCAAGAAACGACAGGGTGGAGCCTGCAGGAACAGTGGCTCACCCTACTACCAGATTCAGAGGGATCCGGAGCCGTAGCGAAAGCGATGGAGGCGACCTCAGGAGCGACTAGGGAGCGCCAAGCGCCCCCGGCTTATACTCCCGGCGAAGTGGCCCAGACCTGTCCATGGCCACAGGCCGAACCCTGCCGATTCCATCAGCCGCGGGAAGGCTTTCTCCCACGGAACCCTGCGTGGTCGGCCCTGATGGCCGAGATCCGGGTGGTGGCAACTTTGAAAACCACCACCCAGAAAAAGTATTTTGAGGAGGTGACGAAACGAATTTATGACGACTCCGTGGAGGGCAAGCCCCAACTTGAACGCCGCACCGGAGTCGTACTGGAGTTTGATAAAGTCCGGGGATTCGGATTCATCCAGGAGACCGGCCCAACCTTGACTACTACGTGAATCGCCGGTCTGTCAAGCGCAGCTACCTCCCAGGGCGACTACATAACCTGACAGTCGGTGAACGAGTGGAGTTTACTCCCGCGGAGGGCCTGCGAGGCCCATATGCCACCGCGGTGACCCGTCCAGGACCAGTACCGGAGGACTGGGAAGGAGCAGATCTGGGGGAGACAGAGGACCTGCCGGGGCCAATCAAAACACTTACCAAGAGAAGAGTTCCTTCTTAGGCCCGAACATTTTCTGGCAGCCGACCATCTTGGACAGGCCTGCCAGTCCATACCCCTCTCCAGAACTGCCGCGACGGGAGAAGACAGCCGCTGATTGGGCGCGGATGGCCCAGTTTAGCGGAGCTATGGATGACTTGCGGGGAAACCGTACAGAGAAAACCTCATCTGAGCCTGCTGCAAGTGTGCCGGAATCCAGCAGCAAGGCTCTCCGCCCTGGAGGAACGGATCGCTAAGCTACAAGTGTACCTGGATGTCCTGCGTCAAGTGGCAAGCTCCAGGACCGCATCGCAGCAGCCCAGCGGTGGTGAGTTACCCGTGCCCCCTGTACAGCCTGAGCCCGTAACCCGAGGCCCTACTGCTAGCGCCGCATCACCTAAGATTAGCGTAGAGACTGCTAAATTGAAATTTGCCAGGAGCCGAGTCCGGCTTGACGGGACCACCTTAACCCGGCCAGAGGAAGCATCTGCCCCAGTGCCGGTCCGTGTCCCGAGACCCGCAGCTCTTGTGTGTCCGCAATCCAGTGGGCCAGTGAGGTGGGTAGGCCCAATACCCGTGATGTTTCCAGCCCATTCTGTTTGGTGGGCACCACCTCCAAGTGGCCCTGGTGCATGGCCCAGGCTACCGGCAGCACAGGGTTGCACCATGTCCGATGAACAGGGCTTCTTCGATACATACCTGTGAGCAGGCCTGCTAGGCCATTGCTCATCCTCACAGGGACATCATCTTTGTTGCAGGAACTGTCCCTTATGTTTGTCAGGCTGGTGGAGCTTGCTGCCAGTTCCCCACGGCCGGTGGCATCTTTGTTGAAAATTCAGTAGCCACTGTGGAACCACTGCTCCCAGCCTGCCCTTTTCTGTTTTCGGGACATCCTGCCTGCTTTTGAAGAAAAAGAAGAGTACTTTAGTAAATCCAAGTTGTGCTTTTGTTTTGCACCTTATCCCCTTTTAACCCCCATTTCAGGTTGAAAGGGCTTTTATGTCAGCACTTTAAAAGGGTAAGCAGGACTTGCCAGGATAGTGTTTCCCTGGTATTGTCAGAGTCCTGTATTGTCATATTATATGTGTGCTGCTGACTGTATTTATTAACAAATTTTATCCAAGTCTATGTGTCCAGAGATGGACTTCCTATGTGTGAGAGTCTGAGATATTGCTCTTATCATGGACCTACCGTTACTCAGTCATGGACTATCCTGGTATTCCCTAACATCTGCTGTGCCAGGTCAGCGCCCCAGTTCCACTCATTATCCTGAAGGAAGAGAACGACGCCCCCTTGTCACTGCACTTCTCCTTTGCCAGCTGGACCTGATAAAAATTGTCAATGCAGATGAAATCCCAAGAATATTGCTGAACTGAAACAGTTCTGTAAAGAGGAATGGTCAAGAATTACTCCTGACCATTGTGCACGTCTGATCTGCAACTACAGAAGTGAAGTTATTTCTGCCAAAGGAGGCTCAACCAGTTATTAAATCCAAGAGTTCACATACTTTTTCCACCTGCACTGTGAATGTTTACATGGTCTGTTCAATAAAAACACGGTAAAATGTAATTATTTGTGTGTTATTAGTTTAAGCAGACTGTGATTGTCTATTGTTGTAACTTAAGCTGCGTTTTGGTGTCCGCCTCCAGAACGGAATGGAGACTGAACGGAGCCAAACTGATGCATTCTGAGTGGATCCTTATCCATTTAGAATGCATTGGGGCTGAACTGATCCGTTTTGGAGCGTTTGTGAGATCCCTGAAACGGATGAAGATCAGATCACATTTTATGACCAATTTATGCAGAAATCCATATCATTCCAAGGGGTTCACATACTTTTTCTTGCAACTGTATATATGGACCTAACTGTATTTCTTTTAGTTGTATTTTAAACAGCTGCTGGGAAATGTGTATTTTTATTTTATTCAAAACTGTTATTGCTCAATACACTTTTCCTCCCCTTTAATTGACAGAGCTTCTTATGCCACTGTGTCACCAATATGATTCATTGGAGGCAATATGTTGAAGCAAATCATGCACTCAAACAGAAATTCATGATTTTGCTAATGACCTATGGCATATATTTGATTGCCAGCACTCATTGATCACAGTGGAGCTTTTGCAAAAGGAAGTGAATGCTCTGCAGGGACAAGACAATACTTACGGTGCAATCATACTTGCATGTACACTCCTCCATTTTGTATGAAGCAGACATGTCAGTCCACCAGGAAGTGGAGGTGCCAGCAGCATCACTTATAGGTCCGCAGCTGCAATGTGAGTCTGTGTAAGTCTCGCTTTTTCTATGCATCTATGTGTCTGTCTCTGCTCTTATCTTATGCACTAACATTTTGCAGTGAGAATTGGATGGGAAAATAAAGGGAGGAAGAAGAATGAAGAAAAATGATGATCACATGACATTGGAAGTGAGGGGCTTGCCCTGACTGGGTCACAGACTGACAAACAGCCTATATCAGTCAATCAGTGGGGCAGTAGGCAAGGAGGTGCCTGTGTAGAATGAGCAGAATGTTATTCTGCTGTGTATGTCTGACCTGGTAGGAAACTGTGCTGTGGCTCTGCCTCTGCAGACTGAAGCTCCCAGGTATGGACAGCATAAGCAGATTACAAGGAGAGAATAGATGATATGGAGGGACATTATATGTCAGCACAGTAGGTAGGAATGCAAAAATGGTCGACATTTCCTACTCTGTTAGATGCAGGACAAACACACAAGCCCTAGGCAGCAAGTCTTCAACTGGTCGACGTTCCCTACTCTGCTAGCTGCTAGGACAAACACAGCAAGAAGAAACTACACAAAGAAGAAGTCATACAGTAATGGGTTGGAACCGGGTGGACAATGCAGTACCAAATCAGGTGACAGAGGGTAGTCATAATAGCCAAGCCAAAGTCAGAACAGTAGCAAATCACAAAACAGAGAGTGGTCAAAGGCATGGCGAGGTCAATCCAATAAGAAATTCAAACACTATAACTGGGAGCACAGCTAGGGAGTGAAACTGCCAATGGTATCTGACCAGCAAGGGGTTTAAATAGAATACTGAGTCCCAGGATCAGAATCTGAAATGACTTAGCACTCCATTAGTCAGAACACAGCGCACAAGACTAGAACAGCTGAGCAATAAACCCACTGCTAGTTTCATCCACCCCATGCATAACTGTGTCAGTGGTTGTAGTAATGGCAGTCATGACCACAGTAGTGGCAGTAGGAGCATTGTTAGTGAAAGTGGTATTGGAGCAAATACAGAGCATGGAATCGGAAGGGGAGCCAACAAGCTGACAATGAGATATCCCAGTCTTAGAAAAGTGGAGGGGAGAGTGAGGACTATAATGATGATTGTGTGTTGGACCGGATCTGGGAGCTAGATTGGGGTGCTGAGGAGGAGATGATACCATAGGTATCATGGCTTTATCACACTACATGATGCGGCATTAACGGTTTCTGTGGGAAAATAGAAGTAGCCAATAGCTAGCACAACAATAATGTCCTCCTTCCCCTGGTGTCCATTGTGGAAGCCGGGCTGCATCCACATACTGTACAATGTACTTATCATTCTCATCTTCACTTACTGCTTCTCCCGCTAACACTCCTCCCCTGCTCCTTCACTACCTTGTCAGCCACTGATAATGGAACGTGTGGCCAGAAAACCACTCTACATGCAGGGGTGCACCTAGCCTTTCTGCTGCCTGTGGCAAAAACTAAAACGGCCCCCCACCCCCAATACCAAATTCTTAACCTAATCCCTTCCCTCCAGCCCCACTGTTAAAGACATACTTGGAAAACATTACATACAGAGCTACAAAACATACAGGGTAATACTGTGCCCACTGTGCTTCTCAATACCATACTGCAGAAACATACAATCCCCCTAAAAATACTATTATCACACAGCTAGTTCCACTTCAATAATTATTGGCACACAGTGCCCTAAAAAATAACTGTGCCCAGCAAATAGTGTCCCTGAACTGATAGTGCTGTAAACATAGTGTCCTCCAAAAATAACTGTGCCAAGGTTCTTCCCAATGTAACATTCCTCCCAAAAGTCCCACAAATAGTAATAATTCTCTGCCAGAGTGCACTATGTGTTAACAGTGTACCCAATAGTAACAATGTCCCTCATTTTTCCCCCAGTTGTTATAATGCCCCCAGTAGTAATAATTTCCCCTATGATGTGTGCCTGTACAAAAAATAGTATTGAGCGTGAATATTCGAATCGCGAATTTTAATTGCGAATATCGCTACTTCGAGAATTCACGAATATTTAAAATATAGTGCTATATATTCGTATTCGCAAATAGTGTTGATCGCGAATATTCTAATCGCGAATTTATTGCGAATATCGGCACTTAGCAACATCCCTAGCAACTGATAGAAAAGTTGCCTACCCTTTAGTGTTGATCGCGAATATTCTAATCGTGAATTTTTATCGCGGAAATATTACATTGCCGATTTTCATAATCAAGAAAATGATGACTGGAGATCATGAATTCTCGAATTTGTGAATTTATGGCGAATATTCTGCCAAAAATTCCCAAAATATCGCGAATTCAAATTTTGCTTATGCCGCTCATCACTAACAAAAAATACCCCCTCATAATGTTCGCCAGCAGAACAATTCCCCCTTGCAATGTGTGCCAGTACAAAAATGCTTCCTTATAATGTGTGCCAACACAAAAAATGCTCCCGATTAACGTGTGCCCTTACAAATACACCATTTTAGTGGCCCCTGAAGAACAAATGTCCGCATAGTGGCCATCTTAAAATGTGTGCCAGTACTAAAATGCTCCCTTATAATGTCCGCTAAGTACAACAAATGTCCCCTTATGTGCCGATACAAAAAATGCTCCTATATAACATGTATCAGTACAAAAAAACAACCCCCTTTTAGTGCCCCCAGTAGAATGGATGTCTCCATACTGCTTTCTCCAGGTACAAAATAATGACCCCCCACCCTATTGTGGCCCAAAAGCATGCTGATAAATAAAAATAATAAACTCAAATACTTACCTCCATTCTGCTGTCAGCGATGCAGTGCAAGACACAGACCTCTTTTAGTCTGTGCCCTGAGCACTATGCAGCCCGGCTTAGGCAGTGCGATAATGATGACACCGGCCTCTGATAGGCTACAGGAACTAGGATGGGCCAGGGAGACATTGCTTCCGTGCCCTGTCGCGGCATTCAATTATATTGATGTCTTGATTACAGTGATTGCAGTAGAATATGGAGAGATGAGCGTTTCCACAATGGAAGCATTCATTGCCCATGGCGCTTCTGCTGCCCCCCTCTTGCCCCTACCTGATGCTGCCTGAGACAATTGCCTCACCTCACCTCATTGGTGGTGCACCCCTGTCTACATGCCCAGTAATCTGCTGGTGCACAGGCTTAACTCCCACCGGCAGTGCAGTCTGCCTTACCAATTAATAAAGTCTGCTGCCTTTAGGGAGCTGATGGAGTGTGCAAAAGGCATCCCTGACTTCTACTGTCATATAGTAGAGAATGTGTGCTGCATCTTGCAATTCTCGCTGTGCAACCAGATGCACTCCAGGGTGGACACCTGGAGCAGCTGTTATGGGCACTAGGTCAATGTTTTTTTTTGCTGCATGGCATCAAAACAACAAAGCCAAGACCTACTAACACCTCCAGGCATGTGTCCATCTGGGTACCACGTCAGCTACTTATCCAACTTCCCTTCCCCAACAGCAGCAGTGCAGAGTATCACTCTCATTCCCCCTCCCTCCTCTCACATGTGTAAAGTGAAGCGTTGCCATGTCATGTTAGAGCTGATCAACCTGGGTGATAATAACCATGCCGCTGATCAGTTGCTAAGGTGATTCAAGCAGCAAACATCCTGCTGGCTTTCTCCTTGTCAGTTCCAACTGGGTAAGATGGTTAGTGATAATAGCCACAATATCGTGGTTGTGCTAAACCAGGCGAAAATAACACATGCTCGCTGCATGGTGCACATCATAAACCAGTGCATTGCTTTTAAAACCAGTATACAGGTGTTACACTGCTTGATCTGCGACTTTCCAGTTTGCTGGAATTTCACTTTGCAAATGATGGAGCATCTGTACAAGCAGCATAATTCTGTGAATGATTTTGTGATGCACCAGACCACCTCATCTCAGTGAGGGGCAGAGTTGTAACGAACTGGCTCCGCAAACTCTTTGGTCAGAACTGCAAGCTGTATGCTTCCCTTCATTCACATCAAACAACCGTTTACATCAAACAGTCTGGTGATTACTGAATAGCCATGCTTTTACTGTAGACACTGGCTATCAAAGCAAAATGTGGAAATGTTTCCTCCTGCTGATAGGGAGGCCAAAATACGTTATTAACAGGAAACACTGTGTATTTAGCTTGCCACAGCTTTCTGCGAACAGATGCCTGATTTCCACATGTCTGAGGCCCTTCTCCATCCCCGAAGAGTTACCTATAGATGCAGCCAAGCTAAGATTGATGGTTAATGTTTTAAGTAATGATTGGCAAGAAAAAGATAACTAACTTTTCTATACATTTCCATGTCTTTTGTCACAAGATAACCAAGATAACATTGTGCCATGTGTTATCAGAGTCAATTTAGCCCTGCTACATCGGTACCTCCCGCCGTCTTCTCTACCACAAGCAGCTGCAGCAGCAGCCAGTTCAGTATCATGAACATGTTGGAGAAATGTCTTGATGTGCCACAGCAAGCTGAGGCAAATCCATCTTAATCTCCCTTTGTAATGATTGTGTGTCGTTGCCAGTGTCATCGTCATCATCATCCTCATGTTTCTCCAATACTGTCTCCTCCTCCTCCCTCTTCTCTAGCTGAAGCTCCAAATCCTCATCCTCCTCCTGCTCCTCAATGGAACTATCTTCATGGGGCTCCCCATTATCCACTGCTGCATGAGCTTCAATGTTTTTTCTAACACAAATATAATGAAAATGATGTCATTCAGGCCACAGCTGTCCCTGCTTACAAATTTTGTAGCCTCTTCCAAGGGATTCCGCATGCTACTGGCATCTCAGACCAACTTCCAATGCTGGATCTCGAAATGACACTGCTTTCGGCGTTTTGTACTGCGTAGGAATGGCTGAAATGATTGCACAGCTTTCTTGACTTTGCCAGTACTGTGCACAGGCCAGTGAACCTTTTCAAGAAGTGCTGGACCACAAGGTTAATTATGTGTGCCATACAGGGAGCTTGTGTCATTCGGCACAGGTTTAGCGCCGCCACTCTGTTGGTACCATTGTTGCTCATGACCTTGCCAACTTGGAGCTGGCGGGGAGACAACCAGCGTGATGTGTGCTGCCTCATGTGCTTCAGCAACCGCTCACCTGTGTGGCTGCTCTCGCCAAGGCAGATCAAGTCCAACACCGCATGGCAGTGCTTAACCTGACACATATGATAGGAGGGGGGGCAACGTTGTGCCCTGCTGCTGTTGGAGACAAGAGGGTGTCTATGGAATAGGAGGTGGAGGAGGCGGATATTTGCTTGGTTTGGAATCCCAGCTGATAAAGGCGTGGAGGTGCCAAAAGGACCTGGGCAGGTTGCTGGGGAGCTGCCTTGACACTAAAAATATTGAGACAGTGGGCTGTGAAGGACATGTATTACCCTTGGCCATACGCACTGCTGCAGGTGTCCACCATAGCGTGCATGGTGCTGCAGAGGCACAGCTGCAGGGAGTGGCCACTGTTGTCTGCCACGTGCGAGTAAAGAGCAGGGATAGCTTTTTGAGAGAAGTAATGACGGTCAGGGATCTTCCAGTATGGTGGAGCACAGGCCATCATCTCCCTAAAGGCAGCAGACTCAACTCAACATCTCCCTAAAGGCAGCAACTGCACTGCCAGCAACTTGGCCAGGTGGGAATTAATTTTGCGCACCGTGGGATTGCTGGGTGCTTAAACTTGCTTCTTGGCCACAAATTTCACTATTGATGCCTGACGAGTGTGATAGAGCGGAGGAGGAGCTGGAGAAGCACATATGGATGAGGATGTGAAAGACCTAGTACTGCCCATGGGGAGCCCGGGAGAAGGAGCAAACTCTTTGTGTGGTAGCTGGTAGCCACATTGTTTCGACAACTGCATGGGGTGATGTCGCTTCACGTGGTTTCACAGAGCAGTGGTGCCTTTTGACTCACAGCTTAATTTCTGCTGCAATCTTCTGGCAGTGAAAAAGAACTTCCAGAAGCCAGATTTTCACCATCTCCCTCCAGAGCTGGCTGAGCTAGCCCTTATAAGCTTTGGCCTTAAATCTGCCCCCACGCTACTTGCGGCTTCCCCAGTTACCAAAACAGGTCTGGCCCTACTTTGCCTCTGCTGTTTGTTGCTGCCACTACCACCGTACTCATCCTCTGTAAACTCCTGTAAACTCCTCCTCACCACCAGGGCTGGTGCAAGGATTTTTGCCACCCTAGGCAAAGCCTTATTTTGACGCCCCCATGGCCCCGCCCCTGACTCTGCCCTTGACCCCGCCCTCTCACCCAGCCCAAATAATTCAAGAACGTTATTATATATTAAATATTTGATTTCAATTATAAAACGTACTCATATGCAAAACCTAACATAGCAGCATTGCACATGTATTAACTGGCAATAAGAGTCTCAAATATCCAATCAAAATAACAATATAAATAAAATTATATAAAGCAGCATATTAAATGGTAGACTAAATAACAAAAAAGTGAGAAACACTTTCAGATAGGAGGTTTCACAAACTGGACAGCATCAACTTGATTTAGAGGTTGCGGGACAGGGGACAGACTTAGACAGCATAAAAAGCATAAACTTTATTTTGAAATAAAGTTTATGCTACCACCACCCTATTTCCCCCCCCCCTCACGCCCTCTAAATAAATTTGATGCTGTCCACTAGCATGTTCCCTGTATAATGTTTCAAAAAAATAAAGATTCAGTACCTGTTGTTGATCTACCCAGCCAAGACTCCTGATCCCTCTCCTACTGGGACTGCGACTGCTCAGGGTTTGGCTGGGGCTGAATCAACAACAAGGCAGGGAGGGTCTGCACATCCCCCTGCTACTCCTCTTCTCCTCCTCCTTCCATTCTAATAGATAATGAGGGGAACATCAGGGGGCAGAGTCATGTGAGCGTGAGTGTCATGATCCCCCCCCCCTCAATGCCATAGCCAGCACCTCGCTGGTTAAACTAAATTTCAGCTCCTCCTTGCAAGATTTCCTGCCCTGCTCTCTCTTCAGTGCTGCGTGCGTCCTGGCTTCGGCGCTGCGCCACACTTTTAAGCGCCGTGTGCAGCAGCGCGGTCACCACAGCTATGCACCACCTCCATCTGTGCGCCATAGGCCGGTGCCTACTTTGCCTATAGGTGGCGCCGGCCCTGCTCACCACCCCGATCTGGCTCCCAGGTCCTGTCTAACACACAACAATAATTATTGGACTCCTCAACCTCACCGCAACTTTTATCAAACTGTGATAGCTTATGTTGCATTCCTTTCCCCACCTGTAGATTCCCTGCTCTGAATGTGCCGCCACTGCCACTACTTCCGCCACCCTGGCTACCGGTGCCCTTAATAATACTACCGCCCAGCACAGGGTCCCTCACCTCCTCACGAACCCGCTCTTCCAGGAAATTCAAAAGCTGAATGCTCTCTAAAATGTCTTCAGGGATACTGTAAGATTGTCTGCCGGAGTGTGCGGTGGGGTTTGGTGGCCTATTTTTAGGTAAAAAAAATGACGCACCACTAGTAGGGGACAGTGTAGACACATAGGACTCAAATGACAGGCTTCGCTGGGGCTGAAAGGAGGAGGAGCAGGTGGACCGCTCTGACCCCTGGTTCCAAGGTAAGGTGTCTGACTCAGAAGGCACGTCATCCTACTGTGACTGAGAGGAGAAGTGAGCCATCCAGTCCACAATTTCCTCCACTTTCTTCTCTAGGATAATGTTGTGCCTTTCTGGAGCCAGGGGGAACTGTGTCCTACTACTGCTATTACTACTGGTACTGCCTACATGACCTGTGCCACAGCTAACTTCCACATTCTTACTTTTGGAGGACAAGGTCTGGTTCTTATATTTGGAAGTGGGACAATGTTTCCAAACATTTCTAAGCTGTGGTGGTGGGCGGTCTCCTGTACACAAAGAGTCAGACAACCTATGGAACAGTTTGGATTCTGTACAACTAAAATATAAAGAGCTAAAAACAATCACTTTCTACAGAATACACTCAAGAAGACAATGCTTTTGAGAATTTACTTGGTGAATGACTTTGGAACTTGGCACCTGTGACAGATTGTTGTCTAATATGGCTTATATGTGCATTCAAATACAAAGAATCAGGGGAAAAAATTGAAAAAGAAAATTGTTCAACCAGACGACGACTCTTGAAAACTTGAAATGTATGGATTATTTACTACAGGCACGGCTGAGGCATTTACTGTGCTCACTTGGTTATAATTAACTGACTGGCTGCACTCAACCCTCCCCCCCCCATAATGGTCACATTTTGATTATGACAAAAAAAGAAAACTGTCTGATATAGCATCAGGTGTAACTATCTACTTTTATTGTTGCCGCTGCAAACTGCATTTATTGCTTGGCCACAACTGACTGCAATTCCCTCCTACCTCATGGTGACAGAATACTATTGATTGCTTATATGCACTCACATATATAAACTGTGACTATTGTAGGGTGCACTGCAAGGGCCGGCCAACCCCAGCTCTTCACTGCCCAGCTAGGCAACTCTTGTCCCTAAGTTATCCCTGAACTTTCCCTCCCTGCTAAAATACCCACTACCCAATTCTTCTCCTTACTACTACTAGCCTTAATCTCTCTCTAATCTATCCCCTCGCTCTAGATAATGGCTCTATAAATGATTGTTAATTGTCCTCCTGCAGATATGGTCCTCTATGGACAAAGACTAAGCACACAATGACGAACCTGTAGCTGTTTACAGGCACCTCTCTTCTTTAGTCCACACTGATTGGCTCATAGAGCCGGCCTGTCAGATTCTGAGCCAATCAGGGTATGCCCTCCCTGTGACAGGGCTTTTTCTTCCTCCCTAGTGCTTTTGCCCACTGTCAATGCCTCAGTAAAATGGCGCCGGGAGCCGTTTTGCAAGATATATCCGAATCGAACCAGAAAAGATCCGGGTTCAATTTGGTGCTTAAAAAAATTGGAGATTTCTAGCAAATCTAGGAATCTTTGAATAGATTAGCCCATCTCTAAGTAGTACAGCTTACAGCTTTAATAACTTTTTTTTTTGTTTATACGCTCTTTAATTTTAATTATCAGTTATCCACAGCCAACTGCTTGTTATTCTGGACCAAAAATGACTCACTAGAAAAATATTCCAATTTAAACATGATCACAAACCTGAGTACCTTAAATGACCTTTTCCCAGCATAGAACATGGGAATTAAAACACATCCCCTTTTTTAGCCATAATGTCTATAATATTAACCCCCTCCTGCTCAGCACCATACTATTGTGTCACTTAAAGTGAACTTGTCATGTTAAACATGGTGTCTGAGCTAAAGACGGTGTTTTTTTAGACCAGGAGGAGCTGAATTAATTGATATATAATTTTATGGGAAAATATTCAGTAAAACTTGTATTTCATTAACCATTTCGCCACTGCCCATTGACTATAAATGTCCCATGGGCGGTCGTTTATCTCTAAACAGATGTTCTGGAATATCCATTCAGAGATGGCAGCTGCACGGTAATCGTGCAGCTGCCGAGCGGGGGGCCTACTGTCAGTGACAACAGGGCAACCCAGAGAGAGGGCTATGCGCGTCCTGTCCCGGTCCGGTCATGTGACCACTGGGGCCGGTAGAGTGCAGGAGTTGTCGGGTCTTCCACAGACCTCAATCATTATGTCAGCCCCATTTAAAGGAGAAATCAATAGTGGGAAAAAAAGTGTAGTAAAAAATAAAATAGACATATTTGGTATTGTTGTATACCGTCAGCTCTATAAGCATATCACGTGATCCACCCTGTCTGATAAACACCATAAAAATAAAAAAAAATGTGTAAAAAAAAAATCTATTTTTGTCACCTTACATCACAAAAAGTGATCAAAAAGGCGTATGTCCCACAAAATAGTACCAATAAAACCATCACCTCATCCCGCCAAAAATTAGCCTGCTATTATTGTGTTAAAGTGAAATAAATAAAAAAAGTATACATATTAGGTATCTCTGCGTCTGTGAACACCATAAAAAATAAAAAAGTGGCAAAAAAAGCCATTTTTTGTCACCTTACATCACCAAAATTGCAAAACCAAGCGATCAAAAATGCATATGCCCCCCCAAATTGTACCAATCAAACCGTAATCCCGCAAAAAAATGAGACCCTACATAAAACAATCGGTCAAAAAATAAAAAACTGACTCTCAGACAATAGAGACACTAAAATGATTTTTTTGCTTCAAAACTGCTATTATTGTGTTAAAGTGAAATAAATAAAAAAGCAGAGATATTGGGTACTGGTGCGTCTGTAACAACCTGCTTTATAAAAATATCACATGAACACCGCAATATAAATAAAATAAAAACGGTGCCAAAAAAGGTATTTTTTGTCACCTAACATCACATAAAGTGCAACACCAAGCGATCAAAAAGGTGTATGCCCCCCAAAATAGTACCAATCAAACCGTTACCTCATCCCGCAAAAAATAAGATCCTAAGACAATCTAAAAAATAAAAAAACTATGGCTATGGAGACACTAAAACATAATTTTTTGGCTTCAAAAATGCAATTATTGTGTAAAACTTAAATAAGAAAGAGTAAACATATTAGAAAATTGCCACGTCCGTAAGAACTGCTGTATAAAAATGTCACATGACCTAACCCCTCAGATGAATGATGTAAAAATAAATAAAAACTGTGCTAAAGCAACCAATTTTTTGGTCACCTTGCCCCATAAAGTGTAATAATGAATGATCAAAAAATCATATGTACCCAAAAATGGTACGAATAAAAACGTCAACTCTTCCTTCAAGAAACGAGCCCCTGCACAAGATGATCATCAGAAAAATTTAAAAAAATGTCTTTTACAAAATGGAGACACAAAAACATATTTTTTTTTTCAAAAAATGCTTTATTATGTGAAACAAACAAATAAACAAACAAAGTAAACATATTTGATATCATTGCGTCCGTAATAACCTGCTCTATAAAAATAGCACATGATCTACCTGTCAGATGATGAATGTTGTAAAAAATTAAAAATAAAAACAGTGCCAAAACAGCCATTTTTTGGTTACCTTGCCTCACAAAGAACGTAATATAGAGTAATTAAAAATGATATGTACCCCAAAATAGTACCAATGACACTGGCCCTTATCCCCTAGTTTCCAAAATGGGGTCACTTTTGGGGAGTTTCTACTGTAAGAGTGCATCAGGGGGGATTCAAATGGGAAATGGCATCTAAAAACCAGTTCAGCAAAAACCATATGGCGCTCCTTTTCTTCTACACCCTGTCGTGTGCACTTACATCAGTTTACGACCACATATGGGGCGTTTATGTAAACTGCAAAATCAGGGTAATAAATATTAAGTTCTGTTTGGCTGTTAAGTTAACCCTCAATGTATTAAACAAAAAAATTGATTAAAATAGAAAATCTGCCAGAAAATTGAAATTTAGAAATGTCATCTCCATTTTCCATTTGTGGAAGGGTTAACAAAGTTTATAAAATCAGTTTTGAGTAACTTGAGGAGTGTAGTTTCTACAATGGGCTAATTTATGGGGGTTTCCACTATGTAAGCCCCACAAAGTGACTTCAGAACTGAACTGATCCTTAAAAAAGTTGACTTTGGAAATGTTCTAAAAAAGATGTTCTTGCAAATTGCTTAAAAAATTCTCAACCTTCTAACGTCCTAAAAAAAAAAAATTACATTACCAGAATGATGCCCACATAAAGTAGATATATGGAGAATGTTAATTAATGAATATTTTAGGCATAACTATCTGTCTGAAAAGCAGAGATTCAAATTTAAAAAACTGTAAAAAAAATTTTTTTTAAATAAAGGTAAAACATATTGGGCCAGATTTATCATTACACGTCCATCTTACTCCAATTTCACATAAGTCCAAAGTCACTTTTGGCTCAGTCAGATTTATTAATGGTCCTTTAATACTGTGATAAATGTGGTTTGATGGCAGCAGTTCATCCTTCAGTAAACGGCTTTACAAAAGTCGCACAGATTTACAAAAAAGTCGCATGTTCTATTAAAAAGTCGCATAAGATAAGCATGGTCCTCACTGGAGTGAAATTGGGACTTTTTTGCGACTTTTATGCGACTTTTTAAAAAAGTCCCAATGATAAATCTGGAGTGAAACTGATTAACATGGCTAACCACGCCCATTTTTTACAAAACTGGAGAGAGTGGTATACACATGTAAAAAAGTCGCAAAATTATGCGCAAAAGAGTGTGAAAAGTCGCGAATGCCCTATTTTGGGACTTTTTGATGCCAGAATTCTGGAGTGAAGGTATGATAAATCATGGCCATTGACTCAAATTTACCATTAACATGAAGTACAATGTGTCACGAGAAAACAATCTTTGAATGGCTTGGCTAAGTAAAAGCATTCCAAAGTTCTTACCACATAAAGTGACACACGTCAGATTTGCAAAATTAGGCCTGGTCAGGAAGGGGGTAAATGGCCCGGTCTGGAAGTGGGTAATTTAAATTTCTGCACATTCTGAGCTTTGACGTCAAGGAGGCGGTCCTATCAGTAATTGACAGTCTTCCTTCTATAGCTGTGTATAACTGTCATCACTGATAGGACCACCTCTGGGAAAGAGGGATCACCCACAATGCCACGCATGCAGCCAATCAGCAGACAGACAGCCCTGTGATGTCACAGCCCTATAAATAGCCTCAGCCATCTTATATTTAGCCATTTTCCAGTGTATTTAGTGCAGGGAGAGATGTTAGCAGCAATCCTATTACAACTTGTTGCACTGACTGGGGATTCAAATTGCCATTATACTCCTGCTCATTTCAGGTTTGAAATACCTCTGTAATTCCAGCAAACTGTCCTTGTTATTGGGGTCTTATCAGCCCTTCTGCGGTCCAGTTATATATACAGTATGTACTAAAGCTTTTTTGTCATGAATTAGTGGGGAAAAAATAAGAGGCTTATTAGCCGTTTTGTGTTGAAGTGAGAAAATTACAGTCCTTTTTGGCGTGTATTAGTGGCAAAAAAAAACTTTATTTGCTGTTCACGGCCGCAGTTATATGTTCTAAAGCTTTTTTTTGGCGTGTATTAGTGGGGGAAAAAAAGGAGCTTATTAGCTGTTGTGTAGTGAAGTGAGAAAATTACAGCCCTTTTTGGCATGTATTAATTTCCTTTTTTTTACTTATTTGATCTAACAGTATGTCAGACAGAGAAGTGACAGGCCCTTCACAGGGGAGGGGCACAGGCCAAAATGTTTCTGGCGCAGGCACAGATCACAACAGAGTAAGGGGGCGTTGCAGCAGGGGTCGATTCGAGAGGCCTGAGCTCCCAGTGTCAGCTAGCGGTCGTGTCGTGACCAGCAACCCAGCGATTCTTGAATGGTTGACTCGATCTTCGACTTCGTCGCAATTGATATCAGACACCCTCAGCCAAGAGTCGGTGGGTTTGTCAGACACAATCCTTAGTTGGCATGGCACGGGAGCAGGCCCTGTGTCCTCACCTGTCCTCAACCTGCCTCTGTCCTTTTCTGTTCTCTCAGCCAGAGAAGTACTATATGCTGTGGTCTCAGCTCCACTATACAGTGAGGATGAGCTATTAGAGGACAGTCAGCAGCTACTGCCCAACTAAGATCTGGAGGAGACATCCGCCGCTTCCTCCGGTAGGTGGGCAAGTAGTGATGAGGAGAGTGGCGTGGAAGCTGGTTTTGTGAGCGGTCAGGCTCCTGGCTCAGAAACCGTTGAGGAGGACATCAGTGACGTGTAGACAGTACTCGATGATGATGCAGCCGGTTGCAATTGGGAGCCGGGGGACGAAGGGGCTTCATCATTATCGGGAGAAGAGGGTGGCAGCTTGCGCGTGAGCCAGAGGTGGAGCCAGCAAGTCAGTAGCGTGGCTGGGAGTCAGCATGGTGGAAGCAGTGGGAGGTCAGGAGCCAAACATGCCCAGGGTAGACCACCCGTTTCGCAGGAGTCTACCAGCCCAGAAAGTAGTGGTGCAGGGGTTCACGGAGGCAATGGCGGTAGCAGTCAGTCAGTGCGGAGTGTTGGGGGTAAAATCACCTACTCGGTGGTGTGGCAGTTTTTTTGTTAAGCTGCCGGGGAGATGAACATGGCCATTTGTTGAATCTATGGGCAGAAGGTGAAGCATGGCCAAGGTGCCAATTTTGGCACAACGGCCCTGCGTCAACATATGCAGCGTCACTATAAAGTGGCCTGAGAGAACCGTGGCTCCAATGTGGTGGTCCAGCCTGCAGCAGCAACCACTACATCACCCAGTAGCACACACCCAGTTTAACCCACATAGTGAAGAAACTTCTCACCAGCAACTAGACAGAGAGCAGAACCTGAACCAGCAGGTGGTGGCATACTTGGAATTCACCCTGCCATCCGTCATTGAAGATCCACTGGACTCCTGGGCAGCCAAACTGGATTTGGGGCAGCAACTGGCTGAGTTTGCCCAGAAAATGCTGTCCTGCCCAGCCAGTAGTGTGGCATCAGAATGGATGTTTAGTGCGGCGTGGCCATAGTTACCCCAAGAAGAACTAGCCTGTCCACCCAAAATATGGAGAGACTGACCTTGGTCAAGGATGAATCAGGCGTGGATCAGCTAAGATTTCCACCCACCAATGCATGATGCATCAGATTAGATCATCCATGCTGCCTCACCCAAACCTTGACAAAGAGACCAGTTTCTTCTGGCTACCTGCCTCAGCTACTATTCTGATGACTGCCACCCATCTGTTGCTACACATCTGATGCCAAGTGCTCCTTCTTAAACCCACCATCGTCACCTGGTACTCTTAGTGCCACCCACCTCCCCACTCTGTCACCAGGTCACTCTGTGGTCTCCTGATGCTGCTGCCACCTCCACACTACATCACCTTGCCACTCTGTGGTCTCCTAATGCTGCTGCCCCCTCCACATTATGTCACCTTGTCACTCTGTGGCCTCCTCATGCTGTTGCTTCCACCTCCACGCTATGCCATTGGGCCACTCTGTGGACTTCTTATGCTGTTCTCCCCACTGCATGACTGGGCCACTATTTTGCCTTTTTGGCCTGGGTGACATTCTCATGTTATTTTACCTTTCTTCTGATCTGTCAGAAGGAAGGAAAAATGAAACACACAACCGATCCTGTATGTGTAGCAGCTGTAAGGCCTGTACGGTCCAATCAAAATTGGATTATGATTTGGTAGCCAAAAGCAGGATTGGGTACAAAATACAGAAGACATGCAAATATTTTATTCACGTGTCATCTCTGTTTTGAAGCCACTCCTGTTATTTTGGGGGGGCATTAGCAATACTGATGGATTACTGACCAAATGCTGGCAGGATCCATTTTTTTGGGGGGGTTATTGTTCTGATGGATCAGAGAAAGCGCAAAATAATCAGTGACGTCAACACAAACTTACTGCTGACACTCTTTCCACTCTGTCATGGGGGCTCTACTTGTACAAACATTAAATAGAACACGTTCTGTAGACACCTATGTGAATCAGCTGACAACCGTGTAAAAGAAGTGTGCTCTTTCACGCTATAGTAGGATCTTGGGCCTCTGCACAGTTCTTTATACCTGACGCTAACATTGACCTGTAAGGCTGAGTTCACACTTGAGTTATTTGGTCAGTTTTGGCGCCTGTAACTGCCCAAAGAAGTGAAGTGAGCAGTTGATTCTAAGAGTCAACACCTCTCACCTGCATGTCATACTGACTCACAGTATTATTTCACTACCACAGCAGACTCACTATGCGTTGTTGCTGCAAGGCACAGTGTTCTACACCACTATACAGGCTCTCTGCAGCCAGGAAATAGCTGATTTTTAACTCGATTTGCCACAAAATAATTCGGATCGAATCGACCAAATCAAATTTTTGAGAAATTCACTCATCTCTAGGAACCACTGAGGAGCTAAACCTTCACTATTGTTTGCTGTATAATTCTGTTGGCACCCTGCTCTCACTGCTGAGATTGGAGAAAACCCTCTGATGCTGCAGTCAGTAGTGGTCATGGCATCTTAGCAGTTCAACAGAGGGAGAGAGCTCCCTATGTCCTTTAATCTACACCCCCCAAATGCAATTATGGAGTGCCAAGTAGTTGTCATGTCATCTTGCGGTCTGCTAAAGGCCCCCAGGCCTGACATGTTACAGCACCTATTACACCCTGCCTTTGGGAGGATATAAAAAATATCAGTAAATATCCCTCCATATGCATTGTAATACAGAAGTATTACATTATATAGTACAAGTATTCAGGCTTCCTAAGGTGAAAGTTATGGATACCAGAATCTGCCAACACAAAGCAATGTTTTTAAATGTAGTACAACATAGCAAACATTATATAATATTGGTATCTTTATACTCATACAGGAATAATGTTACCATGTCATTTTTACCATTTTTAAAAAACAACTTTAATTCTTTAATCACCTGAGAACTTCAGTGCACTGAGGGGTGGGACCTAGCCCCTTGGGCCCTTAGTCCCCCAGCTTTCCAGTGCTTGACATGCCCCTCATGGACTTTCCGAATGCACTGTAACCTTGGTTCCAGGCAGACACAACAGATAGACCTGACCATTAGGTGAAGTTGCCCCTGACAACAGATCAATGGAGTAAGCATAGTTTAAGCATAAAAAGGGATAGTGTTTGAACCATTTTGTAACAACAACAAAAAATCCAGAAGTGTGTGCGTTTTTAAAGATGCTGTTTGTTATCAACAGCTACTATCCTTTTACTCATAGCCAAACATGTCCCTTTGCCATTACTAATGCTGTCTTGGCATTGAAGAGCTTAAAAGAGCTTGCTGTCAGTTTGACACTATTAATACTGCTAAATCAAAGGGAAAAAAAGATGTAAAAATTAAAGGTTGTTAAATGCAAGGCCAACAACTGGTGTATTTTTTTTTTTTAAAGAACATAATGCTATTAAAATCAATATGATCCTATTTTGTTGAAATAACCGGAGTGAAAGAACTGTCAGGGTGATAAAATCTTCAAAGCTGAATGATGCAGCGTCACACAGTAATGCCAGACTGTGGGTGATGTCTATAGAAGCACCAAACTGTGACTTGTTATATGTGCAGTTAGTGGGTTAGTTATAGTGGATGCAGAGGTTATAGAACATTGAAGGAGGTGCCCCTCAATCAAATTAGACACCAGTATTATAGGTAGCCAATGGTACAATTTTGCACTAGGTCATTGTTTTTTATTAAAGGGGTATTCCCATCATAAACAATAGGGGCATATCTCTAGGGGCTATTTTCGGCTGCCCCATAGAAATAAATGGAAGGCAGCTGCACAGGTCCTCCACCTTTCCTGCTCTGTTCTCGGTATAGCTGTGGGTCCCAGCTATCAGACACATGCCCCCATTGTCTGTGATGGGAATACCCGTTTAAACTGTCACCGGTTAGAACAAATAATTTAACTTATCAATAACTAACATTATACTGAGTAGTAATAATCATTAACCCCTTCCTGACCAATGACATAATAGAACATCATAGTGGCCGGTAACGTCCCACAATTTGAGATGCTATCATGTCATGCTGATCCTGTCAGATAAACATTGTAAAAAACAAAAAATAAAAACTGTGCCAGAACAGCCATTTTTTGGTTGCCTTGCCTTACAAAAAGGGAACTATAGAGCAATCAAAAATCATATGTACCCCAAAATAGTATCAATAAAACTGTCACCCTATCCTGTAGTTTCCAAAACTGGGTCACTTTTTGGGAGTTTCTACTGTAGGGTGCATCAGGGGGGCTTCTAAAAACGAGTCCAGCAAAATCCGCCTTCCAAATATCATGCTGCGCTCCTTTTCTTCTGCGCCGTTATATGCCCTTACAGCAGTTTACTACCACATGTCAGGTGTTTTTGTAAACTGCAAAATCAGGGTAATATATATTGAGTTTTGCTTGGCTGTTAATCCTTGCTGTGTTGCAGGAAAAAATGGATTAAAATGGAAAATCTGCCAAAAAAGGAAATTTAGAAATAACTTGAGGGGTGTCGTTTATAAAATGGGGTCATTTATGGGTGGTTCTTAATATGTAAGCTCCACAAAGTGACGTCATACCTGAACTGGTCCTTAACTCCTTAAGGACACATGATGTATGGGTACGTCATGTGTCCAGTCCCTAAAGATGGCGCCCGCTCCTGGCCGCTGCGGGCACCATCGCTGCGGGGGTCCGGCTGATTCCTGTAGCTGACCCCCGCAGCTGATGATCGCGGTCGGCAGCGCTGCCGACCGCGATCATTTAACCCCGCAGATGCCGTGATCAATCCTGATCACGGCATCTGCACGCGCTAAAAAACCTAAAAATTTAAATCACCCCCCTTTCCCCAAAATTAAAATAAAATAATAAAAAAAATAAAAAAATACACATCATGGGTGTCGCAATGTGTGAAAACGCCCATAGTATAAAAATATAAAAATATATTTCCCATACGGTAAACAGAAAACGGAAAAAGCGCCCAAATGGCCGATTTGCCGTTTTTGGACGCTTCATTTCCTCAAAAAATTAAATAAAAAGCGATCAAAAAGTCCTACACACCCCATAATGGTATCAACTAAAAGTTAAGATCGCCCACAAAAAATAAGCCCCCATACAACGCCATACACTTATATACAAATACGTTATAGCGGTCAAAACATGGCGACAAAAAAAATAATAATTTTTTTTCCCACTTTAGAATTTTTTTTCACTATCAAAACGCAAGAAAAGCTATACATATTGGGTATCGCCGGATTTGTACTGACCTGTAGAATAAAACTAAATGGTCAGTTTTATCGCAAATCAAACGTCGTAATTTAGAAACCCGTAAAACTGTGGTGAAATTGCTTTTTTTTTGCAATTTCACCCCATTTGGAATTTTTTACCGCTTCCCACTACACCGTATGCATTATTAAATGATGGCGTTGGAAAGTACAACTTGTCCTGCAAAAAATAAGCCCTCATATGGCCATGTGAACGGAAAAATAAAAAAGTTATGGCTCTTGGAAGGCATAGAGCGCAAAACGAAAACGCAAAAATGTAAAAACCCTGTGTCCTTAAGGGGTTAAAAAGTAAGTTTTGGACATTATCTTAAAAAATTTAAGAATTGCTTCTAAAATTCTAAGCCTTCTAATGTCCTAAAAAAAATAAAATGACATTACAAAATTATGCCAACATAAAGTAGACATATGGGGAGTGTTAAGTAATTAATATTTAATGAGGTATCACTTTCTGTTCTAAAAGCAGAGAAATTGAAATTTTGAAAATTGTGATTTTTTTTCCAACTTTTTGGTAAATTTGGGTGAATATAGGTGATATATTGTTTAGTATTTATGACTGTCATGAAGTACAGTACAATGTGTCACGAGTAAACAATCTCAGATTGGCTTGGATAAGTAAAAGCGTTCCAAAGTTATTACCACATAAAGTGAAACATGTCAGAGTTGCAAAAAATGGCCTGGGCAGGAAGGTGAAAATTGGCCCGGGGTAGAATGGGTTAATACATTTTCCTGATTGTTTACCACTTTGATCACTAGCAGTAATTTGTTTTGTATTGTTCTTTGTCTACAGCATTCGTACAGTGCTGACTTTCTGAAACTCTGCAGTGTCCAGCAGAACGGCTCGTTGTTGATCCAAGAAAAAAGCATTGATCCACAGGATTGTGAATCCCTTCCCCATCCCATAAGAATAAAATATGTGCAGCTGGATATTGTGAAAGTACACATATGTATTCAATTTTTGTTTTAAATCTGGATTTTAATTGGTGCACACGTTATAATTAATAATAAATGTTTGACAAATGTAGCAAATACTGTAAACTGCCCGCAAGCAACATTTTAAAGGCACAGCCTATAGCAAGAGTTTACGTTTGTGAAGCAACCCATTTACTTTTGTTGTAACATTCTCAAAAAATAGTATGTATATATAATTTCCATAAATCGAGAATATGGAATAATTTCTGAGCTCAGCCTGTCTTGGTGACAAAATCTGTCAGCACAAGGACAGTTCCCCAATAATGTATTGATCATATACCAACCTAAAAGGTTTACAAAATCCACAGCGAAATTGCAATCTATAAAAGTTCCTTTGAGAGGTCACATGTTTAGCAGGTCTGCCCAGTGTGCAACAGTTTTGGACACTTGTAGGACACAGTAGTTGGAATAAATATGTTGCCATGTTATTTTGTTATTTGGAAAAAATGTGTTTTACAATATATTCCATATTTCTGATATAACTGCAGACATTTTGGACAATTTTTTTGTTTTTTGTTATTCATGTGCCTCTCGGTTAGAACATGTCACCTTGTTGCTGGCTGTAGAGACCACATCATGCTTCCCACATGTTTGACCATAGATACATCCATAGAAATCTATTCAGTGTTGCATTTATTTTACATTATAACATACACTCTGCTATAAGCCCCATATTTGCAGTATAGTTAATTTACTATCACATATACACCAGTTTTTTGACGTAGCACTGTCACTGATTGCAGCACAAATATTATTTGCTCTGCAATCTGTGACTTTTGTCCGCTCAAATCAGGTGTAAAAGGGGGAGTGGCACCTGTTTTAGGTGTAGAAAATGGTCTAAATTTAAGCCAGTAAGGAAGCTGGCTTACATTTAGGGCTCTTGCACACGAACGTATTTTCTTTCAGTGTCCATTCCGGGTTTTTTTGCGGACCGTATGCGGGATCATTCATTTCAATAGGTCCTCAAAAAAAAAAAAACAGAAGTTACTCCGTGTGCATTCCGATTCCATATGTCCGTATTTTCGTTCCGCCAAAAAATAGAACATGTCCTATTATTGTCCGCATTATGCACAAGGATAGTACTGTTCTATTAGGGGCCAGTTGTTCCGTTCTGCAAAATACGGAATGCATGAGCCCTTAGACTGGTGGTGGATGCGCTGAAGATATGGAGAGGCGAGTGCCTCTTCATTACTTCAGTGGGTCCACTGCCAGCGCTCAGAGTTATTAAGACCAGCATCTAGAATGCCAGTCTTTATAAACGACCCCCATAAGTTCCAACAAAACTGTTAGCTCAAATTCATAGATGTCGAAGATTTATTATTGTTTTCAAAGACATAATGGAAAATAAGCTGTCAATCTGCTCACTCTTATGTTACAATTACATGTGTAATATCAAAATGTATTCCTCAGATTTATGTGAAATGTTTTTCCACATCGTTATGATGTCTATTTGTTAAAAGAAATACAAAAGTAATAAAATAAAATAGCAAGCAAAATCATTGTGGATTCAGCGATATTTATAATAAGTCCCATAGTTCATCTTTTGAAAGTTATAACTTTCAAAGCACACATTTTATTGATTTACTGTAGAACATTTGCATTCTAATTGTCCAGGAGTCAGCCCCATTAATAGTAGTGATCCTATCTTCTTTGATATGTAACGTGTAGAAAATATAAGGGGACTTATCATTCCCCAATGTGAGTTTTCTGGTGTAAAAAAGTTGCAAATCCTGAGCTGGTGTAGCTTTCAATCAGGCGCACGGACTGCCATAGGATGCATTTAATTTATGAGGAGGCAAGCACCTCATCCTAAATGAAATGCATCCTCTGACAGCGTAGCGGATATCAAGCGTAGCATATGCCTGTCTTGATAAATCAGAGCCATAGTGTCTACTGGCTCGATTACACAGGTTGTAGAGGTTGCAGTTGAGATTGGCCCTGCAATTCATTACAGTTCCTGTGTCTGTTATAGTTAACAGTGCTCCGGCAGCAGGTTCAGGTACCTATGTATGTCCTGTGTGTGCATTCTTCATTGTCGGGTTTATAATAATTCAATTAAGAATTATTAATTATGGTCATAAAAATATTTTTTTCATAACTTGTAGAAATCATGACCTGGTGAATTGTAGATAACCCAATCGATACAATTCACATCTGAGGCCGACTATTTCCTCAGATAATAAGTTCTTTTCATGAGAGATGACATTAATGCTAAAGATGTAGTTTTGACATTAAATAATACGCAGATATTATAAAAACATGCAGATTTATTAGTTACACGATTATAAACAAATAGGTATATAAACACAATGATATATGCCAAGGAATATATATGGCAATGATATATGAAGCATTACAAGCTTATCATAAGTAAATAAAAAAATGATATATGCCAATTAATATATATGGCATTGATATCAGGCACTAGAAGCTTCACAATAAGTAAATAAACACATGTGGGTAAGAGCAGCTTGTCACATTATAACAAAGCTATTTGGTTAGGATATCAAAACAAGAAGTTACATTATATACATTACTCCTGTTCAGAGGCGTGTCTAATCCTAGACATCTATATGGAATGATAAATACATTCCCCACCCCTCTCTAACCAAACTAAAATACACCTCACATGTAGTAATGGGCAAATCCATTCAAGTATATAACTTAGAAGATAGTAGTCAAATCCTAGACTACTTTTAATACTTCTGTCAATACTACTTTCATATCTGTATAACCTGGTAAGACTATTAAGACAACAGAAATTGGAAGAACTTGGAATAAATCTTCCAGTGGGAATTTATCATCTAGCTTGGCGAAGAATGCTACTATCAATATATCTCCGCATATATATATGCAATCATTAAATACTCTGATAAATTATGAAACTTGATTCTTCTGCAGGTAGAATGAAAGCTCACAATTATTCTATATCTAAGACTACATCTCATATAAAGAGATGATAAATAAATTAATATGTTCGCCAACATAGTGTAACGCACCAAATTGATCAGTTAGGATCTCAACTGCGGAGTCCTTTGACATCCACTCCTATCACACTACTTGAGTGTTGATGGAGTCTTTTGCGGCTGCTCAGTGTGTACCCCAGGCGGCTCTCTCAGTCTTAAGCGGAGAGTATGGGGTAACAAAATCATGTACCGCGTACTAAAGATAGAGTGTAAAACTAATAGTGAGGAGAGTTTGTTTTAGGAATCAGAGTACAGATTAAAGTTCATGAATAACAGCTCTAGGCAATGTTCAGAAATCCCAGGCCTGCAGTACTAATAGTCACCAGCGCGTGTCCCTTCCTTTCAGTGAGCAATGTCAGTGAACAAAATGACAGGCTGATACTTGCTGTTAGAAGTCATGCAGGGATCCTGCTGTGGTGGAGCTGGATAAGGTAGGTGAGGGTTTCTCCTGGAGGTTCAGAGTTGCAGGTAGTTAGAAGCTTGCGTCCTCGTGGTGAATGGAGCAGGCAGGGTGCGCACTCCATTAGTGGAACACCCTGTGCAGCACCTGGCTCCTATTTATTGACCAAGTGTGGATGGGCGGAGCCACCTTAGACGGCCCAGCGGCCACTGCTTCCAGCCTGGGAGGCAAACAGCTATCGTTGTCATGGTTACACAGGGCATGGATCCAGGCTGGAGCGCAAACCACCGTATCCTTACAGTACCCCCCTTAAGGGGACCCTCTCCGGGTACCCCAGTAGGGGAGGGTCGGTCGGGAAATCTCCTGTGGAACAACCTTTGGAGTCTGGGTGCATGGACGTCTCGCACATCTTCCCAAGAGTCATCCTGAGACCCGTAACCCTTCCATCTAACGAGGTACTGGATCCTCCCCGTCTTCTTCTGGAGTCGAGAAGCTGCTCAACCTCAAATTCCTCCTCACCACGGACATCTATCGGGGGAGGGTTGAGGAACCCGTGAGGGGAACGGGCTAGGTCTAAACGGTTTTAGCAACGATACATGGAATGTGGGATGTACCTGTAGTCGAGGAGGAAGGGTAAGTCTCACCGTGTTGGGGTTGATAATTCTTTCTATCAGAAACGGACCCAAAAATTGCCTACCCAGTTTCTTAGCAGGTACCCCCAACCGAAGGTTTCTCGTTGACAGCCATACCGAGTCTCCAACCTGATAAGGAGGATTTTCTCTTCTGTGACGGTCGTAGTAGATCTTCTGCCTTTCCTTTGCCCGTTGGAGGTTGTCTTTCAGCATCATGAGGGTTGTTTGCAAGGTAGTTACATAATCATCTGTGGCAGGAACGTTTGTAGGAAGGCTGATTTCAGGGAGAGACCTAGGGTGGAATCCATAATTAGCAAAGAATGGACTATGTAGAGTGGAGGAATTTACAGAATTGTTGTAAGCTGAATTCGGCAAGAGGGAGTAGGCTTTCCCAGTCATCTTGAAGGAATGAGCAGTGACATCTGAGAAATTGTTCCAGACATTGGTTCACCCTTTCCGTCTGCCCGTTAGTTTGGGGGTGGTAGGCGGTAGACATTCTATGGTCGATTTGGAGTCTAAGACAAAGTGCTCTCCAAAATTTGGATATAAATTGTGAACCCCTGTCTGATATAACTTGGGTAGGGATTCCATGTAGTTTTATGACATTGGACAGAAAGGCCTCGGCAGTTTCACTGGAGGAAGGTAATTTTTGAGGGCGATGAAGTGTGCCATCTTAGTTAGTAGGTCTACTACAACCATGATGGTGTTGTTTCCTCTGGAGCGGGGGAGTTCTACAATGAAGTCCATTGAAACCCATTCCCAGGGTCTGTTGGGGATAGGAAGACTCATAAGAAGGCCATATGGTCGATTTCTATCACTTTTGCATGAGGCACATGTCTCACATGTGGAAACATATTGCTTAATTTCTTTGGTCATTTTTGGCCACCAGAAGTTCCTGCGTATCAGGTTTATGGTTTTGGCAATGCCAGGGTGTCCCGCGAGGGGTGTGTCATGGCAGAGTTTGATTACCTGGGTGGTGAGAGGAGTTGGTATGTACAGTAGGTTGTTTTTGTAGAGGAAACCCCGTTGGTCTTTCCGAAGTTCCGGGGGATGTTAGCACAGTCAATTTTCAGAGCATCCTTAAGCTGGGTTTCCAATTCGATGGTGGCGAGGATAATTTTGTTAGGTGGTATAATGCATGTGGGGGCTGTAACTGCGGCGCGGCATTCAGCCAGACGTGATAAGGCGTCAGCCTTCCCATTTTTGAGCCTGGTCGATAAGTAATTTGAAAGTCGAATCTGTCAAAAAAAAACTCCACCGTACCTGACGTGCTGACAGTGTTTTACTGGTTTTCAGGTATTGTAAATTACGGTGATCCGTGTATATTGTGATGGGGTGTGTTGAACCTTCAAGTAGGTGCCTCCAGTTCTCTAGGGAACATTTTATGGCAAGAAGTTCCTTTTCCCCTATGGGGTAGTTGATTTCAGCTGTGTTTAGAGTCTGGGAGTAAAACCCGACAGGATGTAGTGGGGATGAGAAGGAGCTCCGCTGGGACAGAACAGCTCCTATGGCTGCCTGTGATGCATCTACTTCCAGCACAAAGTGATAGTTTGGATTCGGAATGGTCAGAATTGGTGCTGAAGTGAATTTGTCTTTAAGTAACTCAAAAGCTGATTGGGCCTCCATGGACCAAACAAATTTCGTATTGACACTAGTTAATCTGGTTAGGGGTTTGATGGTAGCGGAGAAGTCTTTGATGAATTTCCTGTAGAAGTTCGAGAACCCTATGAAACGCTGGAGGGCTTTCCTAGAGTCCGGAATCGGCCAGTTTTGGATGCAGGTGATCTTTGACTGATCCATCTGAATTCCCTTGGGTGAGATTATATAACCAAGGAACGGAAGGGTAGTAGTCTCGAATATACACTTTTCCGGTTTGACATATAAGTGATGGACGCTTAATCGCGCAAGTACCCAACGGACGTGTTTCCTGTGATCTTGTAGGTTATCGGAGTAGACCAATATGTCATCTAGATAGATGACAACACATACATCTAGTAGATCCCTAAATATGTCGTTGATAAAGTTTTGGAATGTGGCAGGGGCATTGCACAAGCCGAAAGGCATTACCATATACTCAAAGAGTCCGTACCGGGTGCGGAAAGCAGTTTTCCATTCATCCCGGTTCTAATCCTAATCAAGTTGTATGCGCCTCTCAAGTCCAGTTTAGTGTAGATAGTTGATGTTTGAAGTCTTTCAATAAGCTCGGATATTAGCGGCAGGGGGTACCGGTTTTTGATTGTTATTTTATTTAATGCTCTGTAATCAATGATGGGTCTGAGGCTCAAGTCTTTGTTCCTTACGAAGAACATACCTGCGGCTGCAGGGGAGGTTGAAGGCCGAATGAATCCCTTCCTTAAGTTCTCTTCGAGATACTGTTTGAGGTGGTCAAGTTCTGGTTGTGCCAATGGGTAGATTCTTCCTGTGGGTATTTCACTGCCCGGCAGCAGGTCTATGGGGCAATCGTAGGGTCTATGGGGCGGTAGGGTTTCCGCCATCTTTGCACTAAATACCTCCGAAAACTCTGAGTATTGGGTAGGGACCTGGTTCACCCCTACATGCATGAGAGTTTTAATAGGGAAACAGGTCTCCCTGCAATAACGTGAGGTAAACCCAATTCTCCCCTGTTCCCATAGGAGAACTGGTTGATGTAACCGAGCCATGGCAAGCCTAAAATGATGGGGAACGAAGGGGAGTGTATGACATCAAAGGATAAAAATTCTGTGTGGTTATTTTCGCTTGTCACCAAAAGGGGTTGAGTCTGGCTATGGATAGGTCTAGAGGTTGTACCATCAATAAAACTCACGGATATCGATACATCTTTCCTTGTATGGGGAATTTTATTTCTCTCTACTAGATGCTTATCGATAAAATTCCCTGAAGCTCCCGTGTCCACCATTGCATCAACGATAGTTCGGTTTTGGTCCCACTGTAAGGTAAGAGACGTATAAATGTAACCACTTGTGTTGTTATCTTTTCTGCCTAAGTTACAGAACGTCATCATTTTACCTTCATGTTTCTTTCTTATGGCAGGACATCCATCGACCGAATGATCAGCCGACGCACAGTATAAGCAGAGGTTGAGGTTCCGTCTCCGGGTCTTCTCTCTCTAGTCAGAGGACCACGAATTGCCCCAATCTCCATCATCTCTGCTACAGGATCCGGGCTGGTCTGTCTCGGGGTGGGTGTAAACCCTGAGACTCTCTCGGCCCTACGTTCCCTTAAGCGTCTGTCAATGGTGGTGACCTTCTGCATCAAGGCGTCGAGTGTATGTGGCAGCTCTCCGCGGGCTAACTCATCCTTCAGGGCCTCAGATAGACCGAGACGGAACTGATTTCTAAGAGTGAGATCATTCCATTCAGTCTCACGGGCCCAACGAGTGTATTCCGCAATAAAGTCCTCAACGGGTCGTCTCCCTTGCTTTAGGGTGCGAATGGCGGTCTCCGCAGTCAGCTGCTTGTTGTGGTCCTCGTAAAGGAGGGCCATTGTTTCAAGAAATTGCGGAAAGGAATTCAAGACCGGGTCTTCCTTTTCTAAATAGGTGTTAGCCCATGCTCTGGCCTCCCCTGAGGTAAGAGATCATGGTGAGTACTTTGGTTCTATCGGTAGGATAGGTCCGGGGCGTAACTGAAACATCAGCTTGCACGCATTCAGGAATTCGCGGAACTGCTTCCGGTCTCCTGAGAAAAGTTCAGGTGGACTGACCTTGGGTTCCGGTCCATCGTGGTGGTGTCCTGTGCGCGACGAGACGAGATCTCGCAACGCCTGATTTTCCAATTGGAGATTCTGTACGGTCACGTTAAGGGTTTCCACCCTCTCAGTGAGGGCGACCATGTGCCGCGCGAGCTCCGCTGGATCCATGAGGGTTCCACTAATATGTAACGCACCAAATTGATCAGTTAGGATCTCAACTGCGGAGTCCTTTGACATCCACTCCTATCACACTACTTGAGTGTTGATGGAGTCTTTGCGGCTGCTCAGTGTGTACCCCAGGCGGCTCTCTCAGTCTTAAGCGGAGAGTATGGGGTAACAAAATCATGTACCGCGTACTAAAGATAGAGTGTAAAACTAATAGTGAGGAGAGTTTGTTTTAGGAATCAGAGTACAGATTAAAGTTCATGAATAACAGCTCTAGGCAATGTTCAGAAATCCCAGGCCTGCAGTACTAATAGTCACCAGCGCGTGTCCCTTCCTTTCAGTGAGCAATGTCAGTGAACAAAATGACAGGCTGATACTTGCTGTTAGAAGTCATGCAGGGATCCTGCTGTGGTGGAGCTGGATAAGGTAGGTGAGGGTTTCTCCTGGAGGTTCAGAGTTGCAGGTAGTTAGAAGCTTGCGTCCTCGTGGTGAATGGAGCAGGCAGGGTGCGCACTCCATTAGTGGAACACCCTGTGCAGCACCTGGCTCCTATTTATTGACCAAGTGTGGATGGGCGGAGCCACCTTAGACGGCCCAGCGGCCACTGCTTCCAGCCTGGGAGGCAAACAGCTATCGTTGTCATGGTTACACAGGGCATGGATCCAGGCTGGAGCGCAAACCACCGTATCCTTACACATAGATGCTATGATTTTACCCACATTATCTAAATAGTCTTAATAAAATGAAACATCATTCTTTGTGTTTCTTACCAAGTCCTAGCAGGAATCTCACTTCTGCTCCTAGGAAAGCTGGATGGTCCATCACCATTGCTTTCAAATTGGTAGACCCCTCAATCTTGGGTGTAGGCTGGAATGTAGGAATGCTATGCTTCCTCCTTTGTTTCTTAGCTTCTCCTTCTTGCCTCTCTCGATGCTCATCTATCTAGGGTAATTATCTCCCTTGTAATCTAACATTACCACCCCCTGGATTAGTATTCTCCAATCAATTGAGGGGGTGTAAACATATGTAATAAGATCCTATGAGATCATGTTTACCCATAATGCAACTATGGAGGATGGTGTAAAGATATCGATATCTGTCTCCGGATGGCACTGTTGTGCAAGCTATTAACACCATACCATGAAGAGTTAACTAGGGTATTTTTGCATCATATACATTTGACCCTCGTCGTCGTAAATTAGAGATGAGGATTAACTAGGACATTTTGTATCAACTAAAGATAGACAACTTGGAGTCTCTCTGACACTATTGATCTATGGGCCATTATGGTATGAATGGGCCTTGTTCTCTACAGACGGACATGTCTGGAGAATCCAGTGTATTCTTAACAGATAAGACCACATTTGTGGTAATAACTTTTAAGACACAATACTCTCTGTATTTTTACACAGACTGAGCTTGGCATGACCTCCTCTTGGCCTGTCTCAGTCGCATATGAAAACTTTGGCTCAAACTGTTTCTTAAAGACAATGAGCATGCATTTTTAATATGATCAGGTATCAATATATATGTCTATGAAAATGCCTGACATCATTGAACCTCACCTCATTCTACAGTATTGCAAGAGTTAAAGGGGTTATCCGAGCCTTGAAATGCCCCCACAAATGCCCAGGCCCCTCACCCTGATTCTTCTTACCTGGCTGCCAGCTTGCTGCGCCGCTCCTGGTCCCCACACGGCCTCCGCTGCTTCTTCCCGTGCACAGATGTCGGGGGGGGGGGCGTGGTCAGCCAATGGCAGGCGGTAATAGGGGTGAGCCTTCTAGCATTGAAGGAGAGGCTAGAGAGGCTTATCCCCGTCGCCGCCTGCCATTGGCTTCCCCTCCCCTGCCACCGGATATTTCCATCCACATACAGGGAGAAGCAGCAGCGGTGCAGGGAGTGGGGAGCCAGGTAAGTAGAATCAGTGTGAGGGGCCCGGGCATATGGGGAGGGGGGGCATTTCCAGGCTCAGTCTTTAACCTTCCTTTAGTTCTGTGTACAGCTTCTTTTAATTTTTTTTTTATATCAGTTCTGTTATATACAGTATGCTGTGCTGTTTGTCTCACTCAATACCTGAGCAATAGTTTTAATAGCTTGTTAGATCCTGCAAAGGTGCAATAATCTGCTTGTCTGCTCATGTACCAACTTCTCCCTGATTACTGGATTCTGACCACCTGACCTGAACCATGTCTAATCACCATATTGACCTTGTGTTGCCTGCCTTGACCTTTGGACTTTTTCTCTTGCAAACTCTGACAGCCCCAACCTTGGCCTGTTACTGACTACATGTTTTTCCTGATCACTTAGTGCTTCGCACTGGTGTTTCTCACCCTTGTGGGTCAGCTGTCAACCACAATAGGACTACTCCAGGAGGTTTAGCTTGGTGGCTCTCCGGCAGCAAAGTACAGATTCCTGCATAGGGGTTAAAAGATAAACACCAGGGGTCTGCCAGGATAATGTACTTAGAATTAGTCCTAAGTAAAACTGGTTAGTCGACACAGTGGTTTCACATTCACTAATCTTTACCTTTTGCTTTACAGTTTTCTTAGCCATTATATCTGCTGGCCAACTCCAGATGGGTCTGCCTAAGGTATTTAAGGAACTGAATAGCAGCTTGGTAGCCAGCAGCACCAGCTGTAATAGATGTACAATATTTCTGCCTGTCTGGACACCTTGACCACTGCTGCATCAGTACTACAACATCTAGCTGCAGTTATCCGCACCTACACCTCCAGCAGTCACACCTTCCATGTTGTATCTGCCGCTTCTTCCTCATTATGAAGTGGATCCCAAGTTATGCTGAGGGCTCACCAACCAGTGCATCATTCATTTTATGCTGCAGTCACCCAATTTCCCCACTGTCCAGGTTAAAGTAACCTTTCTGATCTCACTCCTGGCAGGAGAAGTTCTCACCTGGGCTACCCCACTCTGGGAGAGAAGTAATCTCCTGACCAGCAACATGCAGAAATATTTGTCAATCTTCTGCATTGTTTTTGAAGAACCTGGCTGAACTCCATCTGCCACTCCTTCTCTTCTGTGTTTGCTCCAAGGCAACCTCGCATTTGGCTAGTATGTCATACAGTTCACCTGTGCATGTATTGCGGAGGGTCACTATGTCCGTACCTGTCGCAATGGCGGGAAACTCCATAGCCTACAATCGGTAGAAGAGACAACCGTAGGTGAAAATAAGCTCTTTCCAAAATGTATTCTACCTGTATTGATGTCCTTCAGTGATGCTCTGTTTACTGTAAGGCCCCCCTGGACTGTAGCTTGGCAGGAAACCTTCTGAATTAAGCCTCAGTGAACCAGTACTGAATACCTACCCAGCATCAGTGCTTGGTGGTGACATTAATCAATAGGATGGTGTTTACAGAATCCACCTGTATATCACCATCACTATTATCTCTGCCCATGACCCATGCTACAGTGCAATTGGAAAGTCTACAGACTCTTCACTTTTTTCACATTTTGTTATGTTGAGGCCTTCTGCTGAAATTAAAAAAAAAATCTAGTTTTTCCCTATTATTCTGCACAGTTTTTCTAATTTATTGAAAAGTAAAAACTAAAATTTTGCATAAGTATTCAGATCCTTTACTCAGTCCTTTGTTGAAGCACCTTTGGCAGTGATTACAGCCTTCAGTCTTCTTGGGTATGGTGCCACAAGGTATGCACACCTGGATTTGGGGATTTTCTGCCATTCTTCTCTGCAGATCCTCTTGTCATTTCTGTCAGATTAGGTGGAGGGGACAGTCATTTTCAAGTCTATCCAGAGATGTTCCATTGGGTTCAAGTCAGGACTCGAACAGGGCTACTTAAGGACGCTGACAGGGCTGTCCCTAAGCCACTTTTGTGCTGTCTTACAGTATGCTTAGGTTCATTGCCTTGCTGGAAGCAGGAAAATATGAGTTTTATTTTTATTTTTTGTCTGATCTGAGGTCTACATTTAAAGGATAGAGAGTTGGAGTGGGGGTTATAGAAACCCACATGAATTTGGGGTGTGATCTGAGGTCTGAGGTATTTGAGGGATAGAGAGGTGGGGTAGGGATTATAGGGTGCCACATAAATTTTCGGTCTGATCTGAGTTCTGGTGGAGTGGGAATTATAGGGAGCCAAATGAATTTAGGGGTCTGATCATGGGGTATGTATGAACTTGGGACCTGATCTGGGGGCCTATGAATTTGGGGTCCGTATAAAATTGAGGTCTAATCTGAGGTTTCTATGAATTTGGGTCTAATCTAGGATCTATTAATTTTCGGGTATGTTAGGAGGATTTTACTAATTTTGAGGTCTGATTTGGGAGTCTGTATTATCATCTACAGTGTGTAATTTATAAATACTGGTGTCCTCTTATAAGACAGAGGAGGCAGTATACCCCTGGCCAAAGATGTCCACACATGGTGGACTGAAACAAATGGAGAAGAAAAGTAACCCACTCAAATCTATGGGTAAATCACCTGTGAGTCCCTGGATTTCCATTTGATATACCTGGTGACAGTTTCTTTTAAAATGTTTTTTAATCTCATTTTTAGAAATTAGTTGTCACAAACTCACCTGTCTGGGCTTCAGTAGCGCGATCTCCGGCTTCGGCTCAGCCATGCCAGGAGAGACTCGCTGCTAAGCCATGTTGCCTGGTAACACCACAGACAGCATCCTTAGCAACCGGATGCAATGCGTTGTTTCTTCCCACAGTGAGCGTGTGCTGGAGGACATTAGCAGTGGTTCGATTGCTCAGCTGCTCTCTCTTCCTATTTGCTAGTTATTCCGACTAATGCAGTGTCGAGTCATGACCTATGCTCTATTTAAACCCCTTCCTAGAGATACACCAGTGCCAGTGATAGTCTCTAACTCACTAGCTTTGTTTCTGATTCCTGTGCTTATTGGATTGCTCATTCCTCTGACCCCGGCTCGTCTTCTTTTTACTCTCTGTCTCTTGTTTGGTACTGCATTGTCCATCTGGTCCTGATCTCAGGATGTCTTCTGACCACTCTCGGTCTCACATTTGGTACTGCAAAGCCTGTCTGGTTCTGACCTATTTGCGTAAAAACCCTGTTTTTGTGTTGTTTTGTCTCTTGGTATTTGTCTGTCTCTAAACCTTGATAGCATAGGAATTGTCGACCAGCTGCAGTCTTGCTACCTAGGGCTTGTACTGCCAGTAGGTAGGGAAAGCAGGTTGGGTTCTAGGTTTTGGCTCACTCTCTGTGTCTGTGTCTACCTACAGGCATTACAATAGTCACTTGAAATTGCTTCGGGGTGGGGGGGAGCGCTGCAATTTGCCTACTCTGCTTATAACACCAAAACATTATATCATGGCCTTGCACCATGGCCACACATCAGGATGGACTTCCACCCTCCTCTGGATGCAAGGTAATTTGGGTTGGTTATCGAAAATGGCAGATTATATTTCCTTGCTTTGCCTGCCTTCTGCCATACAATTGGCCCTTTTGTTTAGTAACCACATCTATCATCTACAAGATCTTCTTCTACATATTGTTTTGGACAGTACAATTTACCTAGAAGTTCTGGAGATCCTTGTGTAGATTATTGGAGGTTAACCTGGACTTGTCCTCTGCTTACCATCTTTAATCCAATGAACAAGTGGAGAGAGTCAACCAGATCCTGGAGAACTTGCTGCGTCTCTTTGTCCCCTCAAAACAGGATGACTAGGCATCCCTGCACACTTTGGCTGAGTTCTACCACAACAACCACTACAGCGAGTGTACTAAAAAAATATTCATAAATAGAGATCATTCCTCTCGCGCAGTGTTTGCCCAAGGGGAAAAAGGAGATAAAATAATAAAAGTTACAGTACAGCACAATAGTTGCAGCCAATTACCAGCCTTAGCAGTGCACTGTTGAGGACATTGGTTTGCTGCAACAGTCACCTGTTGTCGATGTGGCTTCATTGATGCAGGCAAGTAAACAAAGCAATAGAGCAATGACACTGGAATGACAAGGGATTTAGCAGGTGAGCATGTCTTTTATTTTATCCCATTTCCTCCTTGGGCAAATTTTAACCGATTTTGGAAAATCTTTTTAGGGTAGATCTACGTCCAGTTTAAATGTTTTAGCTTTCAATTGATTGGTATGTACCTAATTTATCTAATGCTGTTGGAGATGATTTCTTAATAATATTTATTTATGTTATGTTAAAGATAGGCCATGAAATTACTTACAACACATCCCCTCCAGATACCATGAAAATGTTCTTTAAAGGGTCTGTCAGGAGCTTCAACAATAGTAAACTATTGAAAGCACTAGGTAAGGGATGAGGAGAGCAGTGCAAACATAACATTTGTGGAGCTTTTATCATCAAGAATAGTGATAGTATGAGCTCTATTCTATCATATACTACTACTTAAAGGGGTTGTCTTTAAGTAGTAGTAAAAATATTGGACAATCTCTAAAAGGACTTAAAATAAAGAAAAAAAATATATGATTTACCCCTTTATCCAGCTTTGTTTCCTGGCAATGATCCAGTTCTCCTGCCATCGTCAGTTTACGGACAGAAGTTGTGACATGCTGGAATACAGAACATGACCACTGCAGCCAATCACTATCCTCAGCAATCTAGCTCCAACGACAGTAATTGGCTGCAGTGGTGACAATATGTTAACAAGATCATTTCTTGTAAATTTGTAAAAAAAAAAAAATCCAACTTGCTACACATTTTTTTCTAATGGATTCTATTCATTCAAATTGATGCAATATGATTCTTCATGATAACTTTTTACATTATCATTCAAAGAAAAAGGTTAAAAAAATGGTGTAAAAAAAGTTAAAAAAAATTACTGTTCTACATTTAGTAAAAATCACAGAATGAAGTGGCCTAAATGGGAGGAACTGCTCAAAACCCCAAAGACCGTAGCAATTCCTCCGCATGTGATCCGCTGCACATCAATCCCCACCAAAAATGCGTACAATGGAGGATGCAGCAGCGGATCACATGCACCACAAAAACATCCTACACAAGATGAAATAATGTGTGGATGAGAATATACATCAATCACTGCAAAAAGGTGCACCATAATAACATGCAACTGACCATACTGGCCAACCTTCACGCTGATGTTAGAAGCTGAGACTTTTGCCAATATATTTCAGTCAGGAACATATCGGAGACCGTTCTCACCACGTCAAGTTATCTCAATCTGGCATGGGACCCTAGCGCTAACCTACCTGTAGTGTGTGAACACAGTCCGAAAGGTGCTACGGTCCGACTCACAGCCACACCCCAACATACCTCCATAGTAAGATCACTAATACAATGGGAGCGTAGGAGGAAGCTGCGAGCCCCACCTATAACGGGCCATGTGACACAGGCTACCAGGTGCACCAGAATGCTACCAATGATAAGCGTTGGCACATTCCATACATATAAAGAAAAAATCACTGAATGAAGTGGCCTAAATGGAAGGAACTGCTCAAAACCCAAAACACTGTAGCGTGTTTATAACGGGGGGAGCAATTCCTCCTCTTCATTTAGTAAGTGGATATGTGGAAAAGATTTTATTCATTGGCTCTGTACCTCGCATCTGATCCTAATTGTACAAGTATGACATGCATTGTAAACCCACATTTTCTCTCAAGTTTACTTCTGCAAAAACAACTTTAGAGCCAACTATAAACAACCTACAAAGAAAATTGAGCCAACAAAATACCCATAAAGTAAAATAAATATAGTCTTTATTGTAGCACATGATTTTAAAATTAAACTTACATGATACAAAGATCGGTGACAGGAAAAATGCCACTTCTAATCCAAAACATAACTTGGATTAATACAGCCAGTCAGTAATCAAAAGCATATACACGTATAACACAATAATCATAACTCACCCATTGGCATGTGTGGCTGGAGCCAACTAGACTTCAACAGCTATGTGAAAGGAATTGACCCCAAAGCGTTATCATATAAAGATTATATTAAATCTTACGAGGGATAATACAGCCACAACCTTTACTTATGCTTGTAATTACATTGTAAATATTAATATATCATTAAAAATCCTTATAAATTGCTGAATATTTAAGAAATTATGATGACACAAGTATATCAATGTTTAATAAATGTAGCTTTTTTTGCATTTCTTCATTAAAAACTGGTAGATTCACCTAACCAATTCCCAACAGATATAATGACATTTTATAACTAAACATAACCAACAAACCAGACATCAAAGAACAGCACATGGGCCAATTGCTGGCAAATAGCAGATCATAAAGCACTCACCTTATATGTCTCTCACTATCCACCAGTAATTGTGTGCCATGTTAGTCGCTCAGTCCCTTACATACAAGTAGGAACCCTTAGCTAGGGGGCCATTGTGAAACTGTACAGTTTGTACATATAGTATGTCTAAGCAGTGTAGCAGTGTCGGACTGTGGTGCCTAGGGCCCACCATATGGATACGGTACATTAAAATATTACCTGCTCACACTGCAGCAAGATGCTACCAGATGACTGAATATGGGGGTCCCTGCAGCAGCTTTGAGAAGATAGGTCCTGGGGAGAAGAGGACACTGGTGGCTTTCCTCTATACCTAGAAGTCATCTCAGTTCTGATCGTGTCTATAATAATAAACTAGGGAGTTTATTTAATAATCTATATGGACATAGGCTGGTTGAAGTGCTGCATATTAAATATATGTATGTAGTGCAGTCAGTCTACTGTGTTATGTGCCACTTGTGCAGGGGCCTCCAGCGGATTCATCTGTACCCCTTTGTGCCAGTCCGAGCCTGTGTCCAAGCCCCAGACACAATCAAATGTAATTGCATTTATATAATTTGTGGTCAAGAATATATCTAAATGGCTAGTGGAATGAAACCTCCACCTTGTGTGTCTGATAGGGCTACATTACTCGAGCTAGACAGTTACATAGAAAAAAATAAAAATAAAAAAACGGGTTGTCCACCTTTTTCTTATTGATGATCCATCCTTTGGATAGGCCATCGGCATCTGATCGGCAACACCTGGGACCCTGGCTGATTGAAAAGGCAGCGATTCCCGCAGGCCAATAACATCAAAACTATGTCAAATGGCTTTGGCGAATCTTAGCCCCATCCATCTACTGCGAACGTAGCTGCCTTCTCAAACAGCTTATTGGAGGGGGTCCTGGGTGTCGGTATTAGAGATGAGCGAATCGTATCCCACGAAGTGGAATTTGATCCTTTTATGTTGCTCTTCCTATCTGATTACCTTGACTGACGTTTTCTATAATTAGTAAACTAATAAAAAGTCTAGGGCTCAGTTGATCTAGCAATTCTCCCTGAATCGGGCACTAGATAGAAGAGCCAGATGACAGTGGAGTGGTAGACAAAGCACTGTAAAGGTCTTTGTGACAGTTATTGGGATGGAGCGTTCCTAGGAAAGGGTGCCAGTTTTCACCCATATCAATGATGTGGCATCCAACATTCTTTCTGGGCACCCCAGGCGAACACTGAAATTGATTCATTGCCCAGAAATAATGCTGGATGCCACATCATTGATATGGGTGAAAACTGGCACCTTTTCCTAAAAACGCTCCATCCCAATAATTGCCACAGAGACCTTTACAGTGCTTTATCTACCACTCCACTGTCATCTGGCTCTTCTATCTAGTGCCCGATTCAGGGAGAATTGCTAGATCAGCTGAGCCCTAGACTTTATTAGTTTACTAATTATAGAAAACATCAGTCAAGGTAATCAGATAGAAAGAACAACATAAAAGGATCTTAACAGTTGGTGTTGAGCAAATCGAAGTATCCAAAGTGGACTTTGCGCGGGACACAGGCCGAAAGAGGCCTGCATCACATCGCTGCCAGTCTGATGGAGGTAAGTATATATGTTTATTTTTTTTATATATGATACAATACAAGAGAGGAGTGCTATGGGGGCCCTACTTACAGGCACATGATTGGGGGGCATCTATGGGGGGACACTTCTTACTGGTACATGATTGGGGGCATCTATGGGGGGACACTTCTTACTGGCACATGATTGGGGGGCATCTATGGGGCACTTATTACTGGCATATTATTGGGGGGCATCTATGGGGGCACTTACTGGCACATTATTGGGGGGCATCTATGGGGGCACTTTTTACTGGCACATTATTGGGTTGCACTATGTGGGCATTTCTTACTGGCACATTATTGGAGGGCACTATGGGGGCATCTACTGAGGCTACAAAGAAGGGGTATTTTATATGGGGGCACTATGGGGGAAGGAGGGAGAGGAATACTATGGGGGCATCTACTGAGGCCACAAAAAAGGGGTATTTTATATGGGGGGCTCTGTATAGGGGCATTTTATACTGGGACACATTATGGTGGGTACTATGGGGAAGGGGGAAGAGGAGTACTATGGGATCATCTACGGGGGGGGGGACACAGGGGTATTTTATACTTGCAAATTATGGAGGTCACGGAGGGCATCTACTGGGGTACTATATAGGGGCATTTTATACTGGTATATTATGGGGCACACTAGGAGGAAGGGGGAGAGGAGCACTATGGGGGCATTTACTGGGGCCACTATATAGGGGTATTTTATACTGGCACATTATGGGGGCACTATAGGGACATTAGCTCAACTGGGGGCATTAAAAGGGGGTCTTTTTTGCACTGGCACACATTATTAGGGTGCCTTTTTTGTACTGTCATACTATAAGGAGAACTATTACTACAGGGGGGCATTATGGTGGGCTTTATTACTACTGGGGTCTATGGGAAACATGATTGCTAGTATGGGCACTATGGGAGCATTATTACTTCTGGGCAAAAGTGGGATATGTTGGGATCACTGTAGGAGCACCATTATTACCATGTGTGCTCTAGCAGAGAATTATTACTATTGGGACTTTTGGGAGCACTATTACTGTGGGGGCACCCTGGCACAGTATCAGCTTATCCCAGTTATTTTAAAGGGCGTTATGTTTACACTATTAGTGTCAGGGGCACCATTTGCTGGGCGCAGTTATTTGAGGACACTGTGTTCCAAAAATTATTGTGTGGTACTAGTATTATCAGGGGGTTTATCTGTTTCTGCAGCATAATATTGGGGAGCACAGCGGCACAGTATAGGGGGTGGTAGGATGATTTGTCCAGAGGATGGGAGGATGATGGAAAAGTAGTAAACTAAGATTTTTTTTGTCAAACTGCAGAGACGACAAATGGCTGAAAAATGGTGGTCTGGTCTGAAGGTCTGAAAGGAGAAGATGAGGAAAGAGAACATCTACATCAAAGGTGACATCACTGGATGTAAGAGGCATGTGGCGCTGTATTACCTTGTATGTTCAGTAGTTATATACTTAATGTTAGCAGGGAAGAGGTTAGGTTGAGAATTTGATATCGGGGGGGGGGGGACTTTTTAAAATTTTGCCTTAGGCAGCAGAAAGGCTAGGTGCACCCCTGGGTACCCTCCCTCACTGTCTATTTAAATTGAACTGAATCTCCTTGTCTTGATAGAGTGTGTCACACATATTGCTTGTTGCCACATTACATAAAGCCTCTGATGTATTTCTGCACCAGATACCATGTTGAACATGCTGCTGGGGCATATGCTGTCAGTGTATTATTTCTCGTCGTTTGATTTATCTATATTCTTACTGTTCGTTCACCTCTGATGAGGGAGAAACAAGTCAGGTAATTTTTTATGTACAGTAACAGTACACTGTCTGTATACCCCTCTTATACCTTACAATCTCATAGACCTATATTCTATTCACAATAGATCATATAAGACATATCAGATGTTGAAAGTGAAACATTTTACATTTCATGAAAAAATGAACTCATTTAGCACTTGATGGCAGAAACGTATCTCAAAAAAGTTGGAACACGGCCATGTCTACTATTGTGTAGCATCCCCTCTTCTTTTAACAACAGTCTGTAAATGTCTGGTGAGTGTAAAGAGCAACTGTGTTGCTCGTGTTTCAGAGTAATGCCCAGTTCCAGTTAATGATATCCAGTTAATCAATCCATGGATCGGGCATATGTAACCATTCACAATATAAAGTGATCATGCACTTTACCAGCATAACATCCTATCACAAGTATTGTGGGCTCAGTATTGTACGTTACCCTTCCTTTAGATATCGGAGGTCTCTGCGTGTCTGTTTGATCTGTATCCCGGACAGCAGACGGCTCACACTCGCTGAGACGCGCGCGGCGTCCCACGTGGTCTCTCAGCGGTGTATGTAGCTTGGCGTCTTAGCTACCGAAGTGTTTGATTCTCAGTTGTTGGTGTCATTGGTGATACCACCGTATTGAGCCCAGATCCTTTTAGCTGCTGTAGACTAAACGCGTTTCGGGGATTAATACTTCCCCTTCCTCAGTAGTACAGCAGCGCTGGTTTGGGGATTTTTTATAGGTTTCCGATTTGGGTCATTTTTTCAAAGTTCTCGGGTTGCATAGAAAATCCGGACATTTAATCCAGTATGTGGTATTTATTGAAGTGACTTCTGTTAGTTGGACTCATCTATTTAAAAAAACATCATATAGTTATATGAATGTATAAAAAACTTATCTGTTAAAAATACTTTTTATTACAGAGAAATATAAAATACTAAAAATATTTAAAAAATATATAAAATATATATATAAAAAATATAAAAATATATAAAAATTTTATTAAAAAAGGTTTTTAAAAAAAAATATAGTGTTACATTGCTCCTGGTTATTCTAGATGTCATTCATGCCATGATATAATGGTGCTTCATTTATAGTAGTATGTTAATGGAGATTCTGGCGCACCTGGGAGGGAGATCTGAATGATAACCAAGTCACATTCGATACTCCGTCCTAACAGGTGTGTCAGCATCCCACCAAATCAGTTCATAGGAAACCAAAAAGTTCTATTTCTGCATTCAGACTCTTCGGAATTAGTGTGTTGAATTGGAATATTCTCTGTGATTCTATTCTTGACATATGTGAAATATGGTCACCACCTCTCCAGGGTCTGTTTATTTTTTCTATAGCTGTATAGATCATATTACTGGGGTCGCAATGGTGGTGTTCTTTATAATGTTTCGAAAGAGAGTGTAATTCATACCCTTTTCTGATATTGTTTATGTGTTCTGTTATCCTTTTTTTCAATGTTCTTTTCGTTCTGCCTATATATTGTTTTCTGCATGGGCATTGTATTAAATATATCACATCTGTAGAGTTACAGCTTAGATGTTCCTTAATGTCCATGCAGAAACTATTGTCCCTTGATGAAATCCTTGTAGTTTTTTTCGGAAACGATGTTACCTTGCAATTCTGACAGCGACCACATCAGAAAAATCCTTTTAAGGATAACCAACTCTCATGTTTATTTTTCCTAATATGTCTCGTTGTTGGACCTATTTTTAAACTAAGACACGGAGCTTTTGTATAGGTGATTGTTGGATTCACAGTAAGTTGTTCTCCTATCATCCTATCATTAAGTAAATGATGCCAATGGTTGTTAATTATTCTTTCTACTTTCTTATATTCTGTATAGAACGGGAGAATCATCCTTATCGTTTGTGAATCATCAGTGTCTTTTGTGGTATCTTCAAAAAATGTTTCTCTTTTCATCGTCCTTACTTTATTCAGTGCCTTATCTATTATTTTTGTGGAATATTTTTTCTCTATGAGAGGTCTGATGCTTCTGTTTCGAATCTTTCTTTTAATGTGCAGTTACGTTTTAGTCTCCTGAACTGACTTGTGGGGATATTGGACAGCCACCTAGGAAGGTGGCAGCTTGAGTATAAAATATATCCATTTTTCATTATTGGTTTTCGATACGTATTACAAATGATTTTGGCATCTTCAATTTTGATGTCTAGATCTAAAAATTGGACGTTATTTTTGCTAATGTTTGCGGTGAACTGCAAATTCCAATCATTAGGTTAATTAGTTATTTTGGGGGTTTTGCCATATAAAAATAATATCATCGATATACCTATGCCATAGCACCTGACTCGTCCCCAGCGTGGGAGAGATGTATTCCAACTCCCATTGAACCATAAATAAATTGGCATAGCTGGGGGCGCATCTGGTGCTCATGGCAGTTCCACGATGTTGTAGATAAAATTCATCGTGAAATACAAAGTAATTATGCGACAATATATACTATACACCTTCCGTGATAAAGTCTATTTGGTCCTTTCTCATTTTACTGAAAATTTTTAATTGTTTTTGTAATGACTGTAATCCCCTAGAGTGGTCTATAATTGTGTATAGGGAACTCACATCAAGATTGCCCAGGATCCAGTTTTCCTTGTAATCCAATATCTCCAAGATTTTTACCATTGCTGTAGTGTCTTTGATGTAAGACGGTGATTTCTTAACTACTGGTTGCAAAAGTTCATCTATATATTTTGATAGGTTAGCTGAGATTGAACCTATGCCTGACACTATAGGTCTCCCTGGAGGTTTCTCCAGGTTTTTGTGGATTTTTGGATTACAATAGAATATCGGAATCCTTTTTTGTGTCCCTAGAATAAATTTCGATTTATATTCCAATAATAGGTTTTCATTTTGACCTTCCTTACAATATTCTTCCAGTTTTTTATAATATTCTTGTGTGGGATCTTTGGTTAGTTTCTTATATGTGGTTTGTTCTTGTAATTGTCTATGGCACTCCTCTAGATAGTCTTGTGAGTTTAATATCACTATGGCTCCTCCCTTATCCGCGGGGCGGATAATAATATCTACTTTATTTTGTAATTCCTTGATTGCTCGCTTTTCTTTATTTGTTAGATTGCTTTTTTTCCGGCCTATCTTAATTTTCCTTAGATCATGTTCTACATTTTTTAAGAATGTTGTAATGTGGGGGCCCATCTCTTGTCTTGGATATCTTTTCGATTTTACCTTAAGTTCTGTATGTATATATTTGCCATTTGGTTCTATAGTCTCTCTAGTTCTTGGATTTAAAAAAAAAAGTTTTTTTAAACATAATTTTTTGACAATACCTTTGTAGGTTGAAAACCTGTCTATATTGGTTGAAGGTGCATATTTAAGGCCTTTGTTTAGAAGTGTTGTTTGTGCTTCTGATAATTCTATCTTACTCAAATTAATTATGTTGGAATTTTTGTGATTTAATATTGAGGATTCCTTCTTCTTTTTGTTTGAGTGTCTACCCCTTCTGATCTTTCTTCTTTGTGTTGTTGTAACCTGTCCGGTTTCCTCATATTGTATCTGTTGTCCCTGTTGTGGTTCTGATTGTATTTCTGGTTGTATTCCTGATCTTGTCTGTAGAAGTGGTCCCTCCTGTGTTCCTCTTTCTGATATGTGTCTCGTTGTCTTAAATTGTAATTGTGTACTTGTGTATGTTCTCTCTTTGTTCTGTGGGGAGGAGTTGGTGACCTCTGTTGGCGATACCTGGTTCTGTGGTGAGGTGGGGTGAAATCTAAAAAAAGTGGTGATGCAAGTGGCTCATATCTGTTGTTAGTTGGTACATTGTATTCTGTTGTATCTCTTGTTCTCTGTGTTTCTCTTTGTGTTTCACCTTGTGTTTCAGTTGGTGCTCTTCCCTCTTGTTGTGTCTCTTTCTGTTTTCCCCCTCCCCCAAATTTCTTCAATTTCTTAGATTTTTTGTTGATTATCTCCCTCTCTAAAGTGTCTAAATTTTTACATATACGTTCGTGCCAAGTGCGGATCTGTTCATCCATGGGGAATTGATCCATAGTTTTTTTTAGTGTGCTAATTTGTGTTGAAATTTCATTTAAGATTTGTGTTCTATTAATAATCATCTGTATAAGATCTTGAGATTGTTTTTTAAAAAATGTTTCCCATTCTTTTTTAAAGTTGTCATCTATTAAATCTGCTGCTGGGGTTTTGTTTATCATTAGGCCTTTTGGTATGATTTCCTTCATTAAATATTGGTTAAGCGATCTGATTTCCTACTTATTGCGTAGTTGTTTCTGTAGGAGTCTTTCTAAATCCTTAAATGTTTCTTCTACTGTGGCGTTGTAGTCTTCCTGTTGTGTGTTTAAATTCTCAAAAATATATGTGTCTACATTTTTGCATTTGTTGTCCATATGTAGCCAGATGTCCATCTTATATATTTGGGAGCTCTACCAAAGGTTGGGAGAAAGTATTATAATCCAGGTAGCAATATTTTGGTGGCTCACCTAAATATATATGAGGACCTAACGGTGCTCACCCCTTTGGTCCTCCCAAATGAACCATCAAACAAAAGGTAATAGTGGACTATCGAGTAGATGGGAGGCACTCAGTGCTCTGACGATACACAGGTCAAACAAATCCAATATTGTAGTTGAAGCGACGTGCGACCATATAGCAAGTCCACATGTCTCTATTGTGGATAGTAGTTTCCCCTAGTAGCAGGCAAACAACCACCTATTCAAGCAGTATTTGTAGACTGGTATTAAGTATAATATATCAGTTTATGTGGATGATTCAGTATATAAATGGTTTGAATCAGCCTTAAATATAAAGAAGTCACATGTACCAAATATAGCAACGTGCGACCGTAGGTCAAGTCCATAAGTTTTTTTTATACATTCATATAACTATATGATGTTTTTTTAAATAGATGAGTCCAACTAACAGAAGTCACTTCAATAAATACCACATACTGGATTAAATGTCCAGATTTTCTATGCAACCCCGAGAACTTTGAAAAAATGACCCAAATCGAAAACCTATAAAATATCCCAAAACCAGCGCTGCTGTACAACTGAGGAAGGGGAAGTATTGATCCCCGAAACGCGTTTAGACTACAGCAGCTAAAAGGATCTGGGCTCAATACGGTGGTATCACCAATGACACCAACAACTGAGAATCAAACACTTCGGTAGCTAAGACGCCAAGCTACATACACCGCTGAGAGACCACGTGGGACGCCGCGCATCTGAGCAAGTGTGAGCCGTCTGCGGTCCGGGATACAGATCACACAGACACGCAAAGACCGCCGATATCTAAAGGAAGGGTAACATACAATACTGAGCCCATAATACTTGTGATAGGATGTTATGCTGGTGAAGTGCATGATCACTTTATATTGTGAATGGGTACATATGCCCGATCCATGGATTGATGATCCAACTGGATATCATTAACTGGAACTTGGCATTACTCTGAAACACGTGGAACATTTTCCCATTTGAGGAGTTTTTTGCTGCACCAACCAAGTTATACAAATTGATATTGGGGCATTCACTGAGCCATATGCACTGACATCGAAAAAACATTTTTTTATTTTTATTTTTCTAAATTTTTTCTCTGGATTTTTGGAAATATGTTTTTGTATATAACACTATAGTGAGATAAAGTTGGCCTGACACAGGGAGAGGCCACAGGACAGAATAGGAACGTGTGGACTTGACCTACGGTCGCACGTTGCTATATTTGATACATGTGACTTCTTCATATTTACGGCTGATTCAAACCATTTATATACTGATTTATCCACATAAACTGATATATTATACTTGATACCAGTCCGCAAATACTGCTTGAATAAGTTGTTTGCCTGCTACTAGAGGAAACTACTATCCACAATAGAGACGTGTGGACTTGCTATATGGTCGCACGTCGCTTCAACTACAATATTGGATTTGTTTGACCTGTGTACCATTAGAGCACTGAGTGCCCCCCATCTACTCAATAATGTAGTAGCTTGTAAGGATGTAAATACATATTTTTTTGCTTTATAAGATGCACTTTGGCAGTGCATCTTATAAAGCGAATACTAGTGAGCGCTTCCACTATGGAAGTGCTCACTGGTATGCAGGAGTCATGGGGACCAGTGGGTAAGGTGCTTCAAGTGCTGCCTGTACTTACCTCTCCCTGGTCTTCTCCATGCTACATTGTCCTGACTGCGTACAGCATCAGGACGTAGTGTGCAAACTATCACCTGATGCTGCACGCTGTCAGGTCACAGTGCAGAGTGGGTCAAGAGAAGACCAGGGAGTGTGACTGCAGGAGAGAACGCCAGACCTGCAGAATAGCAGCAGAGCAGGAGAGGTAAGGTCATTAATTTTAGCTCAGATGGGGGTCTGTTCTGAGATCTGATAGGGGTCTGACCTGACATCTGATATGGGCATCTGATATGAAGGTTTAAAGGGGTCTGATCTGAGGTCTGATATGGGAGATCTACCATGGAGGTCTGATGGGAGTCTCATCTTATGTTTGATATGAGGGTAAGATCTGAAGTTTAATATTGGGGTCTGATCTGTGGTCTGATTGGAGGTCTGATGGGGATCTGCACTAAGGGTCTGATATGGGGGTCTGGTTTAAGGTCTGATCTGAGGATCTAATATGGGGGTTTGGTCTCAGGACCTGATATGGGGATCTGATCTGAGTATCTGATATGGGGCCCTGATCTAAGGACCTGATATGGGGGGTCTGATCTGGGGATCTCATATGGAGGCTTAATTTGAGGTCTGATATGGGGGCCTGATTTGGGGTCTGATATGGCAGTCTGATTTCAGGTCTGATATGGGGAATGTGATCTGAGGTCTCATGAAAAATATATTTTTTCTTATTTTAGTCCTCTAAAACCTAGGTGTCTCTTATCACCAGGTGCATCTTATAAAGAGTAAAATGCAGTAGGTTGTAAATATAAGTTATATCTTGAAGAAAACTAAGCTTTATTATTCTTCAATGTATACATTTAGAATGGAACATACATTATTGACCACTATACTGCAGGGTTACTCAAGTACTTTTTTTAAAGGTCCACATACCTGAGTTGGCAGTAGGACAAAGGTCCGAGCTGCAAAAATAAAAAAAAAGTGAGGGACAACACCAGTGGCATGTAGCACTGCATTATTTTATTTTACAAAAAGCCATACCTCTAAGCCCACCTAATCTCCTTTCAGCTGACCAAACAGTAAGAATGCAGGGTGATCCCTTAGGTGTCCCTTATATAGAATGAGGCCCTCTTAAAAGCCCCTAGAACAAAGTGATTTCCTCTACGTGCCCCCCTCACACAGTATGATGTACTCTTAAATGCTCCCCTCACAAAGGGAAGCCCCATAAGTGTCCCCCACACAGTATGATGTCCCCTTAAGTAGACTTAAGTAGACTCCACACAGTATGATTCCCTGTTAAATGGGTCCCACACAGTGTTGCCCCACTTCATAAATTATGGTCCCCCCACAAAGTTATGCTCCCTTTAGTGGCACCCTCACAGTTATACCAACTTAGATGTCCCCCTCAAAGGGTCATGCCCCCTGAGATGGCCCCCACACACACAGTTATGTCCCCTTTACTGGCTCTTACAAGGTTATGCGGTACCTCCGGTGTAAAAAACTCACCTATTCCATGTTCCCCCCGACAAACAGAGCCGCTCCGCTCTGTGCTCTGCTGTCTGTGGCTGATAGCAGCAGGTGTGATGACGTCAGTATATCGCGCCTGCATGTGCTGGACTGTGGCAGTGTGGGAATGGTGAATCAGGGAACTGACAGCTCCCTGCTTCACCATTCTATTCAAATGGATCTGCGTCCTCAGGATGCAGATTGACTTGAATACGGGATATGCAGAGGTCCAGACAGCTGGCAACTGCCGTCCAGATTTGGACCACGGTCCGCCAGCTGAGTACCCCTGTTATACTGTCTATACTGACTCTATTTGTCAAATTGTCTCAGTGATAAAAATATGAACAATCTACAGAAAATTGAAAGAACTAATGGCTCCAGATATATGGTAATATAGCTTTTCTTACTGCCATCCTGTATACTGAAAAAATGGTGAGTTTAGAAACTGCACAGGATGCAAGCCTTATCACGAATGTTCCATTATGACTGCAGTGACAGTGAACCCTTAACACTTTTGTTAAGAGCAAAATGGATCCCTTGAAACATCCGCTCACTGGCCAGGAAACACCATAATGAAATACCATAATAAACAATGTAAAATATATTTATTAAATGTATAGTACTCCAGAATAGAACAGGCAGGTATATAAGCAGATAAGTAAAACATCACCGATATGCATAAAGAAGACAAAGGTTTAGATTTGCACAGCTATAATAATATTGGCTTCAGTTACAGTACAATACTTTTATGTGTGTTTTCTTATTTACAGTAATCCTGAAAGACAAAATGCATTAGGCTTAGTTAGAAGGTGGCTACAAAAGAGAAGAATGTTGTAATGCTATCCTGTAAATATATGCTGAGGAACAATCACTTTAGCTTAGGCATGATGAACGTGCAGTTTTTCATATACTGTGTGCTCATAATGAGATCTTACTAATAAAGGGTGGGTTCACGCATAGGTTTTTATAGCAGTTTTTTAGTCCAAGCCAGGAGTGGATCCAGCACATAGGATGAGTATCAACCTTTCCTTTATATTTTCCATTCCCTTCCAAACCACTTCTTGCTTTGACTTAAAAAAACTGCCACAAAAACCTGTGTGAACCCATCCTAAAGGTGTTTTCCAGTTTTTTTATCTGCCCAGAAAACATGCCATCTTTTTCCCCATATACCGGTTTTTCATGTCAGCATGTCCCTTACCCAGTTCTTTGCATCTCTTCATCATGTCATGCAGAACTTCCTGTTTTCATCAGTGTCCTCAGGGGTAGCCTTTTTGCTGCCTGAGGCTAAAACTGAAATGGCACTCCCCCCATGTCAATTTCTTAACCTAACCCCTTTGCCACAATGAAAGCGCTCATTGCCCATGACATTTCTGCTGCCCCCTATTGCCCCTTAATGGTGCTGCCTGTGGCGATTGCTTCACCTGGCCTCATTGGTGGTGCACCCCTGAGTGTCCTGTTGGCTTTTCTAACCAATCCCAGCATGATTTGATCTGTAATGTTTCTCTGGGTTTGCTCCACCTGCCACGCTGTTCCCTCTTCAGTAATCACACCCCTGCACCTCCCCTCTTCATGTTAGGTGGACTAAACCCTTTCATATATTACAGAGCCAAGCATGTTGGGGTTAGTTAGACAACCCGGCAGGAAGTTTATGAAAACAGGAAGTTCTACATGTATTCATCTTGCCAGGATGCAGTGAATTTGAGAAAAGGGGAAGGAAGGTGCTGATATGCAAGACAGGTATATGGGTCAAACATATTCAGTGTTTGGGGTATTTTAAGTAATTGAAAATATCACTATAAAACACGTTCCCTAATTACACAGCGTAACAATGATTTTGCTACTGAGAGAAAAACATGTGATTTATACTAAAATGAGCGTGCTGATTCCAAATATGAACTTGGAATTTGCCTGACACGTCTAGATTTATAAGTTATACATGCCAAGCCTATTCAGTTCTAATATTAATGCACCATATTGGAAATATTCCAATGGACATGTCCAGACCTGCTGATGTCAGCAGTAAGTAAGGCAAGCTGGACAGATTTTGATAAAGTGATCTGTTATACTGCTATCAGTTTTGAAACTTAAAATGGATAAACGTGTTAACGATCCAGACAATTTCTACTACATATGTGGCAAATACACTACTTATGATCAGCGCAAGAATCTGACAAAGTGAGTGTGTCTTGCTTACAAGTATTACTTTGACTGTAAAATTGGAGATCAAGATAAAAGCTGGGCATCTCATGTTTGTTGCACTGTGTGTTACTCTGGGATAACGCAGTGGTTGAATGGTAAAAGGAAAGGAATGGCTTACAGTGCCTATAGTTTGTTACTTTTGCATGAGTAAAATCGCCGGATATTCAAAGAGAAACAATTTACAAATTGTGTATCCTGACTGTGAGTCTGCTCTTAAACCAGTACCACACGATGAGAATAGAACGTGGGAATATTTCAAAAAGTTAAAACATAACCTTTACTCTATAATCAATTTAAAACATGATCCCTTTACAATAACAAATTAAAGGGATCATGTTTTAAATTGATTATAGAGTAAAGGTTATGTTTTAACTTTTTGAAATATTCCCACATTCTATTCTCCATATTTAACTCTCGTGGTTGAATAAGCCACCAGGTTGATACTTATCTGGTTGATACGTCTTTCTCAGTACCACACGATGTAGAGAATCCAGTGCCTTCCCCAGCCACAGCAGGAATGGCAATTGAAACACATGGATCTGATCCTGATGAAGAAGATGATGTAGATTGTCACAATTAACTACTAATGGCATGGCTGTGATTGGCCAACAGCAGCATGTGACCCAGCCTCTATATAGGCTGGAGCCACGCAGCGCCGCACGTCACTCTGCTCTTCTTAGTGTAGGGATAGGATGCTGCTGTTGAACTTGGTGGTGTTCAATTTTCAAACTACAGAGATTATTAGTTAAATTTCAGTGTATTTCTAAAAATCGTCTGTTAAATTCTTGGGCCATAAAGTACCCCTGCACTGCATACCTGACTTGGAAATATATTCAGTAAATTAGGTGTCCTTCAGATGTGTTAGGTGATCTGTACCCCTTCTTTGTTTCACTGTACCCCTGCACTGCATACCTGACTGGGAAATATATTCTGTAAATTAGGTGGCCTTCAGATTGTTGGGTGATCTGTACCCCTTCTTTCTTTCAAAGTACCCCTGCACTGCATACCTGACTGGAAAATATATTCTGTAAATTAGGTTGTCTTCAGATTGTTGGGTGATCTGTTCCCCTTCTTTCCTTCAAAGTACCCTTGCAATGCATACCTGACTGGGAAATATATTCAGTAAATTAGGTGGCCTTCAGATTGTTGGGTGATCTGTACCACTTCTTTCCTTCAAAGAACCCCTGCATACCTGACTGAGAAATATATTCTGTAAATTAGGTGGCCTTCAGATTGTTGGGTGATCCGTTCTGTACCCTTTCTTTCTTTCAAAGTACCTCTGCACTGCATACCTGACTGGGAAATATATTCTGTAAATTAGGTGGCCTTCAGATTGTTGGGTGAAATGGTCATGGTAAATGGTCTTATGATGGAGTTAGATGGTACACATGTTCCCGATAAATGGAGGCTATTCATAGACTCTAGGAAAACAAGTTTCAAAGCTGTCTTGTTGCACAATGGTAACGAAAAACCATCTGTTCCATTGGCTTATGCAGTTGGAATATAAGAGACCCATGCTTCTATGAAGCTAATTTTGAAAATGATCACATATAAATGGAAAATTTGTGCTGACCTGAAAGTGGTAGCGCTGCTGCTTTGCCTACAGTTAGGATACACAAAGCATATGTGTTTCTTGTGCCTATGGAACAGTCATGATGACAACAATCATTACAAAATGAGACAGTGGCCTCTCAGAGTCGAACACACAGTTGTCAGTACAATGTACAACACAAATTACTTGTCGATCCACTTCAAGTTTATCTTCCACCACTTCACATTAAACTTGGTTTAATTAAAATTTTTGTACATGATCGTTATGGAACTGGTTTCCAGTATTTGAAGGAGAAGTTTAGCACACTGAAAACTGATGCTAAAATAAAGGCCGCCATTTTTATTGGCTCCAAAATCAACAAACTAATGCATGATGACACATTCAAAACAAAACTCAACCCTCTGCAACTTGCAGCTTGGGATGCATTTGTGCTAGTAGTGCAGAACGTCCTTGGGAACAGACGAGCTGCAAATTAGTAGACAACATGCTTACAGCATATGAACAACTTGGCTGCCGAATGTTATTGAAAGTGCAATTTTTACATTCCCATCTTGACTTTTTCCCACCCAATTTGGGACACGTAAGTGACGAACATGGAGAACGGTTCCATAAAGATATTTCTACAATAGAGAACAGGTATCAAGTCCGCTGGAATCCCAACATGATAGGGGACTACTGCTGGTTTTTGCAACAGAAAAATATGACCATTCACAAACATCTAGGCATACTTATGCATAGCAAAATTTTGTGACGTGTTACAACAATTCTGACTTTGGATTTGTAATCCGCAAACTCGATTTAGTATCGGACAGTAGCAGACGAAAAGTTGTTTTTTGTTGCGTGGTGTTATGAATCTGTGTATAAATCCAAATAAAATCCACTTAAATTCTGTAGCTAATGCAAGCACCGTAATTGGGGTGTTGTATACCTCATTCACATTCATTGCAAAGAATCTACACAAAATTATGAACATTTTAAAATTCACACTATGTTCATTAATTGCACTGAATCTGCACAGAGAAGCCACTGATTAGTGATATTCAGTGACAGTGGGACTAATCTATGTGCAGGAATATGCAAAATAAATGTGGAGCCCCAGTTATGGGTCTACAACACAATAATAGCCAGATATCCCTCAAAGGAAGGAAAACCGAGCAAAGGGGCGTCTCCATTACAGAGATCACCAAATCCACCATATTAAGTGGCCCCTATGTCAAGATCCCGCTTTTTTACAAGCTTTAAGGATGTGACGGGGAAAACCTAAGCCAGTTATCCATCCACAGACAGCTGTTTTGGGGTGTTGCCCCTCATCAGTGCGGAGTAGGATTCTGGCTAACCGGGAGCAATGCCTCAGAGACTACTCAAACACCACAATAGCTGATCTCAGGGAGACCAGCTACAAAAAACACCACGGAGCCTCACTTAAGAGTCTCAACACAGCTATCCAAAGTGCAAAGCTCCCTGGGATACAGGAATATGCAAAATAAATGTGGAGCCCCAGTTATGGGTCTACAACACAATGAAAGCCAGATATCCCTCAAAGGAAGGAAAACCGAGCAAAGGGGTGTCTCCATTACAGAGATTAGATATTTTTCTCAAAGGGGTTGTACATCATCAGGGGGTCTTTTAGCCAGACACCCCCCACCTGTGTGGACCTGCAGAGGGAAGCATACTTACCTGCTCCCGCCACTGGTATCCAGCTTCTTTGGTCTCCCACTTCCATCTCCATGCTCTGGTCCTGCTAGTCTTCATCCAATTAGATGGGGGTCAAATATACTGCTGCTGCTGGCATGCTGCAGTGGCCAGTATGGCCAGTTATTGGCTGCAGCAGAACACATGACCCTCATCATACCCAGATGTTGACGAACGGGACCAGAGCACGGCAGAGGCAGTGGTGGACCAAAGGAGCCAGAAGGGTGTTAAGCTGAAAGGCGTCTGAAGATGTACCACCCCTGGTATAAAGCAGTAGGGGTGTTTATGTCAGCATCCCTGGTGGTCTAGAAATGTCAAGGGGTTAATGTCAGTATATCTATTGATCTATGCCAGTGAAAGATATTATGTAAGTATACCTGGTGATCTAATACAGTGAGAGAGTTAATTCCAGTATCCATTACATTACAATCTTAAACATTGAAGGGGAGAATCTCTAGTGGTGTAGGGCAATGACAGGGTTAATGTCAGTATATCTGATGGTCTATAGTAATGAAGAAGTTATTGCATGTATATGCAGTGCAAGATTTCCTTGTGGTTTAGGATAGAAAGGGATAAATTCCAGTATCCATGGTTGTCAATGTCATTAACGGTGAAGGGGCTAATATGAAGATTCCTGTTGGTCTAGAGAACTGAAGGGTAAATGGTTAACTTTAAATCCCTTGGTGGCCAGGGGCACTGACAGCTAATGTCAGTAAACCAAGTGGCTCAAGACAATGAGTGGATTAATATTAGAACCCTTGATGGTCAAGAACAGTGAAAGGGCTAAAGTAAATATTTTGCTGGAGAGCAGTGAAAGCGTTAATGCTGCATACCTGGGGTCCAGTGGTTGCTTATGTCCCCAGGCTGTAGCTTGTAAATTTCTGTTTCCTCCTTGCACTGATCATAGAGTTGAGTAAAAGAAGGCATTACTTTTGTAATTGCATGTAATAAACAAAGTATTATAGCTAGTAAGTAATTCAATGTAATTATCTGCTGTTTGCTCTTTTTCTAATTTCTCTGTCCTGCTCACTGAGACGGAAGCACATGCTCAGTTGCATCCTCCAATCGCCACCAACTCCAGTAGAAAGGACACACCCTTGAAAGGACACCCCCCCTAAACTGACAGCTTGTAATAAATCTAGTAGAGCAATTAGAGCAGTGAATAAGGAGATTTCTGGATCCATATGAAGTACAGGGCTGGTTCTAGCTTTGTTAGAAAGAGGTTGTCATGTACTAGATTATGTATTTCATTTTGTCTACATTATTCGTGAGATAATCCCTTTAAGCTGACATGGTTTAGTGTTGGAATCATGTTTTTTGGTATGGTATGGATCTGAGTACCAACTACTTTTAACCTAATTGTAAGGGCTCATGCACACGACTGTATGCACTCCGTGAGTGTCCCGGAGTTGCATTGATCGTGCGCACAGGAGTACACAGCATCGTATATTACAATGATGCTGCGCTCGTCAGGCCGCCCACGGGACTAATGTCCCGCACTCATAAGATCATATGAGTGCGGGACAATAGTCCTGTGGGCGGCTCGGCTTGCATAGCATCATTGTAATATATGATGCTGTGTACTCCCGTGCGCACGATCAATGCCGCTCTGGGACATACGGCCTGCTCACGGACCGTATGTCTCGGAGGGCATACGGTTGTGTGCATGAGCCCTAAGTATGATTTATATACAGAATACAATCATGCCTGCCAAAAATATTCAGAACGTTAATGACCCTGCAAGACATGCTGGCACTTGATACAATGTACGTCAGTGAGCAGCATATTGAGATGTTGATGTAACATAATCCAGCTTTACCGCCATGTTCCATGCTGTAGGCCAATCTAAACATTTCTGTAGCTTGCACAGCACAGAGCACAAAGCTCTTTTAGCTCTTCTTTCCACATCCAAAAGCATGGAGTGCCTTCATCAACAATTTACTTGAATTTAAAGTAGACTAGTACTCAAAATAAATAGGAGCGTATGTGTGTCCTGGTACTTTCGGCTGGTAAATATTATGGAAGTTAGAAAACTCACCGCACAAACCATAGCATGCTACACAAAGTAGCCATGGCACTAGACAGAAAATGCTGAATACAGTACCGTATAGCACTCAATGTGACTAGGATATGTATGTTTCCTTGCTGTGTAGTTGATGATCATATCTCTGTACAGTGCTCTTATTAACTGGCTACACTACAAAAGAAGAACCAACCCTACTAGGAAACAGTTGGGTAATAAATACAATTTATGTCCAAGACCTGCAAATCATAAAATGAAATTATCGGGAGCACATGTCTATGAACATAGCATTTCTACAGTATGGATCCGCAAAATACGGATAAAATACGGATGACATATGGATGTGTTCTGTGTGCGTTCCATATTTTTTGCGAACTATTGACTTGAATGGGGCCACTGACCGTGATTTGCGGACAATAATAGGACATGCACTACTTTTTTGATGAACGGCCTTGCAGACAAACGGAAACGGAATGCACACGGAGTAACTTCAGTATTTTCTACAACCCCATTGAAGTGAATGGTTCCGCATACGGACCGCATAAAAAACAGAAGCAGAAGGAAAATACAGTCATGTGCATGAGCTCTCTACATGATATATTTGAGTTGCTTTACATTGCACTTTGCAATATCACCATTTATACATTAGCTTAAGGGTCCAACACTTCTATTAGTGAGTGTGATCACTTTGTCATTATACATTTATTTTAATGTACATAACTGCTCCTGCACATAACTGTCTACAGTTGCATAATTCTGACTGTGTCATAATATGCATTCTCATGCTGACTATAGTATGTCATGTTCTAAGCATCCCACGCTTACTGGAGATTGGCTTAGATTATTTAACTAGTTTCCTGCCAAAAAAGTCTGTGATGAATTGTGTACTAATCTTGTATGGGCAGGGGTGCACCTATCCTTTCTGCTGCCTGAGGCGAAAACTGAAATGCAGTCGAAGCTGACGAAGTGGAATTCAATCCGAATTTCGTGGTAACGAAACACATTTTTTCCTAAAATGGCTGCTGCACGTGTGAGGACATGGAGTAAAGAACTCTGGGAAGGCGGGATCACCATAATGCCATGCATGCAGCCATTCAGCAGCCAGCCAGCCCTGTGATGTCACTGCCCTATAAATACCTTCAGCCATCTTTGATTCTGCCATTTACCAGTGTACTTAGTGGAGGGAGAGACGTCAGCAGGCGCAAGGGGCAGCTAGAAAAAACTTTATTGTGCTAAAAAAACGTTTTACAAGTGCAGGGAAAAATTATTCAAAGTGTAGGGAAAGGATAGGGAGGAATCATTCCGCAGCATTTATTTTGAACAGGGTTCAGTAGGGGAGGTTACAGCCTGGTAATAGGAACAATCAGATTATAACTTGCTGCACTGACTGGGCACCCAAATTGCCATTATACAGCTCTGTAATTCCAGAAAACCTTTCTTGTTATTGGGGTGCAAGTGCTGTTTGATACAGACATTAACAGGGTTTATTACAAGGAAATATTTATATATCTTATTTCCCCTTGTGCGGTGCAGTTATATGTTCTAAAGCATTTTTTGGCTTGTATTAGTGGGAAAAAATAGGGCTCATTAGCCGCTGTGTGGTGAAGTATGAAAATTACAGCACTTTTTGTCGTGTATTAGTGGAAAATTATATTTGCCATTTATCGGTGCAGTTTTATGTTCTAAAGCCCTTTTTGTAGTTTTTTTAGTGGCAAAAGTAAAATATATTTGCTGTTCAGCGGTGCAGTTATATGTTCCAAAGCCTTTTGTGGCGTGTATTAGTGGCAAAAGAAAAATATATTTGCCATTCAGCGGTGCAGTTATATGTAGAGAAGAGCGAATCGAAGCTGACAAAGTGGAATTCGATCCGAATTTCAGGAAAAATTAGATTTGCACCGAAACCGAATTTCCTCACGATTCGTGGTAACAAATCGAATATTTTTCCTAAAATGGCTTCTTTACGTGCGAGGACATGGAGAAAGGAACTCTGGGAAGGTGGGATCACCTATAATCCCATGCATGCAGCCAATCAGCAGTCAGCCAGCCCTGTGATGTCACAGCCCTATAAAAAGCGTCAGCCATCTTAGATTCTGACATTTTCCAGTGTACTTAGTGCAGGAAGAGACGTGTCTGCAGGCACTAGGGACAGTGCTAGGAAATACATGATTGTGGTGAAAAAAAAAGATTTACAAATGCAGGGAAAGATTACTCAAGGTGTAGGGAAGAATCATTCCACCAGCATTTCTGTTGAACAGGGTTCAGTTGGGGAGATGACAGCCTGGGTAATAGGAACAATCCTATTACACCTTGCTGGGGATCTAAATTGCCATTATACAGCTCTGTAATTCCAGCAAACCGTTCTTATTAGGGTGCAAATGCTGTTTAATACAGGCATTAAGAGGGTTTATTACAAGGAAATTACGAGGATGTTTTATTTGCCCTTGTGCGATGCAGTAATCTGTTCTAAAGCATTTTTTGGTTTATTAGTGGGAAAAAAGGGCTTATTAGCCGTTGTGTGGTGAAGTGCTAAAATTACAGCCTTTTTTGTTGTGTATTAGTGGCAAAAGAAAAATATATTTGCTGATCAGCGGTGCAGTGATATATTCTGAAACCTTGTTTGCCGTGTATTAGTGAAAGAAAAAAATTATCTGTTGAAAAATCTTTTGTGTAAAAGTCGAAAAAAATTAGGGCCCATTTGCCGTTCTGCGATGCAGTGATATATTCTGAAACCCTGTTTGCCGTGTATTAGTGGCAAAATAAAAATATATTCTCCATTCAGAAAGGGGCCGTGGCAGCAGGGGTCACTTCGAGATGCCTGAGCTCGCAGTGTCAGCTAGCGGTCGTGTCGTGACTAGCAACCCAGCGGTTCTTGAGTGGTTGAGTCGATCTTCGACTTCACCGCAAGTGACATCAGACACCCCCAGGCAAGAGTCGGTGGGGTCATCATAAACAACCTTTAGTTGGCATGGCCCGGAAGCAGGCCCTGTGTCCTCACCTGTCCTCAACCTGCCTCTGTCCTTTCCTCCACTAGGTGGGCAAGTAGTGATGAGTAGAGTGGCATGGGAGCTGGTGTTGCGAGCGGTCAGGCTCCTGACTCAGAGACTGTTGAGGAGGACATCAGTGACGTGCAGACAGTACTCAATGATGATGATGTAGCTGATTGCACTTGGGAGCCGGGTGACAAATGGGCTTCATTTTTTTTTCTTTATATAATAATGTAATATTATAAAATCCGGTGTTTCAATGATAAATCTGCAGCGTGGGGGCCCCGTGTGGCTTCTACACACTTTCAAATTAATCCTTCAGCGGGACAAATAGATGCTGGATCACAGGGATGCTCCATGATCCTCCCAGGAGCTGCTGTCTGTGCACCACAGGATGTCTTCCTTCCCATCCATGATGACTATGAACTCGTGATGTTTTCCCTGAAGAAGAGAACAGGGTCTGGTAGTTATGGTTTGAATCTTGATGAGCTTCGCAACTCTTCCAGGCTCCAAGTAATCTTGAAGCTTTGTCTTCTCATTGTCTGAAGCTACTTGAGGCTTTTTCATGCCAGACAGGTTCCCCCAGAAGTATCTGGCTTGATGAGCAGCCGATACCGCACTTGCATCAATCTTGACTGGATTCGTCTCCAGGTGGAGAGAAATTGTTTTTTGGAATGCTTTCTCCATCGCAACCACGTTCTCGAATAACCATAAGACTGGCCGATTCTTTCCTGTCTTAGGCAACACTTTATTGAGTAATTGCGGAAAGTCAAAAAACAGTTGTCCACTGCTCCCATAAGGGCCTTTCCAGTGTGGGTTAACCACAGATAAGTCATTACAAGGACTGCAGCCAATTATCCGATCGAACTGTCCCCATTCCTCAATCTGTTTCCTGGTTATATTCTGTATGTCTCCCACATATACAATCTGCCCTGGATGCCGTACCCATCCTATCGTGATGGCATCCTCACACACCTCTGATGCCGTATATTTTTCAACGTTGATTCAAAGCTTTTTCCATGATGACTGAGAACTCATGATGTTTTCCCTGACGTAGAGACCAGGGTCTGGTAGTTATGGTTTGAATTTTGATGAACTTCGCAACTCTTCCGGGCTCCAAGCAATCTTGAAGCTTTGTCTTCTCATTGTCTGTAGCTACTAGAGGCCTGTTCATGCCAGGCAGGTTCCCCAAGCAGTTTCTGGTTCGATGAGCCAGAAGACTGGCAAATTCTCTACTGTCTTAGGCAACGCTTATTTTTTTTAATTAAATTAATTAAATATTTAATATCAAATTGAACCAAAACTTAATTAAAATTATAGGAAAGTAAACTTAAATTCGCCAATATATTATCTCAATCTTCGAGAGAAATTTCCGGACAATAAATTTGCCAAGCCTTTTGTGCCGGAGAACATGTATCATTAAATCGTGTTCTAAGCAACACTTTATAAAGTTGAGAAATTTTAACCTTCTGTTCTGTCCCATATTACCTATAAATGAATAGATAAAGTGGCCGCTCTGTGGCCTCCTCCTGCTGCTGCCACCTCCACAATCTCTCATCGTCGTGCCACTCTGTGGCCTCCTCATGCTGCTGCCACCTCCGCAATCTCTCGTTGTTGTGCCACGCTGTGGCCTCCACATGCCACTACTACCTCGACAATCTCTTATCGTCATGCCACTCTGTGGCCTCCTCATGCTGCTGCCACATCCATAATCTCTCGTCAGCAGGCCACTCTGTGACATCCTCATGCCACTACCACCTCCACAATCTTTCATTGTCGTGCCACTCTGTGGTCTCCTCATGCTGCTGCCACCTCAACACTGTCACCTTGCCACTCTATGGTCTCCTCATGCTTCTGCCACCTCCACAGGATGTCACCTTGCCACTCTGTAGTCTCCTTATGCTGTTGCCACCTCCACACTATGTAACCTTGCCACTCTGTGGTCTCCTGTGGATGCTGCTGCTGCCGCCACCTCCACGATCTGTCATTGTGCCACTCTGTGATTGATATTTTTTTTTTTAATTTTGTTTTTTACAAAGTCTCATATTCCACTAACTTGTGACAAAAAATAAAATTTTACATGAACTCACCATACCCCTCACGGAATACCTTGGGGTGTCTTCTTTCCAAACTGGGGTCAAATGTGGAGTATTTATACTGCCCTGGCATTTTAGGGGCCCTAAAGCGTGAGAAGTCTGGAATCCAAATGCTTAAAAATGCCCTGTGAAATCCTAAAGGTACTCATTGGTTTTAGGACCCCTTTGCGCACCCAGGCTGCAAAAAAGTGGCACACATGTGGTATCGCCGTACTCAGGAGAAGTAGGGCAATGTGTTTTGGGGTGTATTTTTATATATACCCATACTTTGTGTGAAAAATATCTCTGTAAACGACAACTTTTAAAAAATGTTATACAAAGTTGACAATTTACAGAGATATTTCTCTCACCCAACATGGGTATATGTAAAAATACACCCCAAAACACATTGCCCTACTTCTCCTGAGTACGGCGATACCACATAAGTGACACTTTTTGCAGCCTGGGTGCGCAAAGGCCCAAATTCCAACGAGTACCTTTAGGTTTTACATGGCGGCTCACAATTTAGCCCGCCCAAAATGCCAGAAGAGTAAACACACCCCACAAATGACCCCATTTCGGAAAGTAGACACCCCGAGGTATTCACTGAGGGGCATAGTGAGTCCGTCTGAGATTTTTTTTTTTTTGCCAGAAGTTAGCAGAAATTGAAACTTTTTTTATTTTTTTCTCAGAAAGTGTCATTTTCCACTAACTTGTGAAAAAAAATGAAATGATACATGAACTCACCATGCCCCTCCGCGAATACTTTGGGGTGTCTTCTTTCTAAAATGGTGTCATTTGGGGGGTATTTATACTTTCCTGGCATTCTAGCACCTGAAGAAACATGACAGGTGCTCAGAAAGTCAGAGCTGCTTCAAAATGCCGAAATTCACTTTTTTGCACCATAGTTTGTAAACTTTTACCCAAACCAATAAATATACACTTATTGGACTTTTTTTTTTTATCAAAGACATGTAGAACAATAAGTTTAGAGAAAAATTTATATAGAAATGTAGTTTTTTAAAAAAAAAATTACAACAGAAAGTGAAAAATGTAATTTATTTGCAAAAATTTCTGTCATTTTTGATTAATAGCAAAAAAAGTAAAAATGTCTCAGCAGCAATGAAATACCACCAAATGAAAGCTCTATTAGTGAAAAGAAAAGGAGGTAAAATTCATTTGGGTGGTAAGTTGTATGACGGAGCAATAAACGGTGAAAGTAGTGTAGTACGGAATTGTAATTGGTCATTAAGGGTGTTTAAGCTAGGGGGGCTGAAGTGGTTAATATACACATTTGTATTAGAGATGAATGAAACTATTCTAAGGGAATCTGATATGTCCAAATTTTGCACCAAAATTTTTAACAATTCACCAATTCCAAATTGGGCAAAAATGGTCCCCAGCACCATTTGATTGTGAAAAAGGGTCAGGAAAATGATAGGAAGAAAGAAGGTGGAGGATCAAATGACCATGGGAGGAAAGAGGAAAGGTCTAAAGGTCTTTGGCTCAGAGGCTGGCATATAGCCTTACTAGCCAATCAGAGGGAAGTATTCAGTCCTCTGCACAGAATGAAGAGATGCCATTCTGTGTGCCCTGAGTGAGCTGTAATTTGAGACATGTAAATGGAAGCCATGAAATCTTGTGAGACAGCATAGATTGTTAAGAACTGTGGTTAAAATGATTTGATTTGTGGCCAAAGAGAGTAAGGAATTAAGGATCTGTTCAAATGTGATGCTTTTGCTCCAGTTTTGATTTGAAAGCCAATACTGTTTGGACTAGACATGGTGCTATTTTGGCTTGTATGGTACTATTATGTGTAGATAACATTATTCTAATCAAGAAAGCATTGCTTATTGAGTAAACGGGCCATAGAGCATTTGTCTACAGTGTCTAGGAGAAGAAAAAAAAAACTCTCTTAGTCTTTGCACCATGTATAAAAACGGGGTCCAAAAGCGAACTTTTAGAAGGAGGAAAAAAAGTCTGCAGAATAATATGTGAGCAAAGTGTGTCAGTATTTTCTCTGTAAATTAAGATAGTGGAACTGCACAGTAATAATACTTTTTGTTATTTAAACCTTTTTGTGTCCCTCCACCATGCAGTGTATTGGATCTCTACGCTGACAGTGGAGGTAGTCTTATCTTATTGCTAATATCCTCAGATACTTTATAATGAGACTGAGTGCATTATTAGTTCCAAGTATCTACACATGGCAGATATGTAGATTGTTCTCACATCATCCAGTATGTACAATGATGGTTATTATTTAGTATTTCTGTTTCTTTTTGTATATATCGTTACTTTCGTTCTGTGTATTCCATTATACCCACGTGGTGTTGTCATCGGTTAGTACTTTCCTTATTATTTCTTGTGATATGGCTTGACAAAGGTCTGACCAGGACCAAAACCAATACTTATGTATAACCTGGATGAAGCTACTTTCTTACTACAAATCTACTGAATGAGGCAGGCACATGGCAAACTATAACAATGGGGGAAGAAAGAATGGCATTTTGATTTGCGCCAAATATGTAACCTGTTTTTTCCAGAATTTTCACCATAAAGAATGCATCAGACCAGAAATGAGCTATAAAAATTTCAAAGTGGGTGGGGATATCAAATTGGTGCATATAACGCATCATTTATCATCCTTTTAAAGGTACAAATGGCTCAGATTGTTGAGGACAATTAAGCCAGCTTATGTGGTGATGTTTTGTGTAAAAAGTTGCATTTATGGCATCAAGATGTGACTTTTTGTCAAAACTCGCATTTATGAAAAGAAAACCAATTCCGCGTGGGAACAAGTGATAGTTAAGTAGTATAACAGGATGTATTTACTTTTATCTAATATAAATGAGCTAAACAACAATGTTTTGTCAGTAAATTGTCATTTTTCAAAAACAATTACAAAAACGTCCCATGCCTGAGACAAGAGTCGCAATTTTCCAGTGGAAATGTCAAAAATATGCTTCAAAAGATGAAAATATGTTTCAAATGTCTCAAGTGTAGTCTGGAAGGGGAGTTGCTGAAATGACGCATAGTAGTTTAAAAAAAGTCGCATTTTAGTGCTGTTGGGGTTAAAATATCATAAATCAGAAGAAATAGGCAAATAATCAATAATTTATATTTAAAAAAGCCACATTTTAAAAGTGGTGTGCATCCTCTGATTTGTAATTGTAACTTTTTGGCACAAATTGCAACATTATTGAAAAATGTCCCCTATTTACTAAGCATGTTGCGCCAGAATTATGGTGGCTTAAAGAATGCCATTTTGATTTGCGCCAAATATATCAACTGTTTTCTCCAGAATTTTCACCATAAAGAATGCATCACGCCTGAAATGTCAAAGTTATAAATGTCAAAGTGGGCAGGGCTATCAAATTGGCACATATTTCGTCCCATTTATCATCCTCTTATCTGCAGAAATGGCTTAAATTGTTGCAGACAATTAACTCGGCTTATGTAGTGGAGCTTTGTGTAAAAATAAACCCAACTCGCCGTGAAAAGAAGTGGTAGCTAAGTATTAAAACAGGATGCATTTATTTCTATCCAATATAAATGAGCTAAACAACAGGGTTTTGTGTGTAAATTAAAATTCAACAAAAACAAAACAATAACAAAAATGTCCCGAGTCTGAGATAAAAGTCGCAATTTACCAGTGGAAGTGTCGCAAATATGCTCCAAAAGTCACAAAAATGTTTCAAAAGTTTCAAGTGTGGGCTGGCAGGGGTGGCTAAAATGGCACATTTGAGTTTTAAAAAGTCACATTTTAGAACCACTGGCGTTAAAATGCCACAAATAGAGAGAAATAGGCGGATAATAAAGTTTATATTTTAAAAAGTCACATTTTAAAGTGGTCTGAGCCTTTTGATATATGAGGTTAAACAAATCACTTTTGATTTGTAATGTTAGTATTTTTTGGAGCAAACTATGCCATTATTGACAAATGCCCCACAATATCTTCTTTTGAAGGAGCTACATGCACACGACAGTTGTTTTTCTCGGCTTCGTTTCAGTTTTTTTAGCGGATAGGATAGGAACCCATTAATTTCAATGGGTCAGCAAAAAAATGCTTACAGTTCATCCATTTGTGTTCTGCGTCCGTTGTCTGTGTTTCCCTTCAGCAAAAAAGTAGTGCATGTCCTACTTTTTTCTCATTTACGGACGAGGATAGGCATGTATTACAAGGGATCTGTGAAAACAAAGGAATCCCCCAAAAAACTGATCGACCATCAGTTTTTTGCGGATCCCGATTTGCGGACAGCAAAAACTAACTGACGTGTGCATGTAGCCTAAATAATACATTTCTGGACTGTGTTATATTTGCTGCTTACAAACAGTCATTTAGGCATATATGTGACTAATCGATAAAAGGAAAGCGTGACAGGGAGACATTTATTCCCTGATATCCAGATTCAGCATTGGTGCACCAATATACTATTCATTTAAAAACATATTACTGGGGAAGCACTTTTTGTAAACTGTAGATAATGGTCCCTTTAATTGGTACCTACAGTGGATATTTTTATATATTTTTTTCATTTTTTTATTTCTTTGATATATTCAACTTATGAATTATGTCAATCAAATTTTTACTAAATTTTTGTCTTATTTACTACTATTAAATTGATAAAATAAATATATTTAGCTTGTGCCTGGAGGGATTTTTGACCTATTCTACTTTATTATTTTGAATTTTTTAGGCTCTATAAGGCACGGTAGACTATTAACTATTATTTATTTATTTATTTAGTTATTTATTTGTTTAATATTACCAGGCACTGCGCACAACCTTCACCACTACTAATCCTGTTAATCCGCTGGAAATATTCCACTGATTCGTATCAATATAACGATCAAGATTACCTTGCTATTGGTACTTTCAGCTCGTATTGCAGGCTTGAAGACAGGGTTTTCGGTGGATCGGGTTTTCTTTCTTTCACAGGAGTACGCCCCGGCCAGTGGCGAAACTCCGTGTTACTAAGTTTGAAAGTTTGCGCTCACAAGAAGTGACCTAGTGACATCACTATCTAAGCTACGGATCACTGTAAGTGCCAAAAACCGACGAATTTCGGACAATGCGCTGTCCTTCATCAGGGAATGACTCTGGCACTTCCCCATACCCTCTTTATATACCTGCTTCAATTCCTTGCATTAACTGTTCACTTGCTGTTTCTGATTTTTACCCTTCTGTTCTTCTTTCAATCAAAGGCAAACGGCTCTATTTCTGAATTTAACCCCTTTGGTGTCAAAGTTTGTGCTCTTGACATACTCTTAATAAAATCCCCTCCAAACCCCCTCTCATTTATTTGTCTGTTTAAATGTTTGTGTGTATAGTGCCTGAATAATGGGTGTCCCTCATATTTTTTTCTGGATGTTATATATATGTTCTCCCAGTCTTTTCTTTAATTGTCTCTTTGTTCTTCCAACATAAATTTTCATGCAGGGGCTTATGATGGCACATAATACCCCCTATTGTTGCATGTAATATGCTCTCTAATATTATATATATAATATATATATATATATATATATATAAATATATATATATATATATATATATATATAAATGTATATAAACCATCCTTATTCTGTATCTGGAGTTGTTTTTGTTTTTGTTTTGGGGAGATTTTTGCACCCTATACATTTTTGCATGGATAAAAACCTTTTGGCAAATTTATATTTTTCATTCTATTATTGGCTACTACTGTGCATTCTCTTGTAGAAGCTACCATATTCCCTAATCCACACATTTCTTGCTTTTCTGTATACAAATCTAGGGACATCTGGAATGTAGTCTCCAATAATCCTGTCTTCTTTAAAATACCCCAATATTTATGCACTATTTTTATAAACTGTTTTGTCTGCCTGTTATATGGTTTAATGATTGATGGAATTTCTTCCTCATACTTTATCTGCAATTTTTGGCCTCATTAATAACTGGATCTTCAAAAAGTTTGTCTATTTTATTGCTCTATTTCTTGTTTTATTAATAATTCTTTATTATAACCTTTTGATTCAAATCTTTTCTGCATGTCCTCCGCTTCTATTTTATATTCTTCTATTTCAGTACAAATTTTTTTAATACATACAAATTTACTCTTGGGTATGTTATCCAGCCACTGGGGTAAGTGGCAGCTTTCTTTGGAAATAAAGCGATTAGCGTCTGTAGGTTTTTTAAAAGTTCTAGTGCAAATTTTTCCTTTTTCAATATAAACAGTCAGGTCTAAAAATGTATCTTTTCACTATAAATTGGTGCAAATTCTAGATAAAAATCATTTTTATTTATATCCTTAAAAAATTCCAGAAGTATAGTTGTCAGCCGGGCGGATGATTATAATATTGATCTCTGGCATTGCAATAATTGCATCTTTTTCTATTTTCGTAATGTTACTCATGTATTTAGGATTTTTGGCTTCTTTACTTTTCTCATATCCTTACTAACTTGATTCATGAAAGTGTTAAACGCTGGAGAATATCCCTGTAATGGGTAGTATTTAGAAATAAGTCTTAAACCAGTATGCTTATAATTGTCCTCAGAACCTATATTGTCTTCCTTATCCCTATCCAGTTCTTTTATAAACGCTTCAAATTTATTGAAGAAGGTAGTTGGTAGGTGTGCCTACTTAGATTATATATTTTTTGTCCCTCAATTCCCTCTTTCATTTCCATTTTTACTTGTCATTGCTTTTTCTTTTTGATGAGTTTCCCCCCCCCCCTCTACTTTCCCTTTTGTATTTCCATTTTATGGGCCTGTTTCACCGTTCTTTTAATTACAGTTTTTTTTTCCATTTTCATTTGCATTAATGCTTCTTTTTTTCTTCTTCTTTTTCTTTTACTTTTCTATCATTAGTTACGGTTCCCTTTTTGTAGTGCTTTTGTTGTTTTTAAATTCTATTATCTCTATCCTCTACATCATTTACTCCCGTTTCTAAAACCGGGTTTTCCAATTCCACCCCACCCCCCCTTTCCATTTCTTCCCACTCATTTCTATCCTGTAATAGGGCATAATACTAGTTTTGAATTGGAATATCTGAAGCGATTCTCTTTTTTTTAAATTATTATTTCTGGAGAAAGTGGAACAACTGGGCCCTCATTTATGCTCTCCTCTTGCTCGGTATGTGTAGTGAATAGTGATGAGCGGCAGGGGCAATATTCGAATTCGCGATATTACACGAATATTTGGTAAAATATTCGGCATATATTCGCAAATTCAAGAATTCGCGAATATGGTCTTGATTGCGAAAATCGGCAATGTAATATGCGCAATACAGGCATGGGTCACTATAGCAAAATTTTTCAAGCTGCTAGAAGTTTCCTGAGACTGGAGAAAATGGTTGGCACAGCAGAACATTACAATAGCTTTATATGCAGATAGAGTGCTCCAATATATTCGCGATTGCGAAATTGGCACTAATGATACAAATATTTCGGCGCAATACGTGCAACTTCACATTTTAACAGGTCTGACTACATATTAGTGATTGGTGCACTAAGTATTGTTGTGAACTTGTGACCTCACAGCACTATGTATGTATGTTTGTATGTAGCATACATACATGCATACAAACATACGTACATATATCACTATGTATGTAGCATGTATGTATGGACAGCAGAACTTATCAGCTACACTATGTCACTATCTAACCTACACTGACTATCTCCCACTAACTATCAGTATTAAATACAGTATATAACTAGAGATGAGCGAACACCTGGATGTTCGGGTTCGAGAGGTTCGGCCGAACTTCCGGAAAATGTCCGGGTTCGTGATCCGAACTCAACCCGAACTTCATCCCGAACCCAAACCCCATAGAAGTCAATGGGGACCCGAACTTTTGGGCACTAAAAAGCCTGTAAAAGACTCCCGGAAAGGGCTAGAGGGCTGCAAAAGGCAGCAAAATGTAGGTAAATCCTGCAAACAAATGTAGATAGGAAATGAATTAAAATAAAATAAAATAAATAAAAATTAACCAATATCAATTGGAGAGAGGTCCCACAGCAAGGAATCATGCGTCATATCATCCACCACTGGAGAAGGCCACTCATTTATTTGGGACCAGCACCCAGACAGAGGATACAGGTCCCACAGCAAGAAATCATGCTTCATATCAACCACCACCGGAGAAGGCCACTCTCATGTATTTTGGACCAGCACCCAGACAGAGGATACAGGTCCCACAGCAAGGAATAAGGCGTCATATCAACCACCACCGGAGAAGGCCACTCTCATGTATTTTGGACCAGCACCCAGACAGAGGAGAGAGGTCCCACATCAAGGAATCATGCGTCATATCAACCCCCATCTGAGAAGGCCACTCTCATTTATTTTGGACCAGCACCCAGACAGAGGATACAGGTCCCACAGCAAGGAATCATGCCTCATATCAACCACCAACGAAGAAGGCCACTCTCATTTATTTCGGCCCAGCACCCAGACAGAGGATACAGGTCCCACAGCAAGGAATCATGCGTCATATCAACCACCACCGGAGAAGGCCACTCTCATGTATTTTGGACCAGAACCCAGACAGAGGAGAGAGGTCCCACATCAAGGAATCATGCGTCATATCAACCCCCACCGGAGAAGGCCACTCTCATTTATTTTGGACCAGCACCCAGACAGAGGATACAGGTCCCACAGCAAGGAATCATGCGTCATATCATCCACCACTGGAGAAGGCCACTCTCATTTATTTGGGACCAGCACCCAGACAGAGGATACAGGTCCCACAGCAAGGAATCATGCTTCATATCAACCACCACCGGAGAAGGCCACTCTCATGTATTTTGGACCAGCACCCAGACAGAGGAGAGAGGTCCCACATCAAGGAATCATGCGTCATATCAACCCCCACCGGAGAAGGCCACTCTCATGTATTTTGGACCAGCACCCAGACAGAGGAGAGAGGTTTCACAGCAGAATCATGCATTTAGATCACCCACCACAGGAGTAGGCCACCATTTAATGGGACCCGGCAACCATGTCAGATGGCACAAACATCAGCTTCACATCACCCAGCACAAGAGAAGGCTACTTTGAGAGACTTTGACCCCTGCACCCAGACGGAGGAGAGAGGTTTTCACAGCAGAGAATCATGCATTTAGATCACCCACCACAGGAGTAGGCCACCATTTAATGGGACCCGGCAACCATGTCAGATGGCACAAACATCAGCTTCACATCACCCAGCACAAGAGAAGGCCACTTTGAGAGACTTTGACCCCTGCACCCAGACGGAGGAGAGAGGTCCCACAGCAGAGAATCAGGCATTTATATCAGCCAGAACAGGAGAAGGCCGCTTTCAGTGACTTAGGCCTTAGCACCGACACAGAGGAGACAGGTCAGATAGCACAAGCATCAGTTTCACATCAACCACCACAGGAGAAGGGCACTTTTAGAGACTTTGACCCTGCACCCAGAAAGAGGAGAGAGGTCCCACAGCAGAGAATCAGGCATTTATATCAGCCAGCACAGGAAAAGGCCGCTTTCAGTGACTTAGGCCTTAGCACCGACACAGAGGAGACAGGTCAGATAGCACAAGCATCAGTTTCACATCAACCACCACAGGAGAATGGCACTTTCAGAGACTTTGACCCCTGCACCCACACGGAGGAGAGAGGTCCCACAGCAGAGAATCAGGCATTTATATCAGCCAGCACAGGAGAAGGCTGCTTTCAGTGACTTAGGCCTTAGCACCGACACAGAGGAGACAGGTCAGATAGCACAAGCATCAGTTTCACATCAACCACCACAGGAGAATGGCACTTTCAGAGACTTTGAGCCCTGCAGCCACACAGAGGAGAGAGGTCCCACAGCAGAGAATCAGGCATTTATATCAGCCAGAACAGGAGAAGGCTGCTTTCAGTGACTTAGGCCTTAGCACCGACACAGAGGAGACAGGTCAGATAGCACAAGCATCAGTTTCACATCAACCACCACAGGAGAATGGCACTTTCAGAGACTTTGAGCCCTGCAGCCACACAGAGGAGAGAGGTCCCACAGCAGAGAATCAGGCATTTATATCAGCCAGAACAGGAGAAGGCCGCTTTCAGTGACTTAGCCCTTAGCACCGACACAGAGGAGACAGGTCAGATACTTCAAAAGATGAAAATATGTTTCAAATGTCTCAAGTGTAGTCTGGAAGGGAGTTGCTGAAATGACGCATAGTAGTTTAAAAAAGTCGCATTTTAGTGCTGTTGGGGTTAAAATATCATAAATCAGAAGAAATAGGCAAATAATCAATAATTTATATTTAAAAAAGCCACATTTTAAAAGTGGTGTGCATCCTCTGATTTGTAATTGTAACTTTTTGGCACAAATTGCAACATTATTGAAAAATGTCCCCTATTTACTAAGCATGTTGCGCCAGAATTATGGTGGCTTAAAGAATGCCATTTTGATTTGCGCCAAATATATCAACTGTTTTCTCCAGAATTTTCACCATAAAGAATGCATCACGCCTGAAATGTCAAAGTTATAAATGTCAAAGTGGGCAGGGCTATCAAATTGGCACATATTTCGTCCCATTTATCACCTCTTATCTGCAGAAATGGCTTAAATTGTTGCAGACAATTAAATCGGCTTATGTAGTGGAGTTTTGTGTAAAAATAAACCCAACTCGCCGTGAAAAGAAGTGGTAGCTAAGTATTAAAACAGGATGCATTTATTTCTATCCAATATAAATGAGCTAAACAACAGGGTTTTTGTAGTAAATTAAAATTCAACAAAAACAAAACAATAACAAAAATGTCCCGAGTCTGAGATAAAAGTCGCAATTTACCAGTGGAAGTGTCGCAAATATGCTCCAAAAGTCACAAAAATGTTTCAAAAGTTTCAAGTGTGGGCTGGCAGGGGTGGCTAAAATGGCACATTTGAGTTTTAAAAAGTCACATTTTAGAACCACTGGCGTTAAAATGCCACAAATAGAGAGAAATAGGCGGATAATAAAGTTTATATTTTAAAAAGTCACATTTTAAAGTGGTCTGAGCCTTTTGATATATGAGGTTAAACAAATCACTTTTGATTTGTAATGTTAGTATTTTTTTGGAGCAAACTATGCCATTATTGACAAATGCCCCACAATATCTTCTTTTGAAGGAGCTACATGCACACGACAGTTGTTTTTCTCGGCTTCGTTTCAGTTTTTTTAGCGGATAGGATAGGAACCCATTAATTTCAATGGGTCAGCAAAAAAATGCTTACAGTTCATCCATTTGTGTTCTGCGTCCGTTGTCTGTGTTTCCCTTCAGCAAAAAAAGTAGTGCATGTCCTACTTTTTTCTCATTTGCGGACGAGGATAGGCATGTATTACAAGGGATCTGTGAAAACAAAGGAATCCCCCCCAAAAAAACTGATCGACCATCAGTTTTTTTGCGGATCCCGATTTGCGGACAGCAAAAACTAACTGACGTGTGCATGTAGCCTAAATAATACATTTCTGGACTGTGTTATATTTGCTGCTTACAAACAGTCATTTAGGCATATATGTGACTAATCGATAAAAAGGAAAGCGTGACAGGGAGACATTTATTCCCTGATATCCAGATTCAGCATTGGTGCACCAATATACTATTCATTTAAAAACATATTACTGGGGAAGCACTTTTTTGTAAACTGTAGATAATGGTCCCTTTAATTGGTACCTACAGTGGATATTTTTATATTTTTTTTTTAATTTTTTTTATTTCTTTGATATATTCAACTTATGAATTATGTCAATCAAATTTTTTACTAAATTTTTGTCTTATTTACTACTATTAAATTGATAAAATAAATATATTTAGCTTGTGCCTGGAGGGATTTTTTGACCTATTCTACTTTATTATTTTGAATTTTTTAGGCTCTATAAGGCACGGTAGACTATTAACTATTATTTATTTATTTATTTAGTTATTTATTTGTTTAATATTACCAGGCACTGCGCACAACCTTCACCACTACTAATCCTGTTAATCCGCTGGAAATATTCCACTGATTCGTATCAATATAACGATCAAGATTACCTTGCTATTGGTACTTTCAGCTCGTATTGCAGGCTTGAAGACAGGGTTTTCGGTGGATCGGGTTTTCTTTCTTTCACAGGAGTACGCCCCGGCCAGTGGCGAAACTCCGTGTTACTAAGTTTGAAAGTTTGCGCTCACAAGAAGTGACCTAGTGACATCACTATCTAAGCTACGGATCACTGTAAGTGCCAAAAACCGACGAATTTCGGACAATGCGCTGTCCTTCATCAGGGAATGACTCTGGCACTTCCCCATACCCTCTTTATATACCTGCTTCAATTCCTTGCATTAACTGTTCACTTGCTGTTTCTGATTTTTACCCTTCTGTTCTTCTTTCAATCAAAGGCAAACGGCTCTATTTCTGAATTTAACCCCTTTGGTGTCAAAGTTTCTGCTCTTGACATACTCTTAATAAAATCCCCCTCCAAACCCCCCCCCCCCTCTCATTTATTTGTCTGTTTAAATGTTTGTGTGTATAGTGCCTGAATAATGGGTGTCCCTCATATTTTTTCTGGATGTTATATATATGTTCTCCCAGTCTTTTCTTTAATTGTCTCTTTGTTCTTCCAACATAAATTTTCATGCAGGGGCTTATGATGGCACATAATACCCCCTATTGTTGCATGTAATATGCTCTCTAATATTATATATATAATATATATATATATATATATATATAAATATATATATATATATATATATATATATAAATGTATATAAACCATCCTTATTCTGTATCTGGAGTTGTTTTTTTGGTTTTTGTTTTGGGGAGATTTTTTGCACCCTATACATTTTTTGCATGGATAAAAACCTTTTGGCAAATTTATATTTTTCATTCTATTATTGGCTACTACTGTGCATTCTCTTGTAGAAGCTACCATATTCCCTAATCCACACATTTCTTGCTTTTCTGTATACAAATCTAGGGACATCTGGAATGTAGTCTCCAATAATCCTGTCTTCTTTTAAAATACCCCAATATTTATGCACTATTTTTATAAACTGTTTTGTCTGCCTGTTATATGGTTTAATGATTGATGGAATTTCTTCCTCATACTTTATCTGCAATTTTTTGGCCTCATTAATAACTGGATCTTCAAAAAGTTTGTCTATTTTATTGCTCTATTTCTTGTTTTATTAATAATTCTTTATTATAACCTTTTGATTCAAATCTTTTCTGCATGTCCTCCGCTTCTAATTTATATTCTTCTATTTCAGTACAAATTTTTTTAATACATACAAATTTACTCTTGGGTATGTTATCCAGTCACTGGGGTAAGTGGCAGCTTTCTTTGGAAATAAAGCGATTAGCGTCTGTAGGTTTTTTTAAAGTTCTAGTGCAAATTTGTCCTTTTTCAATATAAACAGTCAGGTCTAAAAAATGTATCTTTTTCACTATAAATTGGTGCAAATTCTAGATAAAAATCATTTTTATTTATATCCTTAAAAAATTCCAGAAGTATAGTTGTCAGCCGGGCGGATGATTATAATATTGATCTCTGGCATTGCAATAATTGCATCTTTTTCTATTTTCGTAATGTTACTCATGTATTTAGGATTTTTTGGCTTCTTTACTTTTCTCATATCCTTACTAACTTTATTCATGAAAGTGTTAAACGCTGGAGAATATCCCTGTAATGGGTAGTATTTAGAAATAAGTCTTAAACCAGTATGCTTATAATTGTCCTCAGAACCTATATTGTCTTCCTTATCCCTATCCAGTTCTTTTATAAACGCTTCAAATTTATTGAAGTAGGTAGTTGGTAGGTGTGCCTACTTAGATTATATATTTTTTGTCCCTCAATTCCCTCTTTCATTTCCATTTTTACTTGTCATTGCTTTTTCTTTTTGATGAGTTTCCCCCCCCCCCTCTACTTTCCCTTTTGTATTTCCATTTTATGGGCCTGTTTCACCGTTCTTTTAATTACAGTTTTTTTCCATTTTCATTTGCATTAATGCTTCTTTTTTTCTTCTTCTTTTTCTTTTACTTTTCTATCATTAGTTACGGTTCCCTTTTGTAGTGCTTTTGTTGTTTTTAAATTCTATTATCTCTATCCTCTACATCATTTACTCCCGCTTCTAAACCGGGTTTTCCAATTCCACCCCACCCCCTTTCCATTTCTTCCCACTCATTTCTATCCTGTAATAGGGCATAATACTAGTTTTGAATTGGAATATCTGAAGCGATTCTCTTTTTTTAAATTATTATTTCTGGAGAAAGTGGAACAACTGGGCCCTCATTTATGCTCTCCTCTTGCTCGGTATGTGTAGTGAATAGTGATGAGCGGCAGGGGCAATATTCGACTCGCGATATTACACGAATATTTGGTAAAATATTCGGCATATATTCGCAAATTCAAGAATTCGCGAATATGGTCTTGATTGCAAAATCGGCAATGTAATATGCGCAATACAGGCATGGGTCACTATAGCAAAATTTTTCAAGCTGCTAGAAGTTTCCTGAGACTGGAGAAAATGGTTGGCACAGCAGAACATTACGATAGCTTTATATGCAGATAGAGTGCTCCAATATATTCGCGATTGCGAAATTGGCACTAATGATACGAATATTTCGGCGCAATACGTGCAACTTCACATTTTAACAGGTCTGACTACATATTAGTGATTGGTGCACTAAGTATTGTTGTGAACTTGTGACCTCACAGCACTATGTATGTATGTTTGTATGTAGCATACATACATGCATACAAACATACGTACATATATCACTATGTATGTAGCATGTATGTATGGACAGCAGAACTTATCAGCTACACTATGTCACTATCTAACCTACACTGACTATCTCCCACTAACTATCAGTATTAAATACAGTATATAACTAGAGATGAGCGAACACCTGGATGTTCGGGTTCGAGAGGTTCGGCCGAACTTCCGGAAAATGTCCGGGTTCGTGATCCGAACTCAACCCGAACTTCATCCCGAACCCAAACCCCATAGAAGTCAATGGGGACCCGAACTTTTGGGCACTAAAAAGCCTGTAAAAGACTCCCGGAAAGGGCTAGAGGGCTGCAAAAGGCAGCAAAATGTAGGTAAATCCCCTGCAAACAAATGTAGATAGGGAAATGAATTAAAATAAAATAAAATAAATAAAAATTAACCAATATCAATTGGAGAGAGGTCCCACAGCAAGGAATCATGCGTCATATCATCCACCACTGGAGAAGGCCACTCATTTATTTGGGACCAGCACCCAGACAGAGGATACAGGTCCCACAGCAAGAAATCATGCTTCATATCAACCACCACCGGAGAAGGCCACTCTCATGTATTTTGGACCAGCACCCAGACAGAGGATACAGGTCCCACAGCAAGGAATAAGGCGTCATATCAACCACCACCGGAGAAGGCCACTCTCATGTATTTTGGACCAGCACCCAGACAGAGGAGAAGGTCCCACATCAAGGAATCATGCGTCATATCAACCCCCATCTGAGAAGGCCACTCTCATTTATTTTGGACCAGCACCCAGACAGAGGATACAGGTCCCACAGCAAGGAATCATGCCTCATATCAACCACCAACGAAGAAGGCCACTCTCATTTATTTCGGCCCAGCACCCAGACAGAGGATACAGGTCCCACAGCAAGGAATCATGCGTCATATCAACCACCACCGGAGAAGGCCACTCTCATGTATTTTGGACCAGAACCCAGACAGAGGAGAGGTCCCACATCAAGGAATCATGCGTCATATCAACCCCCACCGGAGAAGGCCACTCTCATTTATTTTGGACCAGCACCCAGACAGAGGATACAGGTCCCACAGCAAGGAATCATGCGTCATATCATCCACCACTGGAGAAGGCCACTCTCATTTATTTGGGACCAGCACCCAGACAGAGGATACAGGTCCCACAGCAAGGAATCATGCTTCATATCAACCACCACCGGAGAAGGCCACTCTCATGTATTTTGGACCAGCACCCAGACAGAGGAGAGAGGTCCCACATCAAGGAATCATGCGTCATATCAACCCCCACCGGAGAAGGCCACTCTCATGTATTTTGGACCAGCACCCAGACAGAGGAGAGAGGTTTCACAGCAGAATCATGCATTTAGATCACCCACCACAGGAGTAGGCCACCATTTAATGGGACCCGGCAACCATGTCAGATGGCACAAACATCAGCTTCACATCACCCAGCACAAGAGAAGGCTACTTTGAGAGACTTTGACCCCTGCACCCAGACGGAGGAGAGAGGTTTTCACAGCAGAGAATCATGCATTTAGATCACCCACCACAGGAGTAGGCCACCATTTAATGGGACCCGGCAACCATGTCAGATGGCACAAACATCAGCTTCACATCACCCAGCACAAGAGAAGGCCACTTTGAGAGACTTTGACCCCTGCACCCAGACGGAGGAGAGAGGTCCCACAGCAGAGAATCAGGCATTTATATCAGCCAGAACAGGAGAAGGCCGCTTTCAGTGACTTAGGCCTTAGCACCGACACAGAGGAGACAGGTCAGATAGCACAAGCATCAGTTTCACATCAACCACCACAGGAGAAGGGCACTTTTAGAGACTTTGACCCCTGCACCCAGAAAGAGGAGAGAGGTCCCACAGCAGAGAATCAGGCATTTATATCAGCCAGCACAGGAAAAGGCCGCTTTCAGTGACTTAGGCCTTAGCACCGACACAGAGGAGACAGGTCAGATAGCACAAGCATCAGTTTCACATCAACCACCACAGGAGAATGGCACTTTCAGAGACTTTGACCCCTGCACCCACACGGAGGAGAGAGGTCCCACAGCAGAGAATCAGGCATTTATATCAGCCAGCACAGGAGAAGGCTGCTTTCAGTGACTTAGGCCTTAGCACCGACACAGAGGAGACAGGTCAGATAGCACAAGCATCAGTTTCACATCAACCACCACAGGAGAATGGCACTTTCAGAGACTTTGAGCCCTGCAGCCACACAGAGGAGAGAGGTCCCACAGCAGAGAATCAGGCATTTATATCAGCCAGCACAGGAGAAGGCTGCTTTCAGTGACTTAGGCCTTAGCACCGACACAGAGGAGACAGGTCAGATAGCACAAGCATCAGTTTCACATCAACCACCACAGGAGAATGGCACTTTCAGAGACTTTGAGCCCTGCAGCCACACAGAGGAGAGAGGTCCCACAGCAGAGAATCAGGCATTTATATCAGCCAGAACAGGAGAAGGCCGCTTTCAGTGACTTAGCCCTTAGCACCGACACAGAGGAGACAGGTCAGATAGCACAAGCATCAGTTTCACATCAATCACCACAGGAGAAGGGCACTTTTAGATACTTTGACCCCTGCAGCCACACGGAGGAGAGAGGTCCCACAGCAGAGATTCAGGCATTTATATCAGCCAGCACAGGAGAAGGCCGCTTTCAGTGACTTAGGCCTTAGCACCGACACAGAGGAGACAGGTCAGATAGCACAAGCATCAGTTTCACATCAACCACCACAGGAGAAGGGCACTTTTAGAGACTTTGACCCCTGCACCCAGAAAGAGGAGAGAGGTCCCACAGCAGAGAATCAGGCATCATGTCAACCACCACAGGAGTAGGCCACCTTTTGTTTCTTTGACCCCTGCACCCAGAAAGAGGAGAGAGGTCCCACAGCAGTGAATCAGGCATTTATATCAGCCACCACAGGAGAAGGCCGCTTTCAGTGACTTTGGCCCCCTGCACCCACACAAAGGAGACATGTCAGACAGCACAAGTATAACATTCATATCACCCAGCACAGGAGAAGGACACTTTCATGTACTTTGGCCCGGCACCCAGACAGAGGGAAGGTTCATTCAACTCTGGGTTGCACCCCAAGATCCTACTTAATTTCAAAAATTGATTTTTCAATGAAGAAGTGGCCAGGAGTACAAGACAACATGGTTTAAGGCAGTTATTAAGGACTACTCTGCACAAGGGAGGGTCAGGTCTTGTGGGATCCATGCCTGGTTCATTTTTATAAGCGTCAGCTTGTCCACGTTGGCTGCGGACAGGCGGCTGCGTTTGTCAGTAATGGCGCCCCCTGCCGTGCTGAATACACGTTCAGATAAAACGCTGGCCGCCCGGGCAGGCTAGCACCTCCAAGGCATAACATGCTAATTCTGGCCACGTGGACAATTTGGAAACCCAGAAGTTGAATGGGGCCGAACCATCCGTCAGTACGTGGAGTTGTGTGCAGATGTACTGTTCAACCATGTTAGTGAAATGTTGCCTCCTGCTAACACGTTCCGTATCAGGTGGTGGGGCAGTTAGCTGTGGCGTGGAGACAAAACTTTTCCACATTTCTGCCATGCTAACCCTGCCCTCAGAGGAGCTGGCCGTGACACTGCTGCGTGGGCGACCTCTAGCTCCTCCTCTGCCTTGGCCTTGGCCTTCCACCTGTTCCCCTGTGACAGTTGGGAATGCTCTCAGGAGCGCGTCTACCAGTGTGCGCTTGTACTCGCGCATCTTCCTATCACGCTCCAGTGCAGGAAGTAAAGTGGGCACATTGTCTTTGTACCGTGGATCCAGCAGGGTGGCCACCCAGTAGTCAGCACACGTTAAAATGTGGGCAACTCTGCTGTCGTTGCGCAGGCACTGCAGCATGTAATCAGCTCATGTGTGCCAGGCTCCCCAGAGGTAAGGACAAGCTGTCCTCTGTGGGAGGCGTATCGTCATCATCCTCTGTATCCCCCAGCCACGCACCAGGGATGTGCCTGCGCTGTGCTGGGTGCCACCCGCTGTGAACCTGCTTCATCCTCATCCTCCTCCACCTCCTCCTCATCCTCCTCGTCCTCCAGTAGTGGTCCCTGGCTGGCCACATTTGTACCTGCCCTCTGCTGTTGCAAAAAACCTCCCTCTGAGCCACTTCTAACAGACTGGCCTGAAAGTGCTAAAAACGACCCGTCATCCTCCTCCTCCTCCTCCTGGCCCTGGCCCACCTCCTCTTCCATCATCGCCCTAAGCGTTTTCTCTAGGAGACATAGAATTGGTATCGTCACGCTGATAACAGTGGCATCGCCACTGGCCATGTTGGTGGCGTACTCTAAACAGCGCAACAGGGCACACAGGTCTCGCATGGAGGCCCAATCATTGGTGGTGAAGTGGTGCTGTTCCGCAGTGCGACTGACCCGTGCGTGCTGCAGCTGAAACTCCACTATGGCCTGCTGCTGCTCGCACAGTCTCTCAGCATGTGCAGGTGGAGTTCCACCGGGTGGGCACGTCGCATATTAGGCGGTGGCGGGAAGGCCGAAGTTCCGCTGTAGCGCTGACAGGCGAGCAGCGGCAGGATGTGAACGCCGGAGCGCGCACAGACGGCCCGCACTTTATGCAGCAGCTCTGACATGTCTGGGTAGTTGTGAATGAACTTTTGCACCACCAAATTCAGCACATGCGCCAGGCAAGGGATGTGCGTCAAACCGGCTAGTCCCAGAGCTGCCACGAGATTTCGCCCATTATCGCACACCACCAGGCCGGGCTTGAGGCCCACCGGCAGCAACCACTGGTCGGTCTGTTGTTCAATACCCCGCCACAACTCCTGCGCGGTGTGGGGCCTGTCCCCCAAACATATGAGTTTCAGAATGGCCTGCTGACGTTTACCCGGGCTGTGCTGAAGTTGGTGGTGAAGGTGTGTGGCTGACTGGATGAGCTGGTGGAAGCAGAGGAGGAGGAGGAGGAAGCCGAGTAGGAGGAGGAGGCTACAGGAGGCAAAGAATGATGCCCTGTGATCCTTGGCGGCGGAAGGACGTGCGCCAAGGAACTCTCCGCCTGGGGCCCAGCCGCCACTACATTTACCCAGTGTGCAGTTAGGGAGATATAGCGTCCCTGGCCGTGCTTACTGGTCCACGTATCTGTGGTTAGGTGGACCTTGCCACAAATGGCGTTGCGCAGTGCACACTTGATTTTATCGGACACTTGCATGTGCAGGGAAGGCACGGCTGTCTTGGAGAAGTAGTGGCGGCTGGGAACCACATACTGGGGGACAGCCATGGCCATCAGCTGTTTGAAGCTGTCTGTGTCCACCAGCCGGAATGACAGCATTTCAAAGGCCAGTAGTTTAGAAATGCTGGCATTCAGGCCAAGAGGCTCGAGGGTGACTAGGTGGGAATTTGCGCTTCCTCTCAAAGGTTTGAGAGATGGAGAGCTGAACGCTGCTGTGTGAAATAGTGGAGGCGCTAGGTGACGGTGGCGGTGGTGGTGGTGGTGTCGGTGGCACATCCTCTGTTTGCTGCTCGGCAGGTGGCAACATTCCTCTCGAGGCGGAAGCCGAGGCAGCAGCGCTAGAGGGAGCAGGGGGAGCCTGAGCGGGTTCCTTGTTTTTAAGGTGTGTACTCCACTGCAGTTCATGCTTTGCATGTAGATGCCTGATCATGCAGGTGGTGCTCAGGTTAAGAACGTTAATGCCTCGCCTCAGGGTCTGATGGCACAGCGTGCAAACCACTCTGGTCTTGTCCTCAGCACATTGTTTGAAGAAGTGCCATGCCAGGGAACTCCTTGAAGATGCCTTTGGGGTGCTGGGTCCCTGTTGGCGCTGGCCAATAGCAGGCGAACTCTCTGGACGGCGGCTGTTCTGCTTTTGCCCCCTGCTCCCTCTTTGGCTTCGCTGTTGTCTCGGTCTCACCACTGCCTCTTCCTCTGAACTATTTAAGTCAGCGGCACGACCTTCAGTCCATGTGGGGTCTAAGACCTCATCGTCCTCTGCATCGTCTTCCACCCAGTCTTCCTCCCTGACCTCCTCCTGTTCAGTCTGCACACTGCAATAAGACGCGGCAGTGGGCACCTGTGTTTCGTCATCATCAGACACTCGGTCACTCTGCTGTGGTGGTATTCCCATGTCCTCATCATCTGGATACATAAGTGGTTGTGCGTCAGTGCATGGAATGTCTTCCACCGCTGGGGAAGGGATAGGTGGGCGCCCCTGGAAAACCGTGGGAGCAGAGTCTTCAAACAGAAGAAGAGACTGCTGCATAACTTGAGGCTCAGCCAGTTTCCCTGATATGCATGGGGGTGATGTGACAGACTGATGGGCTTGGTTTTCAGGTGCCACCTGTGCGCTTTCCGCAGAAGACTGGGCGGAAGACAATGTGGTGAACGTGCTGGAAGCACTGTCGGCCACCCAATCGACTAATGCCTGTACCTGCTCAGGCCTTACCATCCTCATAACGGCATTGGGCCCCACCAAATATCGCTGTAAATTCTGCCGGCTACTTGAGGAGTTGTTTCACTACTTTGTGCGCCTGAGGCCGAGCGGCCACGTCCTCTGCCAGCAACAGAGGCTCCACGGACACCACCACGACCGCGTCCTCGTCCCTTAATAGAATGTTTCCTCATTGTTGCGATTCAACTCGCACCACAATAAAATATATTATTTTTAGCCCCAAAATTCCCACACTGGAAGATATAATTCCTTTTTCGGTATTAATTACAAGAACACTGCTGCTAATTGGACACCAGATTTTTATAATGCTAGTTTTGGTACATAGATTCCCACACGGGGAGATATAATTCCTTTTAGAGGAGTGAAAACGTGAGGCCTAGTTTTCTGGTCTAACAAACACCAGATTGATTAAATTGGCCTTTTTTCACCAAAATTACAACACTGGACAATAATGCCTTTTGGCGGTATTAATTACAAGAACACTGCTGCTAATTGGACACCAGATTTTTATAATGCTAGTTTTGGTACATAGATCCCCACACGGGAAATATAATTCCTTTTAGAGGAGTGAAAACGTGAGGCCGAGTTTTCTGGTCTAACAAACACCAGATTGATTAAATTGGCCTTTTTTCAGCAAAATTACAACACTGGACAATAATGCCTTTTGGCGGTATTAATTACAAGAACACTGCTGCTAATTGGACACCAGATTTTTATAATGCTAGTTTTGGTACATAGATCCCCACACGGGAAATATAATTCCTTTTAGAGGAGTGAAAACGTGAGGCCGAGTTTTTCTGGTCTAACAAACACCAGATTGATTAAATTGGCCTTTTTTCAGCAAAATTACAACACTGGACAATAATGCCTTTTGGCGGTATTAATTACAAGAACACTGCTGCTAATTGGACACCAGATTTTTATAATGCTAGTTTTGGTACATAGATCCCCACACGGGAAATATAATTCCTTTTAGAGGAGTGAAAACGTGAGGCCTAGTTTTCTGGTCTAACAAACACCAGATTGATTAAATTGGCCTTTTTTCAGCAAAATTACAACACTGGACAATAATGCCTTTTGGCGGTATTAATTACAAGAACACTGCTGCTAATTGGACACCAGATTTTTATAATGCTAGTTTTGGTACATAGATCCCCACACGGGAAATATAATTCCTTTTAGAGGAGTGAAAACGTGAGGCCTAGTTTTCTGGTCTAACAAACACCAGATTGATTAAATTGGCCTTTTTTCAGCAAAATTACAACACTGGACAATAATGCCTTTTGGCGGTATTAATTACAAGAACACTGCTGCTAATTGGACACCAGATTTTTATAATGCTAGTTTTGGTACATAGATCCCCACACGGGAAATATAATTCCTTTTAGAGGAGTGAAAACGTGAGGCCGAGTTTTCTGGTCTAACAAACACCAGATTGATTAAATTGGCCTTTTTTCAGCAAAATTACAACACTGGACAATAATGCCTTTTGGCGGTATTAATTACAAGAACACTGCTGCTAATTGGACACCAGATTTTTATAATGCTAGTTTTGGTACATAGATCCCCACACGGGAAATATAATTCCTTTTAGAGGAGTGAAAACGTGAGGCCTAGTTTTCTGGTCTAACAAACACCAGATTGATTAAATTGGCCTTTTTTCACCAAAATTACAACACTGGACAATAATGCCTTTTGGCGGTATTAATTACAAGAACACTGCTGCTAATTGGACACCAGATTTTTATAATGCTAGTTTTGGTACATAGATCCCCACACGGGAAATATAATTCCTTTTAGAGGAGTGAAAACGTGAGGCCTAGTTTTCTGGTCTAACAAACACCAGATTGATTAAATTGGCCTTTTTTTCACCAAAATTACAACACTGGACGATATAATGCCTTTTGGCGGTATTAATTACAAGAGGACTGCTGGTATTTCAGAACACCGGAATTGTTAAAATGCTAGTTTTGCTAGATAAATTTCCCACACTGGGAGAAATATTGCCTAAGCCTTTTTACAGTATTAATTACAACAGGAGTGCTTCTTCTGGTCTAACACCAGAATAATTTTATTATTACGGTGAAAGCTTTTTCTAATTTATATTTCTGGCACATAAAAAAAAAATATTTCTGGCTGACAGTATTGGACAAAGTAGTGGCACTGGCTAGCCTAGCTGGAACAGCACATTCATGGGATTTGCTATCCAAGTGGGTTACTTTCAGTTTCACCACTGATATATTAAATATCTTTGCAGTTAGTATGGGTGACACAAGCACAGCCAAACCCCTGATGTAGTATATCTATGAAAAAATCGACTATTACATTAGATTAATGGACGTTGTGGCAGCTTTTGCTGTAGCACCACAAGTCCCAAAATGGCCGCCGCCTATCAGCCCAGTAACATGTGCCAGAAAACAGTCTGCCCAGCCAGAAAAAAATTGACTTTGACTGAGCAGCTGAATCGCTGTTGTTCTGATTCACAGGTGTAGATTTTTAACTTCTTTGGAGCTTTGGTTTACACTCTGTGGCAGCAAGTGCTGGCGCACCACAAGTCCCAAAATGGCCACCGCCGGTCAGCCCAGTTACATGTGCCAGTAAAAATCGCTCTGGCCAGTCTCAACAAAATAGTGACTTTCAGTGAACAGCTCAGCTGAGTTGTTCTGATGCACAGGTGTAGAAAGGTAGATGATTCAATCACTTCTTTATCCCTGCCTATCTCGCCCTCACAGAAGCTGCATCCTCTCCCTACACTAGTCAGAGCAGTGTGACGTGCGGCGCTACGTGACTCCAGCTTAAATAGAGGCTGGGTCACATGCTGCACTTGGCCAATCACAGCCATGCCATTAGTAGGCATGGCTGTGATGGACTCTTAGAGCAGAAGTAAAACGCTAGCTGATTGGCTGCTGTGCAGCCCTTCAGAAAGCGGGAAGTAATCGACGAACACCGAACCCTTACCCGAACTTTTTTGAAAATGTCCGGGTTCGGGTCCGTGTCACGGACACCCCAAAATTCGGTACGGACCCGAACGATTCTCGAACTGTTCGCTCAACACTATATATAACCTAATATATATATATATATATAGATAGATATAAAACTAACTAACTAACTAACTAACTATCTAATGTAATGACACAGGAAAGCACAGAGCACAACAATAACACTGCTGTCTCTCTCAGATCTGTAAAATACTGCCTACAATGGCTGCTGGGGAGTTTCTTATATAGTAAGGGGTAGGCAACTTTCCTTTTGGTTGCTAGGGATGTTGCTAAGCTCAGACAAAGACATTGCAGCCTTCTCATTGGCCCACAAGCAAGAAGCAGGGAGGGCTCATGGGTTCAGATGAAAAAAAAATCTAGAATATAGGAAAATTAAGAATATATATCAATATATTCTAAATAATAGCGAAATTTCGAAGTGGCGATATTTGCGATCAAAATTCGCGATTTGAATATTCGCGCCTATCACTAATAACTGCAGCGCTGAACGCTGAATATATCTTGATTTTTGTACAGAAATAGGCCACTAAAGGCTTTACCACATATAACAGCAACAGTGAACCCTGAATATATTTTTATTTTAATACTGATATACGTCCATAAAGGTTTTTCAAGATATAGTTAACTAACAAAAAGAGATGTCGCTAAAAAATAACTTTTATTAAGTATGCTTTAAAAAGCTCATATGCGGAATAAAAGAATTTAAAAAAAAAATATTTTGTCCAGTCCCTCAATGATCTAGGGTACCATATCAGGGGGGGCAGCCAGCCAACGTGCGGGCACTGCTATCCCTCCAAGGACAAACAAGCTTGTGGGTAGACGAGGAATAAATGAACTGCACTGTCAGCTATGTGTATATGGACAGCAGGCTAGCGCTAATCCGGCAATAGTCTCGTACACTGGATATCCAGTGCTGAGCCACGCCCCCAGCACTGATCACATGATCACATGACGGTGACGTCACCCCAGGTCCTTCGGCTTTTCCAAAGTTCGGGTTCGTGGAAGCCGCCCCTCATGGATTCCATATGCCGGGATAGTCCGCGGTAGTGGAATCCATAACGGGATGCGGCGATTACCCCAACCCGAACGCCAAACTAATTTTTGAAGTTCGCTCATCTCTAGTTGCCACATACACGACACCTACAGTCCTGCAGTTTATGAAGGACCTGATTTTAAAGTCCCTCTTGTTGGCGCTGCACTTGATGGTGTTCCCCTTTCTGATCGCCTTGCATGCCACACATCCGCTGCATCTGAACGTGCCACATGGTTTATCCGGTAACCATGTAGCAGATGCCAGAGTGGAAAATGCACTGTGCACCAATTTGTCTCTGAGGTTTCCTCCACGCCGATAGGTAATGAGGGGAAATTCCCCCACAGTATGACCTATATCGGGATCTGACCTCAGTAATCCCCAATGGTCTTTAAGTAGTGTGCGTATTTCAGCATGTGCCTCATCAAAGGTACCGATAATCCTGATATTGGAATCATCCTTTATGCGACTCTTGGGGTGCAGCAGGGTCTCTCTATTGCAGGTAGCTGCGTGCTGATATGCCTGTCTCAGGATTTCATTGGGATATTCCTTTGTTTCTTTGTTGTTTCTTTGTTTCCTAAAATCTGTCCATTCAGAGCAATTTCGTCTTGCTCGCAGATATTGCCCTTTAGGAATGCCACCTTTCAAGGACAATGGGTGACTGCTTTCCCATCTCAATAACGTGTTAGTGGCTGTGGGTTTACGGAACATTTTAGTTTTGATCTTTCTATCCGTACCCACACTAATAGACAGGTCCAAAAATGTCAATCTCACCTCATCTATCTCACTTGTGAAGAACAAGCCTAGATTGTTATTGTTAAGAGAGGTTAACAGTTCAAAGGCCGATCTTGTATCGTTCCAAAGAATAAATATGTCGTCGATAAACCTCAGCATGAGGTCCATCGACTCATGCCTTCCCCAAAAACCACCTCTTTCTCCCACCAGCCCAGGTAGAGATTTGCGAAGGTTGGGGCACAGGGACTGCCCATTGCTACTCACCTAAGCTGGTGGAAGATCTGCCTGTCAAACATGAATATGTTGTTACGCAGAATAAACTGTAGAAGGGTAATGATGAATTCATTATGTGCTCTAAGATGTAACCCTCTCTCTGCCAGGAAGGCCTATACAGCCTCACATCCACGCTCATGTGGGATGGAGCTGTAGAGTGCCTCCACATCCAGGCTGGCTAGTAGCACCCCTTCTTCACAGTAGATGTCATGGAGGCATCTCAGCACGTCCATTGAATCCCTCACATATGAGGGCAGACTTACGACAAATAGACGTAGGATCTCGTCTACATAGGTACTGATCTTTTCTGTTAACCCTCCTATACCAGATACAATGGGTCTGCCTTTAAGGGTGTAACCCCCTTATGAATCTTGGGCAGACTGTAAAATGCTGGTGTATTTGGGTACTCAGGTAACAGGTATAGATATTCATTATTTCCAATCAGTTTCCTATGTTTCGCTTGAGATAAGATCCTTTCTAGGTCATTCTTTAAAAACTGACACGGATTTCTGTCTATCCTTGAATAACAGGTGTTTATCATTAGGGATACGTAAACACATATCCCTATAGGTCTCAACCGCCAAAATCACCACATTCCCCTCTTTATCTGAGGGTTTGATGACAATATGTTTGTCGTTGGTTAAGGAATTCAAGGCTTTATTTTCACTAGGAGTCAGATATTTCTTTTCCATCCCTGTACATTCAGAGAGCACAGTTTATCAGTTACCACTGTCAGAAATGCGTCAAGAGGCGAATATTCACTAGTAGGTGGGCTTTTTCTGGATGTTGGTTTGAGTTCGGTGAAGGGACCAGTATCTATTGGCCTCTGGCCTTCTTCAAGAAGGTCTGCTAATAGCCGAACATCACTTAACTCTTCCTCCTCTATCCCCAGCCTGTGACCTTGATCTCAGTCGTGGGTCGCAAATAATTTTTCCATTTGAGGCGTCTTATAAACAAATTCATATCTTTCATCCAGTTAAAGGGGTTATATTTCGATGTGGGAATGAAAGATAGCCCCTTCCGGAGTACCTCCATCTCTGCCAATTTACGCTTGGAAAGATTAATTATTTGGAGGTCTTCAGTATTTCTAGTTGGATTTATGTTTTTTTTCTGTTTCTCAGATGGTAATCTGAGCCCATCCCTAAAAAAAACCTCCTCTGGGACCAATGTCGACTCTTCCTCTGCTTCTATTTGGTCGCCTCCCACGACTCCTGTTATTTCCTCTATTACTGAATGTGCTGTGCACGAACGTTTCTGCGTCCGTATCACCCTCAGAGAAAGATATGTCCGTTTCGGTTTCTGGGTTATTTTTGTTGTATTTCCCAGTGAAATCAAATATCTTGCCCTCTTTGAAGTCCCTGGTGTCACGGACGTATAGGGAGTGTCTCCTCTCTCTGATATAACTAGTGAATTTTTCCACCGCTTGTTGTAGTGCTATCTCTCTTTTCTCAAAGTCAGATGCCCGTGCAAACTTCTTTGCTGCCTTAATATTGTCCTGTAGTTCTGTGCTACTTTTTGCTAAGAGGTTTTTTTCCTCTTCCAGCAGGAGTCTCATGAGAAGTAGGGAGGACTCAATGGATTCCTTCTACCATTTTCTCATGAGATCCTCAAATCTCAATCTCGCAGTAGGCAAAACAGGACTCCTTAAACCTATTGGTTCAATCTTATTCTTCAAGTAGGTTTCTAGAGTCTGGATTTCCCACCAAGACCGTATATGGTCTTTGTAGACCCTAGTTAGAGTTTTGAACGTTGAGGATATACTGATATGTTGCGATTGAGTTGGTAATTCCTGCTCAGAGAATACCTCTTTTGGGTTCCCCAGCCAGCTATCCTTGATAAGAGGCGCAGGAATCGGCCGCGCTACGGCCGTCCCAGCGCCGCAGGCTATGTGTCTATGTGCTGCACGTGTGAGACCTACAGCGTGCAGCATGTTAATATCTGTCTGTCTGAATGTATGCAAACGTTCCTGATGACGAGGCTTTGGAATGAATATAAGCTTTAGAAACGTTGAGTGTATGAATGTTAAACATCCAGCAGTCATAGACAGTTGAAAAAACAACAATGATATGTTCATATTCAAATAACAAAAGTAGACAGGCACTCAATATCTGGGTTTACATAAAAGTTGGCTTTATTTGGTTAATTTTATTACATATATTTTGATATATTGGTATATATATTTTTTTAAATGTATATACGTATTTATTAAAAGAATTTTTTATAAAAAGTTAGTTTTTTATTATAAAAATTATAAACATGGGTATTGTTTTAAAAATGGGTATTGTTTTTAAAAAAAGGTTTGGAGTATTAAGTTATATATTTATTTATGGGTAAACGGAGAATAAGAAAAAGAAAATGAAAAAATAGGGGGTATGGAAAAAATGGTAATAGCTAATGATAAAATACGGTAGGTTTTAACTGAATGAGGATTGTAAAGAAGTTAGCTGTTTTTGCTGGTAAAAATTAGTTCCATTGTGATATGGTTATATGTCCATCTAGAATCCAGGGTATTTAGTTCAAGAAGAAGGTATACTAGGTGGGAGGAGAGGATGTAGTCTCAGTCCTCTTAAGTGTATGTTAGTCACTTTCCGCGCGAAACTAACACCGCTCACTACGGGACAGCAAGATCCGAACAAGCAGAGTGAGTACCGTCTACTGCAGTGTGAGACGCCACCAGCAGAGACACACCAAACCGAACCACCTGTAAAAAGTGAGTACAAGCATCGATAATATACCCAGAGCGTGGAAAGTGATAAACATATCGGGAACATACCCACAGCGTGGAAAGCAGAATTGCGGAATAGATGCGGACATTTTTGCGGACGTGTGAATGGGGCCTTACTACTTTTTTTTTTGCACATTTTTGGGCAGAGATTTTTTCATCCACATTGATTGATGCGAATGAAAAAATCTGTGCCGTTCATTTTTTTTTCTTTTCAGCGCAGAGACTGAACGGGAAAAAAAATCTCATTACCCGTATGCTCAATATAAGGAGAATCGCAGAAACTCCTAATGCTGGCCATACGTGTAATGATTGCGGAGACCCTCAAATGCCAGGGCAGTACAAACACCTCACATGTGACCCCATTTTAGAAGAAGACACCCCAAGGTATTCTGTGAGGGGTATGGTGAGTTCATGCAAAATTTTATTTTTGTCACAAGTTAGTGAAATATGAGACTGTAAAAAAATAATAATCAATTTCCGCTAACTTGTGCCAAATTTTTTTTTCTGTGAACTCGCCATGCCCCTCACAGAATACCTTAGGGTGTCTTCTTTCCACAATGGGGCCACTTGTGGGGTATTTATACTGCCCTGGCATTTTAGGGGTCCTAAAGTGTGAGAATCCAAATGCGTAAAAATGGCCTGTGAAATCCTAAAGGTACTCATTGGTTTTAGGGCCCTTTGCGCATCTTGGCTGCAAAAAAGTGTCACTCATGTGGTATCGCCGTACTCAGGAGAAGTAGGGCAATGTGTGTTGTCAATTTACAGAGATATTTCTCACACAAAGTATGGGTATATGTAAAAATACACCCCAAAACACATCGCCCTACTTCTCCTGAGTACGGCGATACCACATGAGTGACACTTTTTGCAGCCTGGGTGTGCAAAGGGGCCCAAATTCCAACGAGTACCTTTAGGTTTTATATGGCTGCTCACAATTTAGCCCCACCCAAAATGCCAGAACAGTACAAACACCCCACAAATGACCCCATTTTGGAAGAAGACACCCCAAGGTATTCGCTGAGGGCATAGTGAGTCCATGAAAAATTTAACTTTTGTCAAAAGTTAGCAGAAAGGTAGACTTTATGAGAAAAACAATAAAAAATCAATTTCCGCTAACTTGTGCCAAAAATAAATCTTCTATGAACTCGCCATGCCCCTCACAGAATACCTTGGGGTGTCTTCTTTCCAAAATGGGGTCACATGTGGGGTATTTATACTGCCCTGGCATTTTAGGGGCCCTAAAGCGTGAGAAGAAAAATGCGTAAAAATGCCCTCCTAAAAGGTACTCATTGGTTTTAGGGCCCCTTTGCGCATCTTGGCTGCAAAAAAGTGGCACACATGTGGTATCGCCGTACTCAGGAGAAGTCGGGCAATGTGTTTTGGGGTGTATTTTTACATATACCCATACTTTGTGTGAGAAATATCTCTGTAAATTGACAACTTTGAATAAAAAATGTAAAAAGTTGTCGTTTACAGCAATATTTCTCACACGCAGCATGGGTATATGTAAAAATACACCCCAAAACACATTGCCCTACTTCTCCTGAGTTCGGCGATACCACATGGGCCCTAAAACCAATGAGTACCTTTAGGATTTCACAGGCCATTTTTACACATTTGGATTCTCACGCTTTAGGGGCCCCTAAAATGCCAGGTCAGTATAAATACCCCACATGTGACCCCATTTTGGAAAGAAGACACCCCAAGGTATTCCGTGAGGGGCATGGCGAGTTCACAGAATTTTTATTTTTGGCACAAGTTAGCGGAAATTGATATATTTATTTTTTTATTTTGTTTTTACAAAGTCTCATATTCCACTAACTTGTGACAAAAATAAAATTTTACATGAACTCGCCATGCCCCTCACGGAATACCTAGGTGTCTTCTTTCAAAATGAGGGTCACATGTGGGTATCTATACTGTCCTGGCATTTAGAGGCCCCTAAAGCGTGAGAAGAAGTCTGGAATCCAAATGCGTAAAAATGCCCTGTGAAATCCTAAAGGTACTCATTGGTTTTAGGGCCCTTTGCGCACCCAGACTGCAAAAATGTGGCACAGATGTGGTATCGCCGTACTCAGGAGAAGTAGGGCAATGTGCTTTGGGGTGTATTTTATATATACCTATACTGTGTGTGAAAAATATCTCTGTAAACGACAACTTTTAAAAATTTTATACAAAGTTGTCAGTTTACAGAGATATTTCTCTCACCCAACATGGGTATATGTAAAATACACCCCAAACACATGTGCCCTACTTCTCCTGAATGCGGCGATACTACATAAGTGACACTTTTTGCAGCCTGAGTGCAAAGGCCAAATCCAACGAGTACCTTTAGGTTTTACATGGCGGCTCACAATTTAGCCCCACCCAAAATGCCAGAACAGTACAAACACCCCACAAATGACCCCATTTTGGAAAGTAGACACCCCAAGGTATTCACTGAGGGCATAGTGAGTCCGTCTGAGATTTCTTTTTTTTTGCCAGAAGTTAGCAGAAATTGAAACTTTTTTTTTTTTTCTCAGAAAGTGTCATTTTCCGCTAACTTGTGAAAAAAATGAAATGATACATGAACTCACCATGCCCCTCCGCGAATACTTTGGGGTGTCTTCTTTCTAAAATGGTGTGATTTGGGGGTATTTATACTATCCTGACATTCTAGCACCTGAAGAAACATGACAGGTGCTCAGAAAGTCAGAGCTGCTTCAAAATGCAGAAATTCACTTTTTGCACCATAGTTTGTAAACGCTATAACTTTTACCCAAACCAATAAATATACACTTATTGGACTTTTTTATCAAAGACATGTAGAACAATAAATTTAGAGAAAATTTATATAGAAATGTAGTTTTTTGAAAAATTTTACAACAGAAAGTGAAAAATGTCATTTTTTTGCAAAAATTTCGTTAAATTTGTATTAATGGCAAAAAAAGTAAAAATGTCAGCAACAATGAAATACCACCAAATGAAAGCTCTATTAGTGAGAAGAAAAGGAGGTAAAATTCATTTGGGTGGTAAGTTGCATGACGGAGCAATAAACGGTGAAAGTAGTGTAGTGCGGAATTGTAAAAAGTGGCCTGGTCATTAAGGGTGTTTAAGCTAGGGGGGCTTAAGTGGTTAAGGGACTGGACAAAATTTTATTTTTTTTTTATTCCGTTATTCCGCATATGAGCTTTTTAAAGCATACTTAATAAAAGTTATTTTTTAGCGACATCTCTTTTTGTTAGTTGACTATTTAGTACCTTGAGTCGCTCAAACAAACAATATATTTAAATTTAGTCAACCATTTTTCAAGATATAAGTGCAGCAGCGAATGGCGAATGTATATTTCTTTTTCTACTGATATACGTCACTAAAGGTTTTTCAAGATATAAGTGCAGGACAAAATGGCGAATGTACTGTCTTTTTCACTTTATAAGATGCACCTAGTTTTTTAAGGAGGAAAATAAGATATAAGAATATGTTGAACCAAAAGGTGTGGATGTGATCTGTTGAACCAAAAGGTGTGGATGACACTGTTATGGGGGATCTGTGTATGACACTATTATGGGGCTCTATAGATTACCCACTGTTATGGGGGATCTGTGGATGACACTGTTATGGGGCTCTGTGGATGACGCACTGTTATGGGGGATCTGTGGATAACACAATGTTTTGGGGGGAATCTGTGGATGATGCACTGTAATGGGGTTTGGGATCTGTGGATGATGCACTGTTATGGGGGGGGACTGTGGATGATGCACTGTTATGGGGGATGTGTGCTGTGACACATAGGCTCATGAGGGGGGCCAGCATAAGATGCTATATGTGTGATTGACACAAATATAGTATCTTATGCTGGTCCCCCTCATGGCCCTATGTGTCACAGCATTACAGTACTTTATTCTTTGTATGTAAAGTCTTTCTTTAATGCTGAAACAATCGCTCTCCTTTGATAAACTAGCCTAATCGCCTGCATCAGTACTCACTATGAATGCAGCGATTCCGGCCGGCGAATGACTGACGTCACTCAGTCAATCACGCTCCTCCCACTTCTGCAATCCTGGGCGTGGGTAGCACCTGTGGCATCCCAGGGTATGACTCACTCCCGGCCTCCACAACATTCACTCAGTGTGTGGCCAGGGAAATGTAGCATCCCTGGCACCAGCACTTGTCCATGTGTCCGTGGTGAAGTGGACCTTCCCAGTAAGTGCGTTGGTCAGGGCAAGGGTGATGTTTTAGGACACATGCTGATGTAAGGTGGGCAAGGCACACCGTGAAAAACAGTGGCGGCTGGGGACTGCGTACCGAGGGATGGCTGCCGACATCAGGCTGCAGAAGTCCTCAGTGTCCAGAAGCCTAAATGGCAACATTTCAAGGGCCAGTAATTTAGAAAGTTGCGCATTTAGTGCTATGGCCTGTGGGTGGGTGTTAATTTGCACTTGCAATCAAATGCTTGTGTGATTGACATTTGGACGCTGCACTGAGACTGGGAAGTGGATGTTGTTGCTGACGGTTCATGCAAAAGTTCAGGTGCAGGGCGAGGGGTATCCGGGCCTGCGCCTTTCGACAGGGGATTGGCAGAGCAGTACATAACACTGGGGAAGAAGAGGCAGTGGTGTGACCTGCAGACCCAGATTGTGGAGCCAGGCGTTCGGCCCACTTATTAGGGTGCTTGGATGCCATATGGAGGATCTTGCTGGTGGTGAGGTTGCTAGTGTTCACGCTCCGGCTCATTTTGGTGCGGCACAGGTTGCAAACTACCACTCTTTTGTCGTCTGCACTTTCCTCAAAAAAACTCCATACTGCGGAACACCTACCCCTTGGTAAGGTAGATTTACGCATGGGGGTGCTCGGTGTAACGGTTGCGGGCCTGTTTGGTGTGGGCCGACTTCTCCCTTTTGCAACCCCCCTGCCTCTTCCAGACTGTTGCAGTGCTGCGGATCCCTCCCCCTCTGTACTGCTGTCCTTGCTTGGCTTTTCACATTCCCATGTTGGATCAGTGACCTCATCGTCCACCACCTCCTCTTCCACTTCCTCACTCTGCTCATCCTCATGACTTGACCTAACCACAACCTCAGTGATTGACTACTGTGTCTCATCATCATTCACCTCGTGAATGAATGATTGCCGTTCACCACCGTCATCTTCTTGAGACTGTGAAGGCTCAAGAGGTTGGAAATCAGGGCACAATATCTCAGGTACATCTTCAAGCATGCTGGGAGCTAGGGCCAAATCTAATAGTGGCACTGGAAAGAGCTCCTGGGAATATCCGAGTGTGGGATCACTCGTTTGGCATAAAATAAAAATATCTTGCTGCTGTCAAACACACACAGTAGTCCATAAAAAGACTTTGGGGGTCATTGAAAAGCTTTTGGTGGTAAAAACAGCAAATGTCTCTCCCTGCCAAAGCACTGTCCCTGAGACTGCAGGAGGTAATTAGATTGCTGTTCTAAAACACACACACACAGTAGTCCTTAAAAGGACTTTTGGGTCTTGGAAAATCTTTCTCTAAAAAAAACTGTGAAAATCGCTCCCTACATTGTCTTTCCCGTCCTAAGCTCTACTCACCCTGTCTACGTCTGAGATGAAAATGCATCATCATCACCTGATGACACGTTCTGGCCAGCCATTCACTGTAATGCATTACAGTGAGGGCAGTACTTACCTGCACCTTTATTGGCTGCTTAAAACCCGCGAAACGTGTGGGGCGGAGACTTGAGCATTTTGATTGAGCACATGCAGTACTCAGCTGAGTACTGCCATGTGCCAAGCATAGCAATGCTTGAGCGGAACAGATATTCGGCCGAAAACCATGTTTCATTTTCTTTTCACTTAACACATATTTGCTACTTTGTGTTGGTCTATCACATAAAATCCCAATAAAATACATCTAGGCTACTTTCACACTTGCGCTTTCCCCTTCGGCTATTGCAGTGTTTCTCAAATAGTGGGGCTCCGTAAAGGGGGGCTCCAGGTCACAGGAGATGAACGCTTCCACTGTGGAAGCGTTCATCTCCATAGTGATCTGTATCGCCGTCCTCTGGACAGCGATACAGATCGCTGTGCTATGCGGCAGTGGAGGAGAGGCGTCTCCTCCCTGCTCCTCTGATAGGCTGCGGGCCTTGTGCCGGCAGCCTATCAGAGCGGTTCAGGCGGCGCGATGACGTCATCGCGCCGCCTGAGCAGGAAACAGGCCGGAAGAGGCCTACATCCAGCACTTCCAGGAAGGTAAGTATTGGTGGGGGGGTTTAATGGAGCCTGCACATGATTGGGGGAGGGGGTTAATGGAGCCTGCACATGATTGGGGAGGGGGATAATGGAGCCTGCACATGATTGGGGGAGGGGGATAATGGAGCCTGCACATGATTTGGGGAGGGGGTTAATGGAGCCTGCACATGATTGGGGGAGGGGGTTAATGGAGCCTGCACATGATTGGGGGAGGGGGTTAATGGAGCCTGCACATGATTGGGGAGGGGGTTAATGGAGCCTGCACATGATTGGGGGAGGGAGTTAATGGAGCCTGCACATGATTTGGGGAGGGGGTTAATGGAGCCTGCACATGATTTTTTTTGGGGGGGAGAGAGCCTGCACATGATTTGGGGGGAGGGGGGAAGCCTGGACCCTGCAAATGATTGGGGAGGGGGGTTAATGGAGCCTGCACATGATATGGGGGGGGGGGTGTTAATGGCCCTCGCCTGTGGGGAGATTGGTGTACTTATAACTATATACAGTCGCACCGGGGGGCGCGAAATGTTTTCTTCTTCCTAGGGGGGGCATGACAGAAAATAATTGAGAAGCACTGGGCTATTGAGATCTGTCATATGATCTCAATAACTGGGAAAACACTTCCATTTTGTCCCTATTCATTGTCAATAGGGACAAAAATGAACTGAATGAAACGGAATGCATGAAAACGCATTCCGTTACGTTTGCAAGCAGCCTTTTTCTGTCACGATGTGGAGCGGAGCAATGTACAATGTAAGTCAATGGTGGCGGATCCGTTTTCTCAGACACAATAGAAAACGGATCCCTCCCCCATTGACTTTCAATGGTGTTCATGAAGGATCCATTTGGCTATAGAAGACATAATACAACCGGATCCGTTCATGATGGATGCAGGCGGTTGTATTATTAGAATAAAAGCATTTTTGCTGTTCCATGACGGATCCAGCAAAAACACTGGTGTGAAAGTAGCCTAAGGCCTCTTTCACACGGATGAGAATTCCGTGCGGGTGCAATGCATGAGGTGAACGCATTGCACCCACACTGAATCCGGACCCATTCACTTCAATAGGGCTGTGCAGAAGAGCGGTGATTTTCACGCATGACTTGTGCGGTGCATGAAAATCGCAGCATGTTCTATATTCTGCATTTTTCATGCAACGCAGGCCCCATAGAAATGAATGGGGCTGCATGAAAATCACATAGCATCCGCAAGCAAGTGCAGATACAATGCGATTTTCACGCATGGTTGCTAAGGTGATGATGTTAGTAAATTGTTTAAAGTCAATTTACTGTATTATTTTCCCTTAAAACATGGTTATAAAGGAAAATAATAGCATTCTTAATACAGAATACTTACTAAAATGTGGATTGAGGGGTTAAAAAATAAAAAAATTAACTCACCTCATCCATTTGATTCTGCAGCCGACACTGTCTTCTTTTATTTCTGAATTAAGATGGAAGATCCTTCTATCTTCATTCAGCAGGAACTGCGCTGACATCACCGTGCTTACCACGTGGTCAAAGGTCCTTTGGCTGGTCCTTAAAGAAGAAGAAAGAAGACGATGCCGGCTGCGTTATCAAGTTGATGAGGTGAGTAAATTATTGTTATTTTTTATCCCCTCAACCCACATTTTAGTAAGCATTCTGTATTAAGAATGCTGTAATTTTCCTTTATAACCATGTTAACAACAAAACGTAATCGCAGACAAAACTTACTGAACTTGCTTGCACAATGGTGCGAGTTTCACTGAACGCGCCCTAATCGCATCCGAAGCCAATCCGTCACGCTCGTATGAAAGTTTGTGAGTGTAATGTTAAAAAATTTGGAATACTTCAAGACACTGAAACTTTACATCCCCAGGGAGAGTCACAGGGGAAATTGTCACTGTAATCTGTGAGGACAACAACCACCTTCTGGGCCACAACTACCACACTTATCCTCAGGTTCTCTCTCTTGGTCTTACTGCACTAAAAGTTCACACTATCTGCAGGTTTAGTAAATTTGCCCCAATAAGTTTGGGCACATTGCTGTTTTCTTTTTGATGCACGGCATGCTCATTTAAGTCTGTGGGTCAGCTAAAAAAACTAAAGAGTACATAACCAAGTGGAGAGTAGGCCATAAGAATAATCTCTTCTGGTGGCTCAAGAAACTCCAGTCTGATGCGATGTATGCTGTATCTGTATACACTGCATGTAATTACTGTATGTGCAGGGAATACATGTTTGTGCGATATTCAAAAGTAATGATACTCATTATGTAGGAAGACATTTAAAATACCATATTAATAGGGGTCCCCACTTACTAAGAATCCCTGCGCACACATTACCCCAAGGCTACTTTTACATTAGCGTTTTCAATTCTGCTATTGAGATCCACCATAGGATCTCAATAGCAGAAGAAAATGCTTCAGTTTTGTCCCCATTCATTGTTAATAGGGACAAAACTGAACTGAACAAAACGGAATGCACCAAAATGCATTCCGTTTTGTTTGGTTACGTCCCCATCACGGACAGAAAAGACACACAATGTACCGTATTTTTTGCTTTATAAGACCCCCAAAAGTGTGTGTGGGGGAGGGGAATGGCCATGCATCTTATAAAGCGAATACTAGTGATCTCTTCTATTATGGAATGCATTCCGTTTGGTTACATCCCCATCGCGGACAGAAAAATGCTGCAAGCAGCGTTTTTCTGTCCGTGATGTGGTGCAGACCAAGACGGATCCATCCCGACACACAATGTACCGTATTTTTCGCTTTATAAGACGCACTTTTTCTCCCCCAAAAGTGGGGGGGGAATGGCCATGCGTCTTATAAAGCAAATACTAGTGATCGCTTCCATTATGGAAGCACTCACCAGTATGCATCAGGTGCCGGGAGCGGGGAAGAAGCGCTGCAAGCGCTTCCAGTACTCACCCTTCCTGGTCTTCTTTGATGGGGCTGGCTCTACACTGTCCTAACCCCGTAAAGCGTCAGGACATAGTGCGTGCACTATGACCTGATGCTGCACGGTGTCAGGTGACAATGCAGCGCCAGCCGTAGAACGCAGGGGAGCGAGAAGCCGGACCTGGATATGAAGTGGAGCTGCGGCGCAGGAGAGGTGAGTAGTTTTTTTTTTATTTATTCTTATTCATCTGAGGTCTGATAGGGCTCAATAAAGGTCTGATAGGGGTTAATAAAGGGCTGCTCTGAGGTCTAATAGGGGTTAATAAATTGCTGATCTGAGGTCTGATGGGGTTAATAGATTGCTGATCCGAGGTCTGATAGGGGTTAATAAAGGGCTGATCTGAGGTCTGATAGGGGTTAATAAAGGGCTGATCTGAGGTCTGATAGGGGTTAATAGAGGGCTGATCTGAGGTCTGATAGGGGTTAATAAAGGGCTGATCTGAGGTCTGATTTACTGTATTATTTTCCCTTAAAACATGGTTATAAAGGAAAATAATAGCATTCTTAATACAGAATACTTACTAAAATGTGGATTGAGGGGTTAAAAAAAACTTACCTCATCCACTTGATTGCGCAGCCGGCATCCACATTAAAAAATGTGGAATAGTTCAAAGGATGTGAATACTTTTTCAACACCTTCTGGGACACAACTACCGCACTCATCATCAGGTTTCCTCTCCTGGTCTTACTGCACTAAAAGTTCACACCATTTGCAGGTTTAGCAAATCTGCCCCCGTAAGTCTATACACATTGCTGTGCATGAAAAATAATGGTCTGATAGAGATTAATAAAGGGCTGTTCTGAGGACTAATTTACTGTATTATTTTCCCTTAAAACATGCTTATAAAGGAAAATAATAGGGGTTAATAAAGGGCTGATCTGAGGTCTAATAGGGGTTAATAAAGGGCTGATCTGAGGTCTGATAGGGGTTAATAATAAAGGGCTGATATGAGGTCTGATGGGTGCCTGATGTGGTGTCCTGATATTTATGGGGGTCTGATCTGATATAAAATATTTTTTTCTTATTTTCCTCCTCTAAAATGGGTGCATCTTATAATCGGGTGCATCTTATAAAGCGAAAAATACAGGTAAGTCAATGGGGACGGATCAGTTTTCTCTGACACAATAGAAAATGGATCTGTCCCCCATTGACTTTCAATAGTGTTCAGTACAACCGGATCCATTCATGACAGATGCATGCGGCTGTATTATTGTAACAGAACGCTAATGTGAAAGTAGCTTAAAGCTAACTTTACGTGTTGCACAATATTTCCATCGCAAAATGCACATGTGTATAGATACAGATTTTGCCACTGAGTCTCCATAGCCCTGTGTCATAAAGATACATTCTTGCACCCTAGGAGCAGATTGATCACCTGCATAAGAAAATATCCACATCCTGCAGTGGACATTATGGAAGCATACATAGTAACATAGTAACACAGTATATAAGACCGAAAAAAGACATTTGTCCATCCAGTTCGGCCTGTTTCCTACAAGTTGATCCAGAGGAAGGCAAAAAACCCCTGTGAGGCAGAACCCAATTTTCCTCACTTAAGGGGAAAAAAAATTCCTTCCCGACTCCAATCAGGCAATCAGAATAACTCCCTGGATCAACGACCCCTCTCTAGTAGCTATAGCCTGTAATATTATTACACTCCAGAAATAAATCCAGTCCCCTCTTGAATTCCTTTATTGTACTCACCATCACCACCTCCTCAGGCAGAGAGTTCCATAGTCTCACTGCTCTTACAGTGAAGAATCCTTTTCTATGTTTGTGTACAAACCTTCTTTCCTCCAGACGCAGAGGATGTCGCCTTGTCACTAGTGTTGAGTGCGAATATTCGAAAAGCGAATTTTTTTAGCGAATATCGGCACTCACACTTCGCGAATATTTCGAATATAGCGCTATAAATTCGCTATTTCGAATATTCGCTTTTTTTTTTTTTTTTTAGTTATATTTTTTCTTCCTACTTCCCAAAAGTAGTTCTTACCTGTCCTGAGGATTCCTGGCTTCCTGGCTGCTCTAGTCAGTGCCCGTTGCCGCTTCTGCCGACTTCCGTGCTCATGTGAGCGCCCCCATCCATGGGAGAATCTCCATATACCAAAATGTACTGTCGGATTTGAGGAATTACGCTGAAATCGCAATGCGATTAATTCAAGTTATATTAATCGCATTGCGATTACAACTTAGCACTGCTATCTTACATAGGTTAGAATTAACGAATATGGAATATAGCTATGCACTAGCAGTGCTAAGTTGAAATCGCAATGCGAATACTTTAAGTTAAATTAATCGCATTGCGATTTCAACTTAGCACTGCTGCTATATTCCATATTCGTTAACTTCGTAATTCTAGCAAGCTGACCCATTATAAACCCAGCTCTAAGTTGAAATCGCAATGCGATTAATATAACTTGAATTAATCGCATTGCGATTTCAACGTAATTCCTCAAACCGACAGTACATTTTAGTATATGGAGACGCTCCCATGGTGATGGGGACGCCCATGAGCACAGAAGTTATGGTTGGCTTGGTAGAATTAGCGAATAGCGAATATGACGAATGTACTCGTCATATTCTCAAAACGAAGATAACGAAGTATTCTACATCTTCGCTTTAGCTACCTATTCGTCAACTTCGCTAATTCTAGCAATCAAATAGGAAGGTTGACTGACTATAGAGACAGCTGTGTTAAATTCAGCTATGCGATTTTTTTTTTAATACAATAATTATATTACTTGATAAAATTATTATAAGTATTCTATTTATTAAAAAAAAAAAAAAATCGCATAGCGAATTTAACACAGCTGTCTCTATAGTCAACCTTCCTATTTGATTGCTAGAATTAGCGAAGTTGACGAATAGGTAGCTAAAACGAAGATGTAGAATACTGCTATCTTCGCTTTGAGGAATAGACGAATACATTCGTCATATTCGTCATCCTCGCTAATTCTAGATATGAAACCAATAGGAAAGTAGCCTTAAGTACAAATCGCACATGCGATTATTTAAATCGCATGTTAATCGCGATAACTAGAAAAATGACGAATATTCGATTTTGACGAATATGAAACGAATATTCATTCGAATATTCGCGAATTTCGTCGAAATCGAATATGGCACCTGCCGCTCATCACTACTTGTCACAGTCACAGTCCTGGGGATAAATAGATGATGGGAGAGATCTCTGTACTGACCCCTGATATATTTATACATAGTTATTAGATCTCCCCTCAGTCGTCTTTTTTCTAAAGTGAATAACCCTAATTTTGATAACCTTTCAGGGTACTGTAGATCCCTCATTCAAGTTATTACTTTAGTTGCCCTCCTCTGAACCCTCTCCAGCTCTGCTATGTCTGTCTTGTTCACAGGAGCCCAGAACTGTACACAGTACTCCATGTGTGGTCTAACCAGTGATTTGTAAAGTGGTAGGACTATGTTCTCATCACGGGCGTCTATGCCCCTTTGATGCAACCCATTATCTTATTGGCCTTGGCAGTAGCTGCCTGACACTGGTTTTTGCAGCTTAATTTGCTGTTTATTAAAATTCCTAGATCCTTTTCCATGTCAGTGTTACTGAGTGTTTTACCATTTAATATGTACGGGTGACTTGCATTATTCCTTCCCATGTGCATAACTTTACATTTGTCAGTGTTAAACCTCATCTGCCATTTTTCTGCCCAAGCCTCCAATCTATCCAGATCCCTCTGTAGCAGAAAACTGTCCTCTTCAGTGTTAATTACTTTACACAGTTTAGTGTCATCTGCAAAATAGATATTTTACTGTGCAGGCCTTCTACAAGATCATTAATAAATATATTGAAGAGAATAGGGCCCAATACTGACCCCTGAGGTACCCCACTAGTTACAGTGACCCAATCTGAGTATCTACCGTTAATAACCACCCTCTGTTTTCTGTCACTCAGCCAGTTACTTACCCACATACAGACATTTTCTCCCAGTCCGAGCATCCTCATTTTATGTACTAACCTTTTATGAGGTACGGTGTCAAATGCTTTGGAGAAGTCCAGATATACGACATCCATTGATTCGCCGCTGTCAAGTCTAGAACTTACCTCCTCATAGAAGCTGATTAAATTTGTTTGGCATGACCGATCCTCATGAAGCCATGCTGATATGGCGTTATTTGCTTATTTTCATTGAGATACTCCAAAATAGCATCTCTTAGAAACCCTTCAAACAGTTTACCAACAATAGATGTTAAACTTACCGGCCTATAATTTCCAGGCTCTGTTTTTGGACCCTTTTTGAATATTGGTACCACATTTATGCGAATTTGATGCCGTTAATAGGTCTGGCTATGACATCCCCAATTCCCTTAGGATACGGGGTGTATGCCATCCGGTCCTGGCGATTTGTCTATTTTAATCTTTTAAGTCGCTGTTGTACTTCTTCCTGGGTCAGACAGGGCACTTTTAATGGGGATTTACTTTTACATTCTGCATTTCATCTGACAGTTTATTTTCCTCAGTGAATATAGTGGAGAAAAAAATATTTAATAGTTTTGCTTTATCCTCGTCGCTCTCTGCAACACCCCCTCATTGCTATGTAGAGGGCCGACTCCTTCAGATTTATATTTTTACTATTTATATAATTGAAGAACATTTTAGGGTTAGTTTTACTCTCTTTGGCAATTAATCTCTCGGTCTCTAGTTTGGCAAATTTTATTAGTTTTTACATATTCTATTTTTTTCCTTATAGTTTATCAGTGCTTCCTGACTCCCCTCCTGTTTTAGCGATTTATATGCTTTCTTTTTGTCATTTATTGCCTTCTTTACGGTTCCATTTATCCACATTGGTCTCTTATTGTTCCTTAGCCTTTTATTCCTATAAGGTATGTACCTCTCACAATTAGATGTTACAATGCTTTTAAAAATCTCCCATTTTATGGTTGTATTTTTATTTTTGAGGACTTTGTCCCAGTTAGTTAGGCCTATGGCCTCGCTTAGTTGGCTAAATTTTGCTTTTGAAGTTTGGTATTTTTGTTCCTCCCTTTAGAAACTCTCGTTTGAAGGATAATTGGAAGGTTATAACTTTATGGTCACTATTTCCCAGGTGTCCCCCAACCTGCACATCTGTTGTTCTATCAGGTCTATTGGTTAATACTAAGTCCAGTATGGCCGTCCCTCTAGTGGGGTCCTGAACCAGTTGGGAAAGGAAATTGTCTTTGGCTATTGCCAAGAACCTGTTTCCTTTATGGGATGTACAGCTTTCAGTTTCCCAGTCTATATCTGGGTAGTTGAAGTCCCCATGATAACGACTTCATTATGATTTGCCGCCTCGTCTATCTCGTTTAGTAATAGATTTTCTGTGGACTCTGGTATATTAGGTGGTTTATAATACACTCCTATTAGTATTTTATTATTGTTTTTTGCTCCATGTATTTCTACCCACAGTGACTCCACATGTTCATGTCCCTCAGAGATGTATTCTCGAGTACGGGATTTAGACACGACTTCACGTAGAGGCAGACCCCTCCACCTCTCCGGTTTTGACGATCCTTTCTAAACAGATTGTAACCTTTATATTAACTGCCCAGTCATAGCTATCATCCAGCCATGTCTCAGTTATTCCCACTATGTCATAGTCCTCCTCACACATCACTAATTCCAGTTCACCAGTCTTGTTAGTCAGGCTTCTGGCATTAGTATACATACATTTGACAGGTTTATGTGTATTTTTACCCTACATCTTTCATTCTGAGCTGTTCTAGTCCCCCTTCCATTCCTCCCCAGACACACTACTCGCCCCTGGTCTCTATCTGCACTATCTTCCCTCCTATAATGTAATTACCCTCCCCCAGTCCCTAGTTTAAACACTCCTCCAACCTTCTAGCCATCTTTCTCCCCAACACAGCTGCCCTTCCCCATTGAGGTGCAGCCCGTCCCTACTGTAGAGCCTGTAGCCAACAGAGAAGTCGGCCCAGTTCTCCATGAACCCGAACCCCTCCTTCCTACACCAGTTCTTGAGCCACTTGTTAACCTCCCTAATCTCCCGCTGCCTTTCTTGTGTGGCTCGTGGTACAGGCAGTATTTCAGAAAATACTACTTTTGAGGTCCTTGCCCTAAGCTTTTGACCTAAATCCCTGAAATCATTTTTAAGGACTCTCCACCTTCCTCTAACTTTGTCATTGGTTCCGATATGGACCATGACCGCTGGATCTTTCCAGCCCCTCCCAGTAATCTGTCAACCCGATCCGCGATGTGTCGAACTCTAGCGCCAGGAAGACAGCACACTGTTCGGCGATCACGATCTTTGTGACAGATTGCCCTATCTGTACCCCTAATAATTGAGTCTCCCACTACCAGCACCTGTCTGGCCTGCCCTGCTCTCCTGGTCCCCTGCTTACTGGAGCTGACATTCCCTGACTGGCAGAGGAAGTGTCTGGCTGCAGCGGTGCCGTCCCTGAACTGTCATCCCCTCATCTGCCAACCGTGCAAACTTGTTGGGGTGTGTCAAATCAGGGCTAGCCTCCCTGGCACTCTTCCCTCTACCCTGCTTCTTACTGTTACCCAGCTAACTACCTCACTCTCCTCAGCCTCCTCGCTACCACCCTCCCCACATCTACCCCATAGAGTGCTTGCTCAGTGAGCAGCAAACTCTTTTCCAAACTGTCAGTGGCTTTCAGTGTTGCAACTCGCCTGTTTAGAGACTCGATGTGCGATTCCAAACGGGTAATTTGCTCACATTTTGAACAAACATACACACCCTCGAACGGCTGTTCCAGGACTGCATACATCATACAAGATGTGCACTGGACGGCGCTGTCAATAATGGAAGTCATACTAAATGGGGATTACACAGGAAAAGAGAGGGAAAAAAATAAATAAATACAATATAGAGCAGTGATATCAAGATTCTTACTTACTGTGGTCCCTTACAGCAGTAGGAAGACTAGCTAGAATCAAACCAACTGTATACAAGGATGATCTAATGAATCTCTGTTTCTTGAACTCCGGTTTCTTCAACTCCACTTATGAAAGCAGCCACTTAGTAATGCAGGCCTCAGGTAGAGCAGGCTCTGGAAGAGTTGAGTGGTCTAATTTATAGCACCTGTTAGGCCAAGCCACTCCCCCTCACCAAGCAGAGAAAAAAAATGCTTTAAATGACACTACACAGCAGAGAGAAAAAAGCGGTTTTAAATGGCAGAACTAAACTGCAAGCACTTAACTTTCTAGGTAAGCAGCTTCACACCACACTCAGACACTTGCAGTCCCAACAAAAAGACACTCAGCAGAACTCCGGTTTCTTCAACTCCACTTATGAAAGCAGCCACTTAGTAATGCAGGCCTCAGGTAGATACAATGTGAGTAAAAAAGGTGCAGAGCACAGTCTGATCTCATACCTCCCAACTTTAGGAAAGAAGAAGCAAGGGCACTATATGTGGCGTTAAAGCCTGCTGTGGCAAATGTTTTCAGCATTAGACCACGCCTCTTACTCCACCAAAAACAAAATTAAACACCTAATCTCACCCAGTCCCATAAATGCCCCTACATAGTAATTATTCCCCCTTATGCCACCACACAGTAGTTATGCCCAGATATGTGCCCCCTCACAGTAGCGATGTCCAGATAGGTGTCCCCTCACAGTAATATGCCCCCCAGCTGTGCCCCCTCTAGTTTTTTTTTATCAGTACCCTACCTTCTTCTTGCCTGCGGGCTAATGAGAAGGCTGCAATATATTTATCTGAGCTTACCAACATCCCTAGCAACCAATAGGAAATTTGCCTACCCTTTTACTATATAAGAAACTCCCCAGCAGCCATTTTCTGCAGTTTTTTGGAGTTCTGACAGAGAGAGCAGTGTCATTGCTTTGCTCTGTGCTTTGTTGAGTAAGCTGGATCCTTAATAAAATACATTAGATAGTTAGTTAGCTCATATATATAATACAGATAGTTAGTGGGAGATAGTCAGTCTAGGTTAGATAGTGATAAGGTGTAGCTGATAGGTTCCAGTGCAGGGTGTTAGGTAGTGTGATAGGAATTACTGTGCTATTATAGGGATTAGTGTCTAGCAGCTTGACAAATGTAGCAAAAGTGAGCCACGTCTGTATTGCGTGCGCAATACGCGCATAATGCATTGGCGATTTTCGCAATCAATAAAATAATGACTGGAGATCGCGAATTCTAGAATTTGAGAATTGAATTGCGAATATTAGCCCAAAAATTCATGATATATCGTGAAAACGAATATTGCCTATGCTGCTCATCACTAGTTACATTGCAGAAACTAAAGTTTTGCACCACCATTCCTGGATTCTTATATTAAATTCAGCTGGAGATTGGAGAAGTGCAGTGTAATGGCTTATTCACACAGTCAGTGTTTGGGCATTGATTGAAATCACTGACCAAAACACTGACGTGTGAATGAGACATTGGGTACATTGCTCCAGGGAGAAAATTGTGCCTGTTAACTTAAATTGCAGCCATGTAACCTGTAAAATCTGTGGGAAGTGCATTTGTGTAACATCTACCAGTCCATGTATGCTGAACCTATGATTACTGGAGTTGAACTTGAATGTTAAAGAGGCTCTGTCACCAGGATCAACCCCTGGGGTGTTACAAAGAAGTGCTCAAACAATTCAGGCCAGCCTGCTGGTGCTCCAAATTGCTAATTTGCATATACAAACTAAGATATCTCTGCAGCTGTTTAGCATGCAGACAAAAGAACGGTATAGTTTTAATCAGCATGATGAGCCCTACAAGGCAGTATGTCTAGTTTAATAGGGATGATTCCTGGTGACAGAGAAATTTTAACCCCTTAAGGACTCAGCCCTATTTCACCCTAAGGACCCAGCCATTTTTTGCAAATCTGACCAGTGTCACTTTATGTGGTGATAACTTTTAAACTCTTTTACTTATCCAGGCCATTCTGAGACTGTTTTTTTCGTCACATTTTGTACTTCATGACAGTGGTAAAATGGAGTAAAAATATAATTTGTATTTATAAAAAAAATACCAAATTTACCAAACATTTTGAAAACTTGCAATTTTGCAAGTTTCAATTTCTCTACTTCTATAATACATATTAATACCGCCAAAAAAAGTTATTGATTTACATTCCCCATATGTCTACTTCATGTATCAATCATTTTGGGAATGCCATTTTATTTTTTGGGGACGTTACAAGGCTTAGAAGTTTAGAAGCAAATCTTGAAATTTTTCAGAAAATTTCCAAAACCCACTTTTTAGGGACCAGTTCAGGTCTGAAGTCACTTTGTGAGGCTTACATATTTGAAACCACCGAAAAATGACCCAATTCTAGAAACTACACCCCTCAAGGTATTCAAAACAGATTTTACAAATGCTGTTAACCCTTTAGGTTTTCCACAAGAGTTAATGGCAGATGGAGAAAAAAATTCAGAATTTAAATTTTTGGGAACATTTTCCATTTTAATCCATTTTTTCCAGTAACAAAGCAAGGGTTAACAGCCAAACAAAACTCAATATTTATTGCCCTGATTCTGTAGTTTTCAGAAACACCCCATATGTGGCCGTAAAATGCTGTATGGCAAAACGGCAGGGCGCAGAATAAAGGGAACGCCATATGGTTTTTTGAAGGCGGATTTTGCTGGACTGGATTTTTGACACCATGTCCCATTTCAAGCCCCCCTGATGTTCCCCTAGAGTAGAAACTCCCGCACCCCCTCCCGCCGACCGCAACCACCCCCCCCCCCTGCTCTCCCGCAGCCAAAATATGATTGGGGGCGGCAGGAGGGGTTAAAAATTAACACTTTGAGGGCATTTAGACTCTGATCCCCGCGGTCTGTGACAGAGATCGCACAAAGCGCTGCAAACCACAGGTCTGAATTGACCTGCGGTTTGCAGTGATCGCCGATATGGGGGAGTCACAGGACTCCCCTGGGCATTGTAACAATGTACCTGCTGAATGAAGTCCTTAAGGGGTTAAGCAAAGAAATGTTTGCTGTTAACTTGGCCTTGTTATTTTCGGTACCACAACACTTCACCATCTTCTGCAGCTGCTAATGGACCCTGCCTTGCACCTCACAATTCATTACCAACAAGGGCACCCTGAACCACCATCAGGCAGGAGAACCCTAGAACCAGGGTGTGCCCCGAAGGGAGGAAAAGGTCCACCCTTCCCATCACTGCAGGACACATGGGAGCATCAGAGTCAGTAACTACAACTTCCATTATTGCTGCTATAACTCTTTCTGTCCTCTCCTGGGCTCACTGCATAAAGTCCCATCCATTGTGTAGTGGCCAGCTCAGCACTCATTAAACTGAATTGGAGCTGAGCTGCAGTACACAGCAATAGCAACTACACAATTGACAAAGGTTTCCATCCACTGTTTATTTTCCGGCATCAGCAGCTCTCTGAAACATCTGGTCAGTGGTGGTCCCGGGTGTCAGACTCTCCTTGATCTGATTTTAATGTCCTATCCTGATTATAAGTTACCAAGTACCAGAAAACCCCTTTAGGTGGTAGTGGTTCTGTTATGTACTTGACCCTTGTGCAGCTGTGTCTGCTCCTCCCACATATAAAGCATGCTGCAAATTTGCAAATCCACAATATGCCCTAAAATAGAGGTTGATTTTTATTTCCGCAGTCATTATGTGAGTCTAACTCCTGTCTATGAACTACCGAAATGCAAAAATCTGGATATGTTCATTCTTAAAATAGTAGATTTGTATCTTTTAAAATGTATTGGCTCTGTCAGTGCAAGAAAAGTCAGATTCACAATGACTGTACAGAAATTACATAATACAATCTTTGTGTGCATATGTGGGTGTAGTTCCCCAAGTGAACAATTAATCTTCATTCACATATTTGCTTTATTCAGCAAGATTAGGTGTGAGACAAGCTGCCAATCGTCAAGCAGACACTGCCAACATTTTCACAGGATAAACATGTGGGAAAGTGGGATTAAGTTTTCTAACTTAAAGGGGTTGTCCAAGTTATTTTTATTGATGACCTATCCTCAGGTTAGGTCATTAATATCAGATCGGCAAAGGGGCGATAACCGTCATACCTGCTGTTCAGCTGTTTGAAAAGAAGGTGCGCGCCAAGCCAGTGCTGCCTTGTCTTCATTGTTTACCTGCTCGTACAGTATTGGTATTACAATTTTAGGGATGAGGAGTGTAGATACCTACTGTAGAAAATTATTTAGAGTGCAGTTTTTAATTTGTTACTAAATGTGTATGTTTTTTTTTACAATTTTGTGTTTTCTATTCTTCTTTACTTCATTTATTTTTCCTTTCTAGTTCTAAATTTAATTTCAAGTTTATTATACACTGATGAGCAAAAGGGTAACAATGTTTTAAACTTTTGACTTTCAGGGTCCATATCTCACCATCCACTACAGCTTTGCACATGAGACTACCATCATTTTGTAGATAATCCTTTTCGCTATCTCATACATAAATTGGACTTGTAACTATTTAGCATATGATTAGTTATACAAATTCTTGTCATGTAACTGCATTGTTATTGTCGGGTTAGAAGGTCCATAGGACCTCAGCGTGATTATTGCATCCTCTCTGACTAGAAAAACAAAAAATAAACTAACATTTTTATTACTTCTAATTACTTATCACTAAGGAACACACATGTTAAAACTCCTCAGGGATATCAGCCTTGTACTAATTATGTTTAGACTTGTCCGGGCCAGACTGTACCACCCCTTTGAATCGCACTTCTAAATAGGAGTTGCTGTGTCTCGCTAATCTGATAGCAATTTCCCCCTAGTGGGTCCTTGCCTGATTATCCCTGAAAATAAAATCTTAAACCTGCATCCGTACATGTTTCTCTGTGTACTCGGCGTCTTCAGGGGATGACATGCAAGTATCAAACCTCTAAAGATAGGTGGTGATGAGCGGCAGGTGCCATATTCGATTCATTATTCTAGTTATAGCGGTTAATATGCGATTTAAATTATCGCGTATTGTGATTTTTACTTAGGCTACTTTCCTATTGGTTTCATACCTAGAATTATAGCGAAGATGACAAATATGACGAATGTATTCGTCATATTCCTCAAAACGAAGATAACGAAGTATTCTCCATCTTCATTTTAGCAACCTATTCGTCAACTTCGCTAATTCTAGAAATCAAATAGGAGGGTTGACTATAGAGACAGCTGTGTTTAATTCGCTATGCGATTATATTACTTTGCTTTTTTTAATAGAATAATTATATTACTTGATAATTATTATAATTATTCTATTAATTAAAAAAAATTATATAATCGCATAGCGAATTAAACACAGCTGTCTCTATAGTTAACCTTCCTATTTTATTGCTAGAATTAGCGAAGTTGACGAATAGGTTGCTAAAACGAAGATGGAGAATACTTCATTATCTTCGTTTTGAGGAATATGACGAATACATTTGTCATATTCGCTAATTCTACCAAGCCAAGAACGTCTCCATACTAAAATGTACTGTCGGATTTGAGAATTACGTTGAAATCGCAATGCGATTAATATAACTTGAATTAATCGCTGTAATGCAAGGCACCAACAAACAGACCAGTGATGAAAGCAAAAAGGTGTTTATTCACCAGAAACATAAACGTCCAGAACACTTGCTGGTAACAAGAAATAATAACAAAAACCAGGCAAGGAGATTCCAGGAATAGTCCCAACCAGTGCTGAATGATGCTGTGCACTTGGCAGTCGAGTCACTCCAGATCTTGGGTCCTGCTTAGAGATGAGCGAACACCTGGATGTTCGGGTTCGAGAGGTTCGGCCGAACTTCCGGAAAATGTCCGGGTTCGTGATCCGAACTCAACCCGAACTTCATCCCGAACCCGAACCCCATAGAAGTCAATGGGGACCCGAACTTTTGGGCACTAAAAAGGCTGTAAAAGACACCCAGAGGGATAATATACCGCAATAAACGCATTGCGCTTACAACTTTGAGCTACCGATCACCATGGGAACGCCTCCTCCAGTAGAATGTACTGTCGGATGTGAGAATTAAGTTGAAATCGCAATGCGATTCTTATATATTTGCTAATCGCATTACGATTTCAACTTAGCATTGCTAATAATTCCATCCATATCGTTAACTTACTGAGTCAGTAAGTTAACGAATATGGATGGAATTATTTAGCAATGCTAAGTTGAAATGGCAATGCGATTAAGCAGATATATAATAATCGCATTGCGATTTCAACTTAATTCTCACATCCGACAGTACATTCTACTGGAGGAGGCGTTCCCATGGTGATCGGTAGCTCAAAGTTGCAATCGCAATGCGATTAAGCAAATACATAAGAATCGCATTGCGATTCCAACTTTTAGTACTCAACTTTTAAAATCGTACACCACTTTAAGTTCCAAAGTTGCAATCGCGCTCGAATAGAACTTAATGCTGTCTCTTAGTCAGTTTTAGTATTGGTGTGCTTTAATAGAAGTTACATTCGTACGCGAATATAACTTAGAGCAATACAGTCAACTTTACACCGTTAGTTTTATTATCACGATAATACAACTATTCAAGAATCGTGTACGTGCGCCTGTACGTGTGTGCGTACCTGACACTATTCTATTTTGCCAGCCACAGCTGAAACCACTGATTTATGGTATTGCTATTTTGGCAATTGAATTTAACCCCAGAAAATAATCTATCCTTTGCCAGACAGCAGACAGTATTATACTTGTCTAGCCAAAGCTGGAACACCAGATTTAGGGATTGGTATTTGGGCAATTGTATTTAACCCCTTAATAAAATATAGAAATTTCTTTCCTGAGTTTCTAGGGGTGACAATTAGCACAGCCAAGCCCCTGATGTAGGATATAGCAAAAAAAAAAACTAGTATTGATGGATTGATGGACTTGGTGGCAGCTTCTTCTGGCGCACCACAAGTCACAAAATGGCCGCCGATCAACCCAGAAAATAAGTGACAGAAAAATGCTCTGTGCAGCCTAAAAACCAGTGAGCAAGTAACTAGCAGAAGTTCAATGATTCTCAGCTGTAAATCGATCCGCTCATTAGGTGCTGTTGCTGACTTTAACCTGCCTAATCTCGCCCTGACAGAAGCTGCGTCCTCTCCCTACACTAATCAGAGCAGTGTGACGTGCGGCGCTATGTGACTCCAGCTTAAATAGAGGCTGGGTCACATGCTGCACTTGGCCAATCACAGCCATGCCATTAGTAGGCATGGCTGTGATGGGCTCTTAGGGCAAGAAGTAAAACGCTAGCTGATTGGCTGCTGTGCAGCCCTTCAGAAAGCGGGAAGTAATCGACGAACACCGAACCCGAACCCGAACTTTTTTGAAAATGTCCGGGTTCGGGTCCGGGTCCCGGACACCCCAAAATTCGGTACGAACCCGAACTATTCTCGAACTGTTCGCTCAACACTAGTCCTGCTGCAAAGGACAAAGTTCCTGGCAGTCTTCAGTCACTAGCAGTTGTGACCTATACCTGGTTGAGGGAAAATAACAGTGGGCACTGATCACCCTGAGAGACCTCCTTTTAAAAGCCTGCTGACCAATCCCAGGGTGCCAAGTATCCACTTCCATAGGTGAACAAATTGCCCTGCACCTGAGTACATGGCCTAAGGCAATCACAAGTTGATTAACCCATGGCTGGCTCCCTAATCTACTTTGCTCTTGTGAGTCAGTATATTATGCGCCACTGGTCGACGAAGCGCATAAGAAGCGCGTACTCGCGACCGTGTATCCCTTTGCGAACCTGCCCTCGTGCGTACGCACGGAAGCATGATCGACTCAGCGCGAGTATGCGAGCGCGTGGACCCAGATGCGGAAACGGAAGTCGCAGGAGACACCGGAGACAACCCTGGCCGCGGCGTCTTGTCACTCGCCTGGCCACTCTGTCCCCGGGACTCCGACGGTCCTCCCCTCCGATGTCCACGCGAACGCATCCCCGCACTGGTTCGCAAAGGGGTCAGAGCTGGTGCATCAGAGACACGCATAACCTGTCCCGCAACTCCACGAGGACCCCTCTTGGTTCCCCTGGAGTGCAAAGCAGGTGAGGATCTTACAATCGCATTGCGATTTCTACTTAGACCTGGTTTACTATGGTTGGCTTGGTAGAATTAGCGAATATGACTAATGTATTCGTCATATTCCTCAAAACGAAGATAACAAAGTATTCTCCATCTTCGTTTTAGCAACCATAGTAAACCATGTCTGTTGAAATCGCAATGCGATTAATTCAAGTTATATTAATCGCATTGCGATTACAACTTAGCACTGCTATCTTACATATTAGGCTAGAATTAATGAATATGGAATATAGCAGCAGTGCTAAGTAGAAATCACAATGCGATTAATGTAACTTGGCGTAATCGCATTGCGATTTCTACTTAGAACTGCTGCTATATTCCATATTCGTTAATTCTAGCCTAATATGTAAGATAGCAGTGCACTACTAAGTTGTAATCGCAATGCGATTAATATAACTTGAATTAATCGCATTGCGATTTCAACGTAATTCTCAAATCCGACAGTACATTTTAGTATATGGAGACGTTCCCATGGTCAGCTCATCGTTCTATCGGTTCTGGTGTGGCAGTAGTGAGTAGTATGCTTCGCAATAGTGAGATCACAGACGTCCATGCAAGCACTGTGTGACTTGCATTACACAAGTCTGGAATAGAGTCCTGAAAAAAAAATACATGAAGAAGACAAAGGTGTTTGTATATGATATACACTGTATTTGTGTGTACAAAGGTGGTTCATGGTCGCCATTTCCGCATGCGCCCGGTTGTCAGTTTCCTGTAGATGAATTAGGGCTATTGCTCATTTCACCTCATGTCAGTTGCAGTACTGTTAACCTTATCTTGCTCTGTGAGCTGCTGCAAGGCTGTTCACAATTGCTAATCAGCATTGACTATATATTCTGTATTGTTTGGTTCATTTATTGTCTGAGCAATAGCTCTGAATAGTTGTTGCCAGGTTTTTCTAGCTTGCTAGAGGATGTGGAAGAGCTATAATCACTTTGCATGCCTGATTTCTGGATTCTGACTCTCTGCCGCCTGACCTGACCTATGCCTGTTCACAGTACTGATCATGTGCCACCTGCTCTGAACTTTTGATTGTTTCACAGATGGCACAACTTCTGCCTGCTCTGACATCTGTCTGTTTTCTTAGTATTGGTGAGTATTGACTGATATCTCTGACTCAGATAGTGGCCTAGTGGCAACCCTGCAGCAATGGTCAGATCATTGTAAAAGGGTTAAAGGGTGAGCACCAGGATAGGACTAGCTCTTAGTGAAAGCAGTTGGTTTGCACAGTGGGTCCACAACCACTGCCCATCACAATATGCTGTGCATGTCTCAACATGCCATATATATGTGTGTATATTATGCGTGTACTTATCGCAAGTTTAAGCTTGTCCTTGACTGTCCTTTTGACTGGTAGTGACCTTACAACTCTTACTGGTGGTCTGTATGGCAAGATCCCTTGATTCAACTCCTGTAAGCCTGGTTGTGAACAAATTATTGGAGCACCAGACAATGCTGGAGCCTTCGGTGAGTAACTATTAGCCCAAATGCCTTCACTACCAACCATGAAAGATAATAACACACATAGTGGAACCTTTGTTGCTGATGTCAAGTCCAAAACATTTACAGCAAAATCTAAATGTTTTACATTGGGTTTTGCAATTATACTGTCATGACAGAGGGTAGGGATAAGTGCAGCCCTAAACTCCACCTCACCTCTGTCCCTGCCTACTTGCACCTCACCTCTGTCCCTGCCTACTTGCACGGCCTGTCCTAACCGAAAGCGTACAACTTGACGGCAGTCCTTTACTTAGATACGTGCAGGGACCTTAGAAGATAAGAGAAGTACGGTAACAGAGTCAGGCAAGCCGAAGTCAAAGCCAGGCGGTTACATCATAAAAGAGTTATTACCTTACATTCCCCATATGTCCACTTTCATGTTTGCATAATTTTGTAAATGTAATTATATTTTTTAGGATCTTATAAGGCTTAGAATATTCGAAGCAAATTTTTCAATGCTTAAGAAAATTTCCGAAACCCATTTTTTTAAGGACCACTTCAGTTAGGAATCACTTTGTGGGGCTTACATAGTGGAAACCACCCATAAAAGACCCCATTGTAGAAACTACACCCCTCAAGTTATTCAAAACAGATTTCACAAACTTTGTTAAGCCTTTAGGTGTTCCACCAGAATTAAAGGAAAAAGGAGATGACATTTTTAAATTTCACTTTTTTGGCAGATTCTCCATTTTAATAAATTTTTTTCCTGTAATACATCAAGGGTTAACAGCCAAATAAAACTCAATATTGATTCTGCTGTTTATAGAAACACCCCACATGTGGGCATAATATGCTGTACGGGCACACGGCAGGGCGCACAAGGAAAGAAGCACAATATGGATTTTGGGGGGCAGATTTCACTGGGATAATTTTAAGTTGCCATATAATATTTAAAAAAATAAAATAAAAAATATAAGACTTCTGCTGTATAAGAATACTTACTACTAGTAGGTTTTCCTATACAGCAGAAGTCTCATTTTTTTTTTTTTAAGTAAGCTGCCATGTAGCTATATAGTGTAGTGTTTAAAGTTCTTGCCTGTGATATAGAAGCTGTGTGTTCAAATACTGCTTGAAGCATTTTAGAAATCGAGATTTATATATTTTATATTTTATTTTAGTAATTATAAAAAATGTATGGCACAAAATAAATGAGTAATTACTTAAAAAAAAAAAAAAATATATATATATTATATATATATATAATCATGCTTCTGATATATATTAATGCATAATATGAGCGAAACTTCCATATGTTAAGCATTCATATATATCAAAAGTATGATTATATATATATACATATACATATATATATATATATATATATATATATTTATTTTTATTTTTTAAAGTAATTACTCATTTATTTTGTGCCATACATATTTTATAATTACTTGCGTAATCGTGTTTTTATTGAGTTGGTTGTTCAGCTCACATATTACAATAGACAAATGGTACACATGATTATATAAACAGCAAACTTCGTATTGCAATTTATATAAGATTTCACTTCATAACTTCTGCCAATTGCTAAGGACTGAACATTTTTATTTACACTCATATGATCCCAACAGACGCATCTCATATGGCCCCATTTATAACTACTCTTGGCAGTAAGCCACGTTGGTCTGTGAATGGGATGATCCCTAAACATACTGGGACTGATCATCTGTCCTATAGTAGGAGACTTAAGAGCTACACATTTTATACCTCCAGGTATTAATCCAATCCACTCCTTATCATAGTTTAATCTCTATTTCTGAAATGTTTCTAGCAGGATTTGAACACATAGCTTCTACGTCACAGCCAAGAGCTTTAACCACTACACTATACAGTTCCATTGCCACTTACTTTAAAAAAGAAAAAATATATGAGACTTCTGCTGTATAGGAATACTTACTACTAGAAACGTGACACGTCGGGTTTGGGAGAAACTCTTTTCCCATTTTTTTGTGAGGTTACTATTAGGGTGAGGCACCTATTTAGGGACAGGTTCCTGGACGGGGTTGCCCCTTTCGGGGCGGGTGCTCTGTATAGATAGGAAGGGTAGTCTCAGTACCCCCTCCCAATCTGACAGGGCATTCCAGGGTTCGTCATCTCCCATCCTTCGCTCCTCCGGATACCCATTGTTATCTCCCCACTGCTCACCTTCGGATCTCCTGCTTGCCTACCCAAGTCTACCTATCCAGACATTTATTGGCACCGACCATCTGGCATTGCTGTGGGACCCGTCATCAATATCTACGTAGATGGTGAGCTCGTTCCTATAACCAGGGTTCGCCTTGGTATTCTGTTTTTCCAGTAAGGACGGTTGGGAATAACTGGGTTGCCACTACATGGTTCCCCAGTACTTTTTCCATTTTCTGAAAGCCAAATCTTTTATAATTTTTGGGGCAATTGTCTTAGTTAGGATCTCATTTTTTGCGGGATGAGACGACGGTTTGACTGGTACTGATTTGGGGTACAAACTACTTTTTGATTGTTTGGTATTACACTTTTATTGATGTATGGTGAAAAAAAATGTTGGCACTGTTTTTATATTTGTCACAATACCTAATATGTTTGATTTTTTTAAATATATTTTGGTTTTAAATGATAAAAGCATTTTTTAAACAAAACAAATTATGTTTTTGTGACTCAGTTTTCTGAAAGCCAAATCTTTTTTGGCCGATTGTCTTATGTAGGGTCTAATTTTTTGCGTCATGAGATGATGGTTTGATTGGTAATTTTTTTGGGTGCACATTACTTTTTGATCACTTGGTAATACACTTTTTGAGATGCAAGGTGATAAAAAATTTCTTTTTTGGCCCAGTTTTTATCTTTTATTTTTACGGTGTTCACCAGACAGGTTAGCTTATGTAATATTTTTATAAAACAGGTCGTTAAGGATGCGTCAATACCTAATATGTCTGTTTTTTTTTATATATTTTGGTTTTAAACAAAAGCATTTTTGAAACAAAAAAAATATGTTTTTATTTCTCGACTAGACATTATGCCCGTTACAATAACGGGCGCTAGAACATTAGTGCTGGCCCTGTTATGGGGTATCTGTGGATGACACTGTTGTGGGGGAATCTGTGGCTGACACTGTTATAGGGGATCTGTGGATGGCATTGTTATGGGGGGATCTGGGGATGACACAATGTTATGGGGGATCTGTGGACGACACACTGTTATAGGGGATCTATGGATGACACTGTTATGGGGGGGGGTCTGTGATTGGCACTGTTATGGGGGATCTGTGGAGAACAGACTGGTATGGGGGTCTATTGCTGACACTGTTATGGGGGATCTGTGGATGGCACATTGTTATGGGGGATCTATGGCTGACACTGTTATGGGGGATCTGTGGCTGACCCTGTTATGGGGGATCTGTGGCTGACACTGTTATGGGGGATCTGTGGCTGACACTGTTATGGGGGATCTGTGGCTGACACTGTTATGGGGGATCTGTGGCTGACACTGTTATGGGGATCTGTGGCTGACACTGTTATGGGGGTCTGTGGCTGACACTGTTATGAGGGGGTCTGTGGCTGACACTGTTATTGGGGTATCTGTGTCTGACACTGTTATGGGGGGTCTGTGGCTGACACTGTTATAGGGGGTCTATCGCTGACACTGTTATGGGGGATCTGTTGATGGCACACTGTTATGGGGGATCTGTGGCTGACACTGTTATGGGGGGTAAGAAGAGAAGAGACCGGCACTTGTTTTTAGATAATCTTGCTGTGATTTATTGTCATATCTGTGGATGACACTGTTATGGGGGATCTGTGGCTGACACTGTTATGGGGGTGGTCTGTGGCTGACACTGTTATGGGGGTGGTCTGTGGCTGACACTTATGGGGGTATGTGGCTGACACTGTTATGGGGGTCTGTGGCTGACACTGTTATTGGTGTATCTATGGATGACACATAGCAGATACCCCCATAACAGTGTCGCTGTTTAGTGTTTTTTTAATGGCAGCGGGGCCCGGTGCAATCACTGTATTGCAGCGGCCCTGCTCAGTGGAGTAATACTGTGAATAACTGTAATAATGATAACGATCTTCACTTCTTCACTTACTACATGGGGAGGCAGGAGGCTGGCTGGGCGGCCAGGCACTGGTAGCGTAACTCACTACGTGACGCCCCTGCTCCGCCCACTTCATGAATGAAGCAGGCGGCACAGGCGCATGACTTACCCTCAGTTCACACTTAAGCGTTTTTACGCGAGTTCGAACGCGCATAAAAACGCACAACTGTACAGTACCCATGCATTCCTATGGGCCTGGTTCACACTTGAGCGTTCGAATGCGCGTAAAAACGGCCGACGCAAAAGCAAGTATGTTTGTGTTTTTTGGCCCGTTTAACGCGCGTCCCCATAAACAGAGTTTAATAGGGACGCGCGTTAAACGCGCGATTCCTATTTTGTGCAGCGCGATTTAATTCGCGCGTTAAAAACGCGCGAATTAAACGCGCTGCACGAACGCCCAGGTCTGAACCCAGTGTTAGTGAGTTACGCTACCAGTGCCTGTGTTTTCACCGATGCTCAACCTAAGGCATTAAGCACCGGCCAGTTAGGACGAGCATTCTCGTCCTAGGTCGGCAAGCTGTTAAAGTGTCCCTTAAACCATAAGTTGATTTATTTATTGTTAACCCCTACAGGACCCTGCCATTTTTCACCTTATGGACCAGGCCATTTTTTGAAAATCTGACATGTGTCACTTTATGTGGTGATAACTTTAAAACACTTTTACTTATCCAAGCAATTCTGAGATTGTTTTCTCGTCACATATTGTACTTCATGATAGTGGTGGATTTGAGTCAAAATATTTCATCTTTATTTATAAAAAAAATAGCAAATTTACCAAAAATTTGGAGAAATTTGTAATTTTCAAAATTTTTATTTCTCTGCTTTTAAAACAGATAGCGATTAGTGTTGAGCGAGCATGCTTGGCCGAAAATCAGTTTGGCTCGAGCATCGCGATGCTTGAGTCTCCTCCCCCCACACGTTTGTTAGCTGCTATGCAGCTAATATATGCACAGGAAATACTGTAATGCAATAGCCATTAGTGTTAAATGCAATAATCTTCATAATCTCAAATCCTTATTATGCTATCTTCTGTGCCTTTTTTGTAGTTTTTATTTTACCTATCTTTAGTAAACTTAATATAAGTAGAGATGAGCGAACACCTGGATGTTCGGGTTCGAGAGGTTCGGCCGAACTTCCGGAAAATGTCCGGGTTCGTGATCCGAACTCAACCCGAACTTCATCCCGAACCCGAACCCCCTAGAAGTCAATGGGGACCCGAACTTTTGGGCACTAAAAAGGCTGTAAAAGACTCCCGGAAAGGGCTAGAGGGCTGCAAAAGGCAGCAAAATGTAGGTAAATCCCCTGCAAACAAATGTAGATAGGGAAATGATGAGTTAACATAAAATAAATAAAAATTAACCTGTAAAAGACACCCAGAGGGATAATATACCGCAATAAACGCATTGCGATTACAACTTTGAGCTAACGATCACCATGGGAACGCCTCCTCCAGTAGAATGTACTGTCGGATCTGAGAATTAAGTTGAAATCGCAATGCGATTCTTATATATTTGCTTAATCGCATTGCGATTTCAACTTAGCATTGCTAAATAATTCCATCCATATCGCTAACTTACTGAGTCAGTAAGTTAACGAATATGGATGGAATTATTTAGCAATGCTAAGTTGAAATCGCAATGCGATTAAGCAGATATATAATAATCGCATAATCGCGTTCAAATAGAACTTAAAGCTGTCTCTTAGGCCTCTTTCACACTAGCGTTGTTAGGATCCGGCGTGCACTTCCGTCGCCGGAATGCACGCCGGATCCTGCACAACGCAAGTGAACTGAAAGCATTTGAAGACTGATCAGTCTTCAAAATGCTTTCAGTGTTACTATGGCAGCCAGGACGCTACTAGCGTCCTGGTTGCCATAGTAGCAGTGGGGAGCGGGGGAGCGGCATACTCACATTCCGTGCGGCTCCCCGGGCGCTCCTGAATGACGTCAGAGCACCCCGCGCGCATGGATCACGTGATCCGTGCGATCACGTGATCTATGCACTGGGGCGCCCTGACGTCATCCTAGAGCGTCCTGGGAGCCGCACGGAATGTAAGTATGCTGCTCCCCCGCTCCCCCGCTACAAAAAGCTAAACGTCGGTTCCGGCAATGCGCGGAAACGACGTTTAGCTAAAGGCCGGATCCAGACTAATGCCCTTCAATGGGCATTAATTCCGGATCCGGCGTTGCGGCATGTCTTCCGGATTTTTGGACGGAGACAAATCCGCAGCATGCTGCGCTTTTGTCAACGTCCAAAAAACGTTGACATACTGAACGGAAGACATCCTGATGCATCCTGAACGGATTTCTCTCCATTTAGGATGCATTAGGATAATTCTGATCAGTAGCTTTCCGTCCTAGAGACCCGACGACGGATCTCTAGGACGGAAAGCTAAAACGCTAGTGTGAAAGAGGCCTTAGTCAGTTTTAGTATGGTGTGCTGTAATAGAAGTTACATTCGTACGCAAATATAACTTAGAGCAATACGGTCCACTTTACACTGTTAGTTTTATTATCGCGATAATACAACTATTCAAGAATCGTGTACGTGCGTCTGTACGTGTGTGCGTTACCTCGGATCGGATCGAGAGAGACGAGAGTGGAGATTGGTGACTGTCCCAGCGATTATGGCGAAAAGTAATTTCTCTAAAGAAGAGCTGGATTTCTTAATAACTGTAAGTAATTGAACTTAGTTAGTGTGTAATTCAGTAATGTGATTTAAACTTATTTATTAATGATTTTTATTAGCCAAGAAGCCTGCAGGCCTTCACTGATCTCATAACTGCCTTACACATGTCCTACTGCTTGGTGACATAAACTCATCACAGGCTTTAGCAGACTGCACAACTACATAAGTGATTAGTGAAAGACACTGTTAAAGGGGTGGCAATGTTCAAGTCACTTTTAAAGGGATGACGATGTTCAAGTCACTTTTAAAGGGATGGCGATGTTCAAGTCACTTTTAAAGGGGCGGCAATATTCAAGTCACTTTTAAAGGGATCGCAATGTTCAAGTCACTTTTAAAGGGATGGCGATGTTCAAGTGACTTTTAAAGGGGCGGCAATATTCAAGTCACTTTTAAAGGGATCGCAATGTTGAAGTCACTTTTAAAGGGATGGTGATGTTCAAGTCAGTTTTAAAGGGATGGCGATGTTCAAGTCACTTTTAAAGGGGCGGCAATGTTCAAGTCACTTTTAAAGGGATAGCGAATTGGCGATGTTCAAGTCAGTTTTAAAGGGATGGCGATGTTCAAGTCACTTTTAAAGGGGCTGCAGTGTTCAAGTCAATTTTAAAGGGGCGGCAATGTTCAAGTCACTTTTAAAGGGATGGCGAATTGGCGATGTTCAAGTCAGTTTTAAAGGGATGGCGATGTTCAAGTCACTTTTAAAGGGGCTGCAGTGTTCAAGTCACTTTTAAAGGGGCGGCAATGTTCAAGTCACTTTTAAAGGGATGGCGATGTTCAAGTCAGTTTTAAAGGGATGGCGATGTTCAAGTCACTTTTAAAGGGGCTGCAGTGTTCAAGTCACTTTTAAAGGGGCAGCAATGTTCAAGTCACTTTTAAAGGGATGGCAATGTTCTACTCTTTGACTCTTTTGATATTAAATGTTATTTTTGATGGTTCTTATGACTATGATAACTAATAATTGTATTTTAGAACTGTGGGATTACATGATTTAATTGTTATCTTGCAGGAAATGTTGGAGAAGGGGTACGACCGCAGAAGGTCAAAGGGGCGAAAAGCAGGCCATAGTGCGGAGAATTGCTTTCCATCTGTGGCAGAAGCATGGGTGCACTCATCGGAAGGATGCGATTCTAAAAAAGTGGTCAGATCTGAAGCGCCACCGGATGGATCTGATCACTAAGATCCGAGATAAATCTCTTCCAGGTACAATACTTATTTGCATAACTGAGCAGATAGATAACACAATATGTTGGTGAGAGAAATAAGTATTTTTAACCCTTTACAATAAATCACTTAGTACAGTGGTGTTGAACTGATGGGAAAGGGTGCTAAAAGTGGCAATATGAGACCTCTTTCTGGGCCACATATGTTTTTGACTTTACACAGTTGACTTTGGCCCCTGAAGCTTGTCCAAACTCCTCGCACGTCTGGACGAGTGTAGACAACAAGCATCGATCAGGACAATTAGGCCACATGCCCAAATGAAGTCATAGACTCGAATCACTCTTCTTCCCTGGGAGTGGCCCAACACCCAATAGCAGCAGTGAGTTGAAGCTGAACTTAATCAACGATGCTCAAAGGCAGAGTGCAGGGGGTACCCACAGGGTCCTGGTCCGGCAGGTCAAGGCAGACACTGATGATACTACACTTGATCTAAGCCAAAAGGAGAAGAAAGATAGGTGTAGTTAATTATTATGCCATCCAGACACTACCATAGATTAATTTGTGTACCCTTAACTGTAATTTGGCTTTACTTGTTTATCTTGGCATTTTTAAAAAATTTGGTCATCATCATCATTACAGATGCTCCGCTTCCCAAAGTGAGAGCCAAGCTCTCTAAAAAGAAGAAGGCGATGGAGGTGGAGACAGACCACTCGGACGAGCAGGAAGAGGCAGGGCCATCAGGCTATCGGGCCCATAGCCCACCTGCTGCAGTGGAGGAGGGTGATGACTCTGAGGAGGCAGAAGAGGAGATGGTCACTACCCCCGACAAGAAGGTAAATGGATGATGTGGATATTTTTATTTATTCAGTGTCCCAGAAAGCTAATGTTACGGGTGGGAGTACTGATTTCCATAACGTATCTAACTGCCACATCCATTTTTGGAAGTACGATATAACAAGCATGCAATATATAAATTTTTCTAAGAATATATTTTAACAAACTATATTATTTTTAAATGAAGAAAATATAATAAAACAGGCAACAAATAAAGTACAACACCCAACAGTAATATAAAAAATAAACACTAAAAAGTAATTGATCAACATCAAAATCATTAACGTAACTACTAAGTCAATAACCCAAAACTAAAAGGAACTATTATTAATCCTACCTAAACCAATATATAACAGATTTACATAGTAACATAGTATATAAGACCGAAAAAGACATTTGTCCATCCAGTTCGGCCTGTTTCCTACAAGTTGATCCAGAGGAAGGCAAAAAACCCTGTGAGGCAGAAGCCAATTTTCCTCACATAAGGGAAAAAAATTCCTTCCCGACTCCAATCAGGCAATCAGAATAACTCCCTGGATCAACGACCCCTCTCTAGTAGCTATAGCCTGTAATATTATTACACTCCAGAAATAAATCCAGTCCCCTCTTGAATTCCTTTATTGTACTCACCATCACCACCTCCTCAGGCAGAGAGTTCCATAGTCTCACTGCTCTTACCGTGAAGAATCCTTTTCTATGTTTAATTGTGTACAATACAAACCTTCTTTCCTCCAGACGCAGAGGATGTGCCCTTGTCACAGTCACAGTCCTGGGGATAAATAGATGATGGGAGAGATCTCTGTACTGACCCCTGATATATTTATACATAGTTATTAGATCTCCCCTCAGTCGTCTTTTTTTCTAAAGTGAATAACCCTAGTTTTGATAACCTTTTACGGTACTGTAGATCCCTCATTCCAGTTATTACTTTAGTTGCCCTCCTCTGAACCCTCTCCAGCTCTGCTATGTCTGTCTTGTTCACAGGAGCCCAGAACTGTACACAGTACTCCATGTGTGGTCTAACCAGTGATTTTCAAGAACAAAATATCATCTGCTTTATATAACAATTAATGATTGTATTTTAATGTACATTTCCATATTTTATTTCATTTATTTTACAGCTGACAACATCATGTTAAAAAAAATAAAAATAATGCGACGGAAGCACCAGCTGAAAATGCAGCAGTTCAGGGAGCAGCAAACCAGGAAGATGAGGCAGCTCAAGATGCAGTTCTCCCACCAAATGCGAGCCATGGAGGAGGCTCATCTTAAGGACATCGATGATCTGCTGGAGGAGCAGAGAAAATTTAAAAATTACCCTAATTTTTTTGGTTATTTATATATTTATGTTAAAAAATAATTCTATTTTGTTAAAGATTATTTTATAAAACTATAATGTTAAATCAAATTTATTGCGTTTTGTTTGATTGGAAACAAAGGGTACAGATAGTGTTGCCCATATTAATAATTATTTTTCATTACTGTAATCTTTCAAGGGTTTCAAGTTCAACTGGTTTATGTGCTAGATCTGGTAAGGTTTTTGGTAAGGCTGTAAAACACACCCGGTAAGGGCTAGAGGGCTGCAAAAGGCAGCAAAATGTAGGTAAATCCCCTGCAAACAAATGTAGATAGGGAAATGAGTTAACATAAAATAAATAAAAATTAAACAATATTAATTGGAGTGAGGTCCCATAGCACAGAATCAGGCTTCAAGTCCCCCACCAATGGAGAAGGTCACTTACTATTATTTCGACCCCAGCACCCAGACAAAGGAGAGAGGTCCCACAGCAGAGAATCTGGCATCATATCAACCACCACAGGAGTAGGCCACCATTTAGTTACTTTGACCCCTTCACCCAGACAGAGGAGAGAGGCCCCACAGCAGAGAATCAGGCATCATATCAACCACCACAGGAGTAGGCCACCATTTAGTTACTTTGACCCCTTCACCCAGACAGAGGAGAGAGGTCCCACAGCAGAGAATCAGGCATCATATCAACCACCACAGGAGTAGGCCACCATTTATTAACTTTGACCCCTTCACCCAGACAGAGGAGAGAGGCCCCACAGCAGAGAATCAGGCATCATATCAACCACCACAGGAGTAGGCCACCATTTAGTTACTTTGACCCCTTCACCCAGACAGAGGAGAGAGGTCCCACAGCAGAGAATCAGGCATCATATCAACCACCACAGGAGTAGGCCACCATTTATTAACTTTGACCCCTTCACCCAGACAGAGGAGAGAGGCCCCACAGCAGAGAATCAGGCATCATATCAACCACCACAGGAGTAGGCCACCATTTATTAACTTTGACCCCTTCACCCAGACAGAGGAGAGAGGCCCCACAGCAGAGAATCAGGCATCATATCAACCACCACAGGAGTAGGCCACCATTTAGTTACTTTGACCCCTTCGACCAGACAGAGGAGAGAGGTCCCACAGCAGAGAATCAGGCATCATATCAACCACCACAGGAGTAGGCCACCATTTATTAACTTTGACCCCTTCACCCAGACAGAGGAGAGAGGCCCCACAGCAGAGAATCAGGCATCATATCAACCACCACAGGAGTAGGCCACCATTTAGTTACTTTGACCCCTTCACCCAGACAGAGGAGAGAGGCCCCACAGCAGAGAATCAGGCATCATATCAACCACCACAGGAGTAGGCCACCATTTATTAACTTTGACCCCTTCTCCCAGCCAGAGGAGAGAGGCCCCACAGCAGAGAATCAGGCATCATATCAACCACCACAGGAGTAGGCCACCATTTAGTTACTTTGACCCCTTCACCCAGACAGAGGAGAGAGGCCCTACAGCAGAGAATCAGGCATCATATCAACCACCACAGGAGTAGGCCACCATTTAGTTACTTTGACCCCTGCACCCAGGAAGAGGAGAGAGGTTCCACAGCACATATTCAGGCATCATATAAACCACCACAGGAGTAGGCCACCATTTAGTTACTTTGACCCCTTCACCTAGACAGAGGAGAGAGGCCCCACAGCAGAGAATCAGGCATCATATCAACCACCACAGGAGTAGGCCACCATTTAGTTACTTTGACCCCTGCACCCAGGAAGAGGAGAGAGGTTCCACAGCAGAGAATCAGGCATAATATCAACCACCACAGGAGAAGCCACCATAAAGTTACTTTGACCCCTTCACCCAAACAGAGGAGAGAGGCCCACAGCCCATATTCAGGCATCATATCAACCACCGCAAGAGAAGGACACTTTTAGATACTTTGACCTCTGCACCCAGGAAGAGGAGAGAGGTCCCACAGCACAAATTCAGGCATCATATCACACACCACAGGAGAAGGCCTCTTTCAGTGACTTAGGCCTTTGGACCCAGACAGAGGAGAGAGGTCAGAAATTAGCTTCCTATCCCCCAGCACAGCAGAAGACCGCTTTATTTGACTTAGGCCTCAGCACCCAGACAGAGGACAGAGGTAGCATGGCAGAGGTTATGGCTTTATGTCACCCGATAGTTTAACAGACCACTTTCATCTAGTTAGGCCCCGGCGCCCTGACAGAGGAGAGTTTCATTCAACTGTGGGTTACATAAAATTTGTATTAAATAAAGAAGTGGCCCGTAGTACAACAAGATATGTTTTAGGCAGTTATTAAGGACTACTCTGCACAAGGGAGGGACAGGTCCTGTGGGATCCATGCCTGGTTCATCTTTATGAACGTCAGCTTGTCCACATTGGCTGTGGACAGGCGGCTGCGCTTGTCAGTAATGACGCCCCCCGCCGTGCTGAATACGCGTTCTGATAAATCGCTGGCCGCCGGGCAGGAAAGCACCTCCAAGGCATAACATGCTAACTCTGGCCACGTGGACAATTTTGAAACCCAGAAGTTGAATGGGGCCGAACCGTCCGTCAGTACGTGGAGGGGTGTGCAGACATACTGTTCAACCATGTTAGTGAAATGCTGCCTCCTGCTAACACGTTCCGTATCAGGTGGTGGGGCAGTTAGCTGTGGCGTGGAGACAAAACTTGTCCACATTTCTGCCATGCTAACCCTGCCCTCAGAGGAGCTGGCCGTGATACTGCTGCGTGGGCGACCTCTAGCTCCTCCTCTGCCTTGGCCTTGGCCTTCCACCTGTTCCCCTGTGACAGTTGGGAATGCTCTCAGGAGCGCGTCTACCAGCGTGCGCTTGTACTCGCGCATCTTCCTATCACGCTCCAGTGCAGGAAGTAAAGTGGGCACATTGTCTTTGTACCGTGGATCCAGCAGGGTGGCCACCCAGTAGTCAGCACACGTTAAAATGTGGGCAACTCTGCTGTCGTTGCGCAGGCACTGCAGCATGTAATCGCTCATGTGTGCCAGGCTCCCCAGAGGTAAGGACAAGCTGTCCTCTGTGGGAGGCGTATCGTCATCGTCCACCGTATCCCCCAGCCACGCACTAGTGATGGGCCTGGGCTGTGTGGGCTGCCACCCTGCTGTGAACCTGCTTCATCCTCATCCTCCTCCACCTCCTCCTCATCCTCCTCGTCCTCCATTAGAGTGCCTTGGCTGGCGACTTGTGAACCTGCCCTCTGCTGCTTCAAAAAACCTCCCTCTGAGCTACTTCTAACAGACTGGCCTGAAAGTCTTAGAAATGAGCCCTCCTCCTCCTCCTCCTCCTCCTCCACCTGGGCCACCTCCTCTTCCATCATTGCCCTAAGCGTTTTCTCTAGGAGACATAGAACTGGTATTGTAACGCTGATAACAGTGTCATCGCCACTGGCCATTTTGGTGGAGTACTCAAAGCAGTGCAGCAGGGCACACAGGTCTCGCATGGAGACCCAATCATTGGTGGTGAAGTGGTGCCGTTCCGCAGTACGACTGACGCGAGCGTGCTGCAGCTGAAACTCCACTATGGCCTGCTGCTGCTCGCACAGTCTCTCCAGCATGTGCAAGGTGGAGTTCCACCGGGTGGGCACGTCGCATATGAGGCGGTGAGCGGGAAGGCCGAAGTTCCGCTGTAGCGCAGACAGGCGAGCAGCGGCAGGATGTGAACGCCGGAAGCGCGCACAGACGGCACGCACTTTATGCAGCAGCTCTGACATGTTGGGGTAGTGGTGAATGAACCTCTGCACCACCAAATTCAGCACATGCGCCAGGCAAGGGATGTGCGTCAAACCGGCTAGTCCCAGAGCTGCCACGAGATTTCGCCCATTATCGCATACCACCAGGCCTGGCTTGAGGCCCACCGGCAGCAACCACTCGTCCGTCTGTTGTTCAATACCCCGCCACAACTCCTGCGCGGTGTGGGGCCTGTCCCCCAAACATAAGAGTTTCAGAATGGCCTGCTGACGTTTACCCCGGGCTGTGCTGAAGTTGGTGGTGAAGGTGTGTCTGACAGGAGGAGCTGGTGGAAGCAGAGGAGGAGGAGAAAGCCGAGTAGGAGGAGGAGGCTACAGGAGGCAGAGAATGATGCCCTGCGATCCTAGGTGGTGGAAGGACGTGCGCCAAGGAACTCTCCGCCTGGGGCCCAGCCGCCACTACATTCACCCAGTGTGCAGTTAGGGAGATATAGCGTCCTTGGCCGTGCTTACTGGTCCACGTATCTGTGGTTAGGTGGACCTTGGCACAAATGACGTTGCGCAGTGCACACTTGATTTTATCGGACACTTGCATGTGCAGGGAAGGCACGGCTGTCTTGGAGAAGTAGTGGCGGCTGGGAACCACATACTGGGGGACAGCCATGGCCATCAGCTGTTTGAAGCTGTGTGTGTCCACCAGCCGGAATGACAGCATTTCAAAGGCCAGTAGTTTAGAAATGCTGGCATTCAGGCCAAGGGCTCGAGGGTGACTAGGTGGCAACATTCCTCTCGAGGCGGAAGCCGAGGCAGCAGCGGTAGAGGGAGCAGGGGGAGCCTGAGCGGGTTCATTTTTTTTGAGGTGTGCACTCCACTGCAGTTCATGCTTTGCATGTAGATGCCTGATCATGCAGGTGGTGCTCAGGTTAAGAACCTTAATGCCTCGCCTCAGGGTCTGATGGCACAGCGTGCAAACCACTCTGGTCTTGTCCTCAGCACATTGTTTGAAGAAGTGCCATGCCAGGGAACTCCTTGAAGATGCCTTTGGGGTGCTGGGTCCCTGTTGGCACTGGCCAATAGCAGGTGAACTCTCTGGACGGCGGGTGTTCTGATTTTGCCCCCTGCTTCCTCTTTGGCTTCGCTGTTGTCTCGGTCTCACCACTGCCTCTTCCTCTGAACTATTTAAGTCAGCGGCACGACCTTCAGTCCATGTGGGTTCTAAGACCTCATCGTTCTCTGCATCGTCTTCCACCCAGTCTTCCTCCCTGACCTCCTCCTGTTCAGTCTGCACACTGCAATAAGACGCGGCAGTGGGCACCTGTGTTTCGTCATCATCAGACACTCGGTCACTCTGCTGTGGTGGTATTCCCATGTCCTCATCATCTGGATACATAAGTGGTTGTGCGTCAGTGCATGGTATGTCTTCCACCGCTAGGGAAGGGCTAGGTGGACGCCCCTGGGAACCCCTGCCAGCAGAGTCTTCAAACAGAAGAAGAGACTGCTGCATAACTTGAGGCTCGGACAGTTTCCCTGATATGCATGGGGTGATGTGACAGACTGATGGGCTTGGTTTTCCGGTGCCACCTGTGCGCTTTCCGCAGAAGACTGGGCGGAAGACAATGTGAACGTGCTGGAAGCACTGTCGGCCACCCAATCGACTAATGCCTGTACCTGCTCAGGCCTTACCATCCTCATAACGGCATTGGGCCCCACCAAATATCGCTGTAAATTCTGCCGGCTACTTGAGGGAGTTGGTTCACTACTTTGTGCGCCTGAGGCCGAACGGCCACGTCCTCTGCCAGCAACAGAGACTCCACGGACCCCACCACGACCGCGTCCTCGTCCCTTAATAGAATGTTTTCTCATTGTTGCGATTCAACTCGCACCACAATAAAATATATTATTTTTAGCCCCAAAATTCCCACACTGGAAGATATAATTCCTTTTACGCTATAAATTACAAGAGGACTGCTGCAAATTGGACACCAGAATTTTTAAATGCTACTTATGTTAAATGAATTCCCACAGTGGGAGAACTATTTCCTTTTACAGGAGTAACAACGTGCGGCCTACTATTTCGGGTGTCACCAACACCAGATTGATTAAATTGGCCTTTTGGAACCAAAATGACAACACTGGACACTATAATGCCTTTTTCTGGTATTAATTACAAGAGGACTGCTGCAAATTGGACACCAGAATTTTTAAAATGCTACTTATGTTAAATGAATTCCCACAGTGGGAGAAGTATTTCCTTTTACAGGAGTAACAACGTGCGGCCTACTATTTCGGGTGTCACCAACACCAGATTGATTAAATTGGCCTTTTGGAACCAAAATGACAACACTGGACACTATAATGCCTTTTTCTGGTATTAATTACAAGAGGACTGCTGCAAATTGGACACCAGAATTTTTAAATGCTACTTATGTTAAATGAATTCCCACAGTGGGAGAAGTATTTCCTTTTTACAGGAGTAACAACGTGCGGCCTACTATTTCGGGTGTCAACAACACCAGATTGATTAAATTGGCCTTTTTGGAACCAATATGACAACACTGGACACTATAATGCCTTTTTCTGGTATTAATTACAAGAAGACTGCTGCAAATTGGACACCAGAATTTTTTAAATGCTACTTATGTTAAATGAATTCCCACAGTGGGAGAACTATTTCCTTTTTACAGGAGTAACAACATGCGGCCTACTATTTCGGGTGTCAACAACACCAGATTGATTAAATTGGCCTTTTTGGAACCAATATGACAACACTGGACACTATAATGCCTTTTTCTGGTATTAATTACAAGAAGACTGCTGCAAATTGGACACCAGAATTTTTTAAATGCTACTTATGTTAAATGAATTCCCACAGTGGGAGAACTATTTCCTTTTTACAGGAGTAACAACGTGCGGCCTACTATTTCGGGTGTCACCAACACCAGATTGATTAAATTGGCCTTTTTGAAACCAAAATGACAACACTGGACACTATAATGCCTTTTTCTGGTATTAATTACAAATAGACTGCTGCAAATTGGACACCAGAATTTTTTAAATGCTACTTATGTTAAATGAATTCCCACAGTGGGAGAACTATTTCCTTTTTACAGGAGTAACATTGTGCGGCGTACTATTTCGGGTGTCACCAACACCAGATTGATTAAATTGGCCTTTTTGGAACCAAAATAACAACACTGGACACTATAATGCCTTTTTCTGGTATTAATTACAAGAAGACTGCTGCAAATTGGACACCAGAATTTTTTAAATGCTACTTATGTTAAATGAATTCCCACAGTGGGAGAACTATTTCCTTTTTACAGGAGTAACAACGTGCGGCGTACTATTTCGGGTGTCATCAACACCAGATTGATTAAATTGGCCTTTTTGAAACCAAAATGACAACACTGGACACTATAATGCACTATAATCACTAAAACAGGAGGGTAGCGAGGAAGCACTGAAAAACTATAAGGAAAAAAATAGAACATGTAAAAAACAAATAAAAGCGGACAAACTAGAGACCGAGAGATTAATTGCCAAAGCAAGTAAAACTAACCCTAAAATGTTCTTCAATTATATAAATGTTAAAAAGTATAAATCTAAAGGTGTCGGCCCTTTAAAGAGTGTTGTAGAGAGCGAAGAGGAGAAAGCAAAGCTGTTAAATATTTTTTTCTCCAATATATTCACTAAGGGAAATAACTGTCAGATGAAATGCTGAATGTAAAAATAAATCCCCCATTAAAAGTGTCCTGTCTGACCCAAGAAGAAGTACAACAGCGACTTAAAAAGATTAAAATAGACAAATCGCCAGGACCGGATGGCATACACGCCCGTATCCTAAGGGAATGAAGTAATGTCATAGCCAGACCTTTGTTTCTGATATTTGCGGACTCTATAGTGACAGGGAATGTTCCACAGGATTGACGCATAGTAAATGTGGTGCCAATATTCAAAAAGGGTCCAAAACCAGAGCCTGGAAACTATAGGCCAGTAAGTTTAACATCTGTTGTGGGGAAACTGTTTGAAGCTTTTCTGAGAGATGCTATCTTAGAGGATCTCAACGGAAATAAGCAAATAAAGCCATATTAGCATGGCTTCATGAGGGATCAGTCATGCCAAACGAATTTAATCAGTTTCTATGAGGAAGGTAAGTTCTAGACTTGACAGCAGCGAATCAATGGATGTCGTATATCTGGACTTCTGGACATTTGACACTGTACCACATAAAAGGTTAGTATATAAAATGAGGATGCTCGGACTGGGAGAAAATGTCTGTATGTGGGTAAGTAACTGGCTGAGTGACAGAAAACAGTGGGTGGTTATTAACGGTAGATACCCAGATTGGGTTATTGTCACTAGTGGGGTACCTCAGGGGTCAGTATTGGGCCCTATTCTCTTCAATATATTTATTAATGATCTTGTAGAAGGCCTGCACAGTAAAATATCTATTTTTGCAGATGACACTAAACTGTGTAAAGTAATTAACACTGAAGAGGACAGTTTTCTGCTACAGAGGGATCTGGATAGATTGGAGGCTTGGGCAGATAAGTGGCAGATGAGGTTTAACACTGACAAATGTAAAGTTATGCACATGATAAGTAATAATGCAAGTCATCCATACTGGTAAAAAACTCGGTAACACTGACATGGAAAAGGATCTAAGAATTTTAATAAACAGCAAAATAAGCTGCAAAAACCAGTGTCAGGCAGCTGCCGCCAAGGCCAATAAGATAATGGGTTGCATCAAAAGGGGAATACCACTTTAAAAATCGCTAGTCATACCACACATGGAGTACTGTGTACAGTTCTTGGCTCCTGTGAACAAGGCAGACATAGCAGAGCTAGAGAGGGTTCAGAGGAGGGCAACTAAAGTAATTTCTGGAATGGGGCAACTACAGTACCCTGAAAGATTAAAAAATTAGGGTTATTTACTTTAGAAAAAAGACGACTGAGGGGAGATCTAATAACTATGTATAAATATTTCAGGGGTCAGTACAGAGCTCTCTCCCATCATTTATTTATCCCCAGGACTGTGACTGTGACGAGGGGACATCCTCTGCGTCTGGAGGAAAGACGGTTTGTACACAAACATAGAAGAGGATTCTTTATGGTGAGAGCAGTGAGACTATGGAACTCTCTGCCTGAGGAGGTGGTGATGGTGAGTACAATAAAGGAATTCAAGAGGGGCCTGGATGTATTTCTGGAGTGTAATAATATTATAGGCTATAGCTACTAGAGATGGGTTGTTGATCCAGGGAGTTCTTCTGATTGCCTGATTGGAGTCAGGTAAGAAATTTTTTATTCCCCTTAAGTAGGGAAAATTGGCTTCTACCTCACAGTTTTTTTTCCCTTCCTCTTAATCAACTAGCAGGATGACAGGCCGAACTGGATGGACAGATGTCTATTTTCGGCCTTATCTACTATGTTACTAGTAGTCCTCCACCAGTGTGCATCACATCACTTTTGCCAAAATGAACCAAGCCTGGATTCAGGAGAAATTTCACACTCCTCCAGCTAAGACTGATAAATAGATCGGGCCTTGCTGATGGTGACCCATCTTTCCAATGTTGCTGCCTGCTATCATCATGCCATGCAGCCATCATGCCCCTGCTGCAGCCTGCCAACCATTATGTTCTGTATGGATGCTGCTGCCTCCATCATGCCACTGCCACCTTAATGCCACTGCTGCTACGTGTGCCTATCATCATCTACCTAAGTCTGCTGCTGCCTCCATCATGTTGCTGCCTGCCTGCCAACATGCACTATATGGCTGTTGTTTCTGCCACCGCCTCAGCTACTGCTGTTTCTCGCTGCTCATCCCCTACTGCCACCGCTATTAACACAAAGTGGCACACTTATTAAGATAGGGGTTTTAGACGCCGGTCTTAAAAAATGAGTCCCCACACAGCTTAGTAGACATAACTGTAAAAAGTTATGGGATCAGAATATGGTGATGTAAAAAAAAATTTTTTTTCAATGTTTTCATTTATTTTTTCAGTATTTAGACAATATTTATACATATGTGGTATATTCGTAATTGTACTGACCCAGAGAATGAAGTGTGTAGGTCAGTTTTTTCACAAATGGAACGCCTGTAGAAATGTGGAGGAATTGCGTTTTCTTTTTAATTCCACCCTATTTGGAATTTTTTCCCCGCTTCCTACTACATTGTATGACACATTAAATTAGAAAGTACAACCTGTCCTGCAAAAAACAAGCCCTCATATGAAAAAATAAAAAAGTTATGGCTCCAGGAAGATGGGGAAAAAATGAGAACGCAAAATGAAAATCCTCTGTTATCCTAAGGGTTAATCTAACTATTTTCCCTTCACTTCTCCTTCATCATCATTCTTCTGAACCTGATCCATAGACAAATATTTCCACCCCATGCATTCAGAAGCACTACAAATATTGACTGGTGGCTGGCTCATGCAGCTTCATATATACTCCCCTATTTTAATATGGCTGAACCATTGTACAAAACAAGCACTTGTTACCTTTTGTATCACCTTTATCTCCTCATAGATTGTAAGCTCTTGTGAGCAGGGCCCTCATTCCTCTTGTGGTAATTGTTGACTTGTTTGTTGCTATGTAATGTAGGATTTTGTTTGCATATGAACCCTCTAACCATAAACTATATAATAAAAGATTAGTATTATCACTAGTGTTGAGCAAATGAAAGTGTACAAAGTGGACTTTCAATCTGAATTTCAGGAAAAATGTGATTTCCCGCAAAGCTGAATTTCCTCGTGCTTTGTGCTTCATACTTACCTCATCTATTTGAGCACGAAGAGGCTGCCACGCCCAACTTGCTTGATGATCTTGCGTGAAATCTCACACATGGTGACGCATCACATCACTACGCCAGCCGACATGATGACATCATCACGCGCTGTGCAACAATTCGCGCTGCATCTTTAAGCAAGATAACTAAACACTAAAATGCTTTTATATGGATCTCGGATGCTGAGATCAGCGATGAAAGCGATATCTGAGGGGTTCAACTACAGGGGGCTGCGCAATCACCGTTCCCTGTCATTGCAACCGCTATTTACAAAGAAATGCGCTTCATGATTAAGTAATTTGTCACTAATTGTGTTTGTTTGTTTTTTAAATTTGGCGAAGAAGCCCAATCGAATTTTGGAGAACTTTGATTATCCTTAATTATCACTGATTGCTATGCTGCATCTGTACATGCTGTGATTTCAAGATGCAAGTTAGGCCTCGTGCACATGACCATATTTTTTTTCCACTTCCGTTCCGTTTTTTGCATTCCGGTCCATATGCGGAACCATTGACTTCAATGGGTCTGCAAAAACAACGGAAGGTACTCCGTATGCATTCCATTTCCGTATTTCCGTTCCATTCAAACATAAAACATGTCCTATTATTGCCCGCAAATCACGTTCCGTGGCTCCATTCAAGTCAATATTTCCGCAAAAAAACGGAATTCATACGGAATACATCTGTATGTCTTCCATATCCGTTCCGTTTTTGCTGAACCATCTATTGAAAATTTTTTGCCCAGCTCAATTTTTTTATCTACTTACTGTTTAAACATTATTGTATGCTTCTGTTTTCCTTTTGCGATCCTCAAAAAACTGATCACAAATGGAAACCAAATGGAAAAACGGAACGGCAAAAGGGAACGGAAACGGAAACACTACTGAAACAAAAAAAAACGGAAAAACGGATCTGTTTAAAATGGACCGCATAACCATACGGTCGTGTGCAGGAGGCCTTATGGTGCTGCACAGCGGTTAGCGTAATTTTAACCATTGCACTTATGGTTGTTGAGATAAAAACTATTTGCAGTATAATTATAAAGGGATGTTGATCTTTGTAGATTTCATATTATCTTAATGTTTCTGTTATGGAACGTTCAATGTTAGTCGTCTCACAGACAAGACAAGCGCATAGGCAAAGCCTGCGGCAGTTATAATCCGCAACTGACACATTAAGCAGTGTGGATTTGCTAAAATTGCAGATGAAATTAAACTATAATGGATAAGAAGCAAGTATTGTGTGGACTTGTATGTCAGACTCACCTGATAAAACTTGTCTTCTGGAAAGCTGAGAAGGTTTGCATATTTGCTGCCAAGAAAGGGTTCTTTAAGGGGTGTATTCAAATTTAGATGTAATCCTCTATATAAATGTGTCCGGCTCAGTCTCAAAGCAGAAAACTGTTGTCCAGCAGATAAAGAAAGTTAATCTGTTCTTCTTTCTATTTTAGGACCTTTTATTTTTGCGCAGATATGTCAACTGTGGGGAAGGTAAGTTCTCATGAATCTGAATGAAAACAGCATGATATGCATTGTAACTTGCATAGGGTAAAGAAATGACTGCAAAAGCTATGGCTGATGAATATCTTTCTAAATCCATTATTCTTAGTATGTCCATTATGTGAATAAAATGTTACGTTACAGTTTTAACATATACATTATTGTAGACAGACAGATCTGTAAGAAAAACATGCACATAATGCACAATGCACAATACACCCACAAAGACACAAGGAACATGTCTTCATCCTTAAAAACTCACATTCCCTTTACACTTTAGGTTAAAAAAGATCATTACATCTTCTGTAATATGCAGATTTAATGTGACTATACTTTATATCACGCTTTATATACGTTTAGCATGTGTCATAAATTAAGTGTGCGCTGCCCGAATAGACATTGCAAATACAGCAACCTAAAAATCAGACTGAAATGAACAAGTCAAAGCACAGGTAATAGAAATGCCCTAATTCATAAACCTGCTGTTATCTACTTCTCTGTAAAACCACCTCTTTGAGAAGACCATCTCTGATCTAGACCAGATTTGTCTGTGACAGAACTGTGTGATTTATTACTTTAAATGGTAGAATCCACCCACCCAATGCATCATTTTCATTTATCTCAGACAGCCCTACTGTTTTATGCCTCATTCACACGTCCATGTCCATGCTCAAATCTGTGAGAAGGTGGTCAGTGATGCCTCCATGAAGCTGTCCGTGAAGGATCCTTGTTGGGTCTTTGTGTCCGTTTTTTGCTGTCTGTGTGCCATCCGTGTTTCACTGACACTGCACAGCTGAAAAATATTTTCAAAGCATCTCTTCCTAATGATCCGTGAAACAAGGATGCAATACAAATGGCATCCATGTTGCATCCGTGGTTTTCACGGACCCATAGACTATAATGGGTGTGATGGATCTGTGAACATTTCTGCCACAAAATCTGCCGCGTGTGAAGGCAACCCTGAATACAGGGAAATTCTCCCAAAATATATGTCTTAACCTGCCCATTGACAATGATTAGTAAAAGACGTGCCAGATTCGGTATATGGGGGCATAGTTTTGCCTCAACTGTGCTTAAAAGAATAGTCAACTATGCTTTTCAGAGCAAATGCATGAAAAAAAGAGCAGTATACTTTTTTAAATAGGAGTTAAAGGCAAATGTCTGAGGTATATGTAGAACAGAATATTAATACATTTCCTGCAAATGTAATGCTCAAATATGACATGAACCTAGCCTAACAATGCAGATGCTACTTGAACTGAGAACCAATATAGCAGTGGACCTTGTTCTCACTTTCCCAAAATTGTACTGTTACACGGTCGAATGGTCGAATCGAATGCATGAAAAAAAGAGCAGTATACTTTTTTAAATAGGAGGTGGCCATGGGGCGGGTGCGCTGTTTGATGATATTACATGGATTGCTATTTACATTGCTATGACCTATATCGATATATATACGGTGTTTTTTGTTCTGATTGGGACTTCATCCCTTCACTGTTTCTTGTGCCATTTTAGTGATTTCTGTTTCAGGCTTTTCCACCTTATTTCCATGTTTACCATCTTCTGCGCTCTCGCTCTGTGGCTCCCTCCTATTTATCTTCTCTTGTACTGATCTGTCTGCTGCTTATTTTAGTACTATTTCATGATTATCTATGTGAAATTATTGTATTTTCAACAAAGGAGTCTTTTGTTACATTAATGGAGCTTATTAACAATTCTTTGGTGGGGAATGCTACAATCTTTTAGCTCCAGCTTAGAGTGTTGTGAATGCTCGATAATATTACTTTGGTGTGCATTTTTTAAATAGGAGTTAAGGGCAGGTGTCTGAGGTGTATGTAGGACAGAATATTAATACATTTCCTGCAAATGTAATACTCAAATACGACATGATCCTAGCCTAACAATACTGATGCTACTTGAACTGAGAACCAATATAGTAGTGGACCTTGTTCTAACTTTCCCAAAACTGTACTGTTACATGGTCAAGCGGTAAGTATCTGCAAAAGCAGAGTTGCCCTTTAAGACTAATAATAGTACCAATAGCACTACTGGTAATAATAATAATACTTGAAAGTGAAGTCCCAGTTTTAGAAGATTTATTAGTAATCATTGTGTATTGGTCAGAAGATATTGTCAGTATTGTAGTTACTTAGACATAGAAGAATATGATAAATGTCAGCACACTGACATCTTTTACACATCAAATGGAAGTAACTAAATATCCAGTACACATAGAGACCTTCTGTGGTGTGAATTCCAGCTTACTATTACGGGCATGCACTCAAGAGCTGGAGAAGAGGGAGGGGCAGGAAAGCATTTTACTTTGTTATGAATGTGCTTGGCAGGCGCTGTGTTGCCTCCTGAGGTCATTCAGGGATAAAGCCCGTAGATAGGACCTATGTAGCAGTAACTGGTTTGCATCAATAAACTAGACAAACAGATTGCTCTTCTGGTCCTTTGTTCTACTATGCTAATAACCACCACATAATAGTTCAAAAACATGCAAGGAATATCAATGCTGTCTACAGTCCAAAATCTTAATACATGAATTCATAATGCTAAAATGGCCTTTTATTGTTTGCTTACTGCCCTGCCCCATTTGGTAAAGCCAAGTCTGAATATAAAATCTCTGAGAAGGTTAAAAAAAAATCCAGTTTAGGCACCTTTCACACGAGCAAGTTTTCCTTACGGGTGCAATGCGGGAATTGAACGCATAGCACTAAATCCTGACCTATTCCTTTCCATGGGTCTGTGCACATGAAAGTTTTTTTTCCACGCATCAGTTCTGCATTACTTGAAAATCGCAGAATGTTCTATATTCTGCATTCTTCACGCAGCCCTGGTCCCATAGAAGTGAATGGGGCTTCAGTGAAATCTGGATGCAGTCTGGACGCAATGTGTTTTTCACTGAAGGTTGCTACTCCTCAGGTTTTTTTTCCACGCTTCAAAACTGATAGCATCCGCATGAAGAAAAACTGAAACACTGAGCGGATCGCAGACAAAACTGACTGTACTTGCGTGCAAAACCATCCATTTTTTCTTGAAAAGATGGTGACACAATCCGTATCGTTCGTGTGAAGGGGGCCATATCGTCTTAAAGTATTTGACTGCAATACAGTGTATTGCAGATTTATGAAACTGTCTAAAGAAAACTGTTTTTATTGCCCACACTAACCAATCACAACGTAGCATACAATTTTCATGGAAAAGAATACAAACACAATAGCACATGGAAAAAGATCTCTGTGCTAGCAAATAAATAAAATGTAAATAACATAGTGCCACCTATGTGTCATTTAGCAGCCAGCCATAGGACTTCATCCACACTGGTCATATAAAGTATATTACTGTGATTGTGATAAGCATTTTTTTATTCTTCACAATTATCGCTGTTATTGTGTTCATATCCCTATTCTGAAGTTTAGACACATAGGGGGTCATTTATTTTATAGAAACACCCCCATATTAGGCCTATTTCTGGCGCAGAATGCAGCGCAACCGTTAATTGCACCACAATGCGACTTTTCCCACTCACGCCAGGTCTTAAAAAGCGGACGTGGCGTGGGCGGGGAAGGCGACTGGCCAGTAAGCTCATCTCATTCATCATTTTCTATGCCTGTTTTAGGCGTAGAAAATTGTTTAAATGTAATACAGCTAGATGGCGTTGGATGCGCCGAAGTTATGTAGAGGCCTGTGCCTCTTGATAACGTTGGCGGATCCACTGACAGATATAGGGGTTATTAAGACCAGCGTCTAAAACGTCGGTCTTAATAAATGACCCCCAAAGTTGGTGCTGGAGGGTTCCTGCAGTGGAGTAATAGGTTCTCTTTATAATGGTTTTAAGCTGATTGTAGCTGAAAATATTTTAACTCTCGATAAAATTCTGTGCTTTGTTCTAGGTCATAAAATGCAAAGCGGCGGTCGCTTATGACTTTAAAAAACCATTGGTTATTGAAGAAATTGAAGTTGCTCCACCTAAGGCTCATGAAGTTCGTGTCAAGGTAATATGATTTAGCTTTTGCATTTTTATAGTTCATATTGGTTATTTATTTTGCGGTTTTAAAAAACACTATAATATGAAATACTTTTTTACCTTTCATTGAAGTGGTAGAAGGGAAAAGTGACCTAGAGGAAATAATTAATCCTCAGCACTGGTCAGACATAATTCAGATCTGTCTGGCAGGTTATGTTGGGCTTTCTGTCACTTTTGCCAGCTATAATAGTGCATCATACAGGTCTTTGCCATCAAAACGATGAAAAACTTTGACAGTATCTGTTGAATCCCATTGTAAGTTCATGGGGCAATCAGTCATTATGATGGATCTGGCACTCTGTTAGTTTAGTTTTTAATGGAAGCAATAACAGGTGTGAGAGAGATTTAGGGTACAGGTATCTTTGACGTTCTCTTTTCTGTACAGATGTTTCCTTAAAAAACTAGTATGTCTTTTTTATCTGCAGATGCTTTCTGTAGTTTTTTTTTCTTTTCAAACTAATTGCGTGAGGCAGAATTATTATCTACAGTGAGTGATATGATAGCATAATTAGAGTTTTAAATTAAAGAGGTTGTCCCATCTGGGCCTTACATGGCGAAGAAGGGAATAACTCACAGTAAGCACCGGCCTGGGGTGACAGAACTATGGAAATGACCTAACTCCAGCCACCCCGGGCAGGCACTTACTATGGGTTATTCCTATCTCTACCAAGAGAAGCTGGGACAGGGCAACCCCTTTAATCAAAAGCTTTAATTAGTTTATAATGCAAACAAGAGGGAATGTTAAATGATATTTGGAATCAAAAAGAAATGTTTTAAAAGTTAGTGCTAAACATTTTAATAAAAAGACACAAGTAAAATGCATGTTTATTGAATAACAATTTATAAACAGATAAAATCATCACATTGTGCTGGAATAAAGGATTTGGCTATGTACCCCTTCAGAGGAAATTTTTGTTTATGATTGCATTTTACTTATTTTTGGCTAATATCATATTTTTTATTGGACATTTATTAAAAATATTGAGCCATTCTGTCACAAAGTGTTAACTGTTTTCTCTAACTGTGTGACTAAAAAGATTGGATTAAACTACTAAGGGATTAATCTGCATGTAAATCCGCGTGCAATTCTGTGTCAGAGACCACCAGTTCCAAATGTAGATTTGTGACAAGGGTTATCTTTAAAATCCATGGCAGATATGCCTAATGCACATCCTGACTGTGTGAACATGCTCTTAATATTATCCTGATCCCAGTGCAGTTGTATGTTCTTAGCCTGGTGCCAACTGCCAGTCATATTGCTCTCAGCTAGTTCCCAATTTTCAGCATGTTGATGACATCCTAACTGTCATTGATGCACAATAGTATCTGCAGCTAACAGCTAGTGAACCTGAGAGCCATATACAGTATTTATGCCACTGGTAGATCAAGAAAAACGTCTCTATTATATAATATAAAATTATTCTATTACAGGTTTGTGCAAGTGGAATTTGTCACACTGATGACCATGCCCTGGTAGGGGGAATGGCCAGTTTAAACTTTCCTGTTATTTTGGGACATGAAGGAGCTGGAATTGTTGAAAGTGTTGGAGAAGGTGTATTCAAAGTTCAGCCAGGTAACATAAAGGGATTATACTAAAATTAATACAATAAATTATTTCTGTAATTCAGTGTTTCTGGAAGAAAAAGTTCCCACAAATGCGATGATTTAAGCAATGATTCTATTGGTGAACTGGATGTATGAACAGCAAGATGTGCTGTCACTTTCAGGCTAATAGAGTATTGCACTAAAGAAAACCATGTCTAATGAAGAAATTGCTAATGTTGCCTTCACTTATTGAACTGTGGTTGGTGTAACAGAAGCAGATTTGGCTTGAGGCTATTTCTAAGAGAATTAGCTAAGTGCCCTCCTGGTCTTCACTCTTTAACCCCTGTACAAACAACTGGACTCTGCTGTAGAGGAACTACCAGTCCCCTACCTCTTGGAGCAGTTTTTGTTCAGTGCTGACCCACAGAGGTCAAGAGAGAACCAAAGGAGCTGGCAAAACAATAATCAGGAAACAATCTGAGGCCAGGGCAGGCAGCATATTTTCAATCCAAATAAAACATTTAAAGGTTAGGGCAAGCAGCACAGGATCATTTCAAGAAGCAGGAACAGGTCAATTCAGACAGCAAAGGGTCAAATCTAGTCAACAGCCAGAGTTTGGTACAAGGGCAAGACAACAGTAGACTACATTTTCACAGGACCTAGCTAACTATAACTATTGTTCTCCGGTACACCAAAGTGTGAGAGGGTGCATTAAATACCTAGGGATAAACAGTCATAGAATGGGGAAGATTAGAGTTCTTGCATACCATGAATTTAGGAGCTGGAAAGAAGACATAACCTGAAGCAGAGAGGATGCAGGTGGGCAGAACATAGTTCACTTAAATCTAGGATTGGCGAAACGAGCAGCCATGTCGTCGGAGGAAGCAGGAGGACACGAGCCGACGTGGACCACTGGAGAAGGCTGGTTGACCAGAACTCTGACTTTAGCAGTGGGGTTGCAGCGTGCTCACCGGGAGCAGGGGATAGCGGCAGGCGCGGACAAATGGCATTACAGATAGTAATATTTGTAGATGGACATACTCTACATAAGCTGTTGTTCCTACTATATTCTCCCTAGATATTTTCATGACAAAGGATGTTGTGAACTTTTTGTAGAACTCACGAGTCAGACTTCATTGTTCTTAACCGATTACTAGTTACTTATTAACACTGAATCTTCCTTCTTATTTAGGGGATCATGTTATCCTGTTGTGCAGTCCAATGTGTATGAAGTGTAAAGCCTGCCTGCATGAAGAAAGCAACTTCTGTGAAAAAAATGAGTATGTTTTTTCTTTAAATTCTTATTACCTTTGAAAGAAAATACTGTAAAAATGTCTACTGCAATATCAATTTGTGTTTCTAATTTTTAAGGTATATTAGCCTTTATAGGTAGATTAGTCCTCACAGAGCTATTTTCTATACATGCTATTATCATAACTTTCTTCTCATCAGTCAGAGAACCAGGTTTGCCAACTGTCCAGAAATTTCTGGACAGTCCCTAAAAATAGGCAATTTTTTCCTGTGTCTGTGAAAAAAAATACGAGTTTGTGATTTTTTTTAAGGCTGGTGCTACTTGACTAGAATATTTCGGTGGTAATTATCATCATTTTACAGCTTGCAGTAAATGCTGGTGATGAGTTCTTATCAGTATATTAAGTTACAGACATGTATTACTTTAATCTTTATCATTTATTATGGTTTTCCAATTTGACAGTAAAAATTGTTGGCTGTCCATGATTTTGCTATAACTTGTCCAGAAAAAAAAAATATGGTTGGCAACCCTGCACAGAACTGCTCTATATAGATAAATTATCAGACTGATAAGTGTTTAGCTAAAATAAGTGTTTATGAGCTGTTAGGAGTTCAGAGATAACACCTACATATCCAGTCGACATATTCAGGGTGAAGCAGGAAGAAATAGTAAAAACAGTAGAGGAGAAATGGTTGAAAATTTTAAATAAAGACCAATTTAACAAAAGGATTTTTGGCCCAAAAGGAGTAAACTAACACCAGCAAGTAAAATATCTTTTACTTTTTTTTTTTATTCTGGCAGACTTTATTTTGTTATGTCTATACATTTAAAAATAAAGGTTGAAATTTTGCACTTTTCATATGCTGGCATAACAGGTTGTACTAAAGCTGGCCATATACACATATTGTCTGAACACACTGATTTCTACGCTAGACACTCTCCATCTAATGTACCGTATATGGAACCCTTTTGAAACTCCTCAGACTGCAGATGTTAAGGGAGATAATGATCAGCTGTTGGTTTTCAGCAGAGTTGAGCAAAGTTTTGAAAAATTCGATTTGGCAGGTTGACAAGAAATTCAGGTATAAATCAGGTATACTCAGGCCAATCTGCCTAAAAGCGCTGGGTCCGTATGCAGATGCAGACCCATTCACTTGACGGAGCAGCAAAAGCAAGAGGTAGGTTCAGGACAGGTGAGGGCATAAAGACAGTTCCGGGGCCATACCAGAGGAACCCACAAATTCCTGGCTGTGTGTCAACCATTTCAGTACAGCTGGATTGTTGGTCAAATGGTCAAAACAGGACTGCTGGATGACAATGGCAACTCTGTGCTGTTGCTGCAGCTGCAACCACCACCCCTTCTACTGCTGCTACATGTGCCAGCAATTGGTCTGCTTTGATCTATGGAAAATGTGACACAAAAATACATCAATTTTTCATAGTAAAACATTTGTATTGTGGGAAATATCTTTTTATCAATCACCAGCTTAAAATATTAATTTTCTACTGTGAAACTTGGTAGGTGGGAAGACAAAGTGGTTTCACTGAAGACTTCCTGTTGCAATTTTTTGTTACTTAGCCCTGTCATTCTGTAATACTGGCATCTTGCATGTTGTTCCTCTGTTTGCACGACTCCAAAAAGAACATAATAATTAGTGATTAGCGGCAGGGGCAATATTTGAAATCGCGATATTTCACGAATATTCAGTAGAATATTCATCATATATTCGTGAATATTCATATTCGAGATTATTCTCTTGATTGAGGAAAATTGACAATGCAGAAATCGCATAATGAAAATTCGCAATGCGAAATAAAGGCGCGAGTCACTGACTACATTTTTCAAGCTGCTAGAAGTTTCCTGATTTTATCCTGACTGAATTAGAATATTCTTCATTATTTAATTTATTTTAGCTTATGCGAAAAATCGGCAATGTAATATGCGGGTTAATCGAGTAAGGGCGGGGTATAGGCAACTTTCCTATTGGGTTGGCTTGCTAGAATTCGTGAATATGTAGAATATAGTGTGATATATATTCGTAAAAACGAATATTCATCTTTTTTTTCCATCTGAACCCATTACATTAACTACCCTAATGGGTTCAGATGAAAAAAAAAAGAATATTTGTTTTTACGAATATATATCACACTATATTCTACATATTCGCGAATTCTAGCAAGCGAACCCAATAGGAAAGTTGCCTATAACCCACTCTTACTCGATTAACGTGCATATTACATTGCTGAATTTTTGCATAAGATGAAATAAATTAAATAATGAAGAATATTCTAATTCACTAGACTACGATATTGCAGCCATCTCACATTGGCCCACAAGCAAGAAGCAGGATGGTAATGGGTTCAGATGAAAAAAACGATGAATATTCGAAATTTCAAATATATAGCACTTTATTCTAAATATTCACGATTCACGAATTCTCGAAGTTGAGATATTCGCGATTAGAATTCGCTATTCGAATATTCGCGCTCAATACTAATAATAATAGGCTAATTGTCTTCTATTAAAAACTGTACCGTTTGTGTGGATGACAATAGGGAATATAAAAAATAGAGAAAATAGATTGTGAGCCCTATTTGAGACAGGGAGATTAGTGATGATAATTAGGGATGAGCAAACTTGTGTTCGCGATAACTTATGGTCCGTGGTAGCGGAATCCATAAAAGAATTCTTACATAACCCCGAACCCGAACCTTGTACACTGAACTTGAAAGCCAAAAGTTTGTTAATCCCTAATCACAATTAGTGTTGAACGAATCCACAAAGTGGATCTGAATTTAAGGATAAATGTGATTCAACGCAAAGCCGAATTTTCTCGTGGTTCATGGTAGTGAATCGATTTTACCTGAAATAGTGTAAAAAAACAAAAAGATAATCATACTTACCTCATCCATTTGCTCGCGGTACCGGCCAATGTGATGACATCATCACGGGCTGCGCGAGATTTCGCGCCAGATCAATCAAGATGTTGGAGGCCGGCCTGTCGCGAGCAAATGGAGGTAAGTATGATATATATATTTTACACTCTGTTATTACTATCAGATGCTGCGATCAGTTATAAACGAGGCATCTGAGAGGTACAATAACAGGGAGCAGCGCAATCGCCGTTTCCAGTCATTGCACCCACTACTTACAAAGAAATGCACTTTGTGACAAAGTCTTTCATCACAAAGCTTATTTTTTGTAAAATTCGGCAAAGCAGCAGAATTTTCCAATACTTTGCTCATCTCTAATGCTAATCTACTGCATATACATAACTGCTAAATATTTTTGCCTTAGATATACAACAGGAAATAAATACATTTTTGATTATAGTGGCCTTTTAAACCTAAAAAGCTATTCATTACCCAGAGTATTATATGTATAAAAATGAGCATTTGCAAATTTATTAGTTCATTCCACTTGGTTTTTTTAGTGTTGGAAAAAATGTTGGACTCATGCTTGACAAAACAACCCGCTTTTCAATCAAGGGAAAAATGATCCACAACTTCATGTCCACAAGCACATTTACTCAATATACTGTTGTGGATGAGTTTGCCATCTGTCGGATTGATAAAGCTGCACCTATGGACCAAGTGTGCCTGATTGGCTGTGGCTTTTCCACCGGTTTTGGAACAGTTCTCAACACTGCAAAAGTGAGTCATCTATAATACTTATATATGTTTAACCCAACAGGTCACATGTGACAAAAATAATCTTTTTTTTGGGTCATCAGAAAGCCTTTAGGTAGCAAATCAATACACTACACCCAATATCTGAATTCTAAAAATGCCTGGGAAATATCACTTGCCACTTATATTTAGTAGAATAAGACTTACCTGAATGGACATATAATAGGGAAGTAAAGTGGTGAGGCAGGATTAGAAGAGTAATGTTCAAAGTTCTATTGATCATCTGCATCTTCTCTTCTTGTCAGGTTAAGCCAGGAACCACCTGCGTGGTGTTTGGTCTGGGCGGAATAGGCATGTCAGCTGTCATGGCCTGCAAAATTGCTGGTGCCACAAGGATTATTGGAGTTGACATCAATCCCACCAAGTTCCCCAAAGCTAAGGAGTTAGGATGTACCGAGTGTGTGAATCCTAACGATTGTTCCAAACCCATCCATGAAGTTATTACAGAAATGACCAATGGAGGAGCTGATTATGCATTTGAATGTATTGGCAAGGTTGATGTAATGGTAAGAATTGCTTTATAGGGCATAATACATTAAAGGGATTGTCATTTTTTTTTAGATATTGATGATCTATCCCCTAGATACGTCACCAGTATCCGATAAGTCAGGATTCAACAACCAGCACCCCTACCAATAAGTGTTTGCAGGAGGCGCCAGTGCTGGAAACATAACAGTGGAAGGAGACAGAAGCAAAAATCTCTGTCCACTGTATAATGGCCATGCTGGCACGCTGTAACTCAGCTCTCATTCGCATTAAATATTGTGTGCAATCCTACTACAGCACTTACTACCACCGCAAGGAAAGCTGCATACTGCTTACTCTGTGCCTGTAGTTCTTAACACCAATAACTAGCCATATGCTATTTTGGAGATAATTACTGTTTACTATGGCTCCTCTACATAGCCAATAGGACCTACATGATGGAGCTTCATCCCTTGTGAGCTGGGACTTATATTTCCACATTACTTTAGATCACAGATAGGATGAACAGCAATTAGAAAATAATAATAAATACACCAATGTATAAATAAAAATGTTGTGGTTGGGGGGTTCAAGCTAAACTTTTGTACAAGAGCCCGTGAGTCTCTAAATATGCCGATACAATTAAGATGTAGTGGAATACATTAGGAAGCTGTGCAATAACCAATTCAATCATTGTCATCTAGACCTCAGAACCTCAAGCCAAATTTTATAAAATTCTAAACATTGATTTATGTATTTATGTATTTATGTATTTTTGTCTATAGGCATCCATGATTCAGTCCACTAACTATGCCTTTGGATCAGCCAATATTATTGGTGTTCCTCCTATCAAAGACAGAATCTCCCTTGATGCGATGTGGCTGCTAACTGGACGTACAGTGCAAGGAGCCTTCTTGGGAGGTAATGTTGTAGAAATTATGAAGTCAAGAAAAGGCGGACAAAAATATGACTATTGCTTAAAAAGGTTGTGCAGACAGTATATATTAATGAACTAGCCTTAGGATAAATCATAAATATCTGGTCTGCGGATGTCCGACACCAGGTACCCCTGGCGATTAGTTGTTTGAAGAGGAGGCTCTACTCTGTGCGAGCACTGCTTCTTCTTCATTACAGTACACGTCATCTCTTATGTATCGGTGGTGTAGTGTAAATACACAAGTACTTACTCCATTCAAGTGAATGGAGAAGGTAGTTGAAATTACACGGCACCACTGAGATGACGTACAGTGTAATGAAAAGGAAGTAGCTTTTGGAGCACTTCCTCCTCTTCAGACAGCTAATCAGCAGGGGTGCCGGGTGACAAACCCCCGCAGATTAGATATTGATGACCTATCCCGAGGAGGATAGGTCATCACTTTATAGTGGCTGCACAACCCCTCTAAATATAATCATTTTACGTTATTGGTTCAGGAGTGAAAATCTATTGCATGCTGTTTTGCAGATTACAAGGCACCTGAAGCCTTTCCAGGATTAGTAAATGACGTCTTGTCTGGAAAAATCAACCTAAGTGCCCTGATTAGTTACAAGCTACCACTAGAGGATGTCAATAAAGGCTTTGACCTCATGAGAAATGGAAAAACGTGAGTAGAACTCCAGTGAAAGTTTTAAAAATTACCTCAGATTTGTTCACTTAAAATTGCATGCTTTTACCGACAGAAAAACGCAGCCTAAAAATTCATATCAAATCAATTCAAATTAAAACTTAAGGCTGATTTCACACTTCAGTTATTTGGTCAGTTATTTCTATCAGTTATTGTGAGCCAAAAACAGAATATGTGTAAATCTTGACATTACACCTGATCCCTGAGTGTAATAACTGACCAAATAACAGAAGTGTGAATTAAGCCTTAGCTTTCCGTTCTTCTGATCCATCAGACAGAAGCAGCCTGCGGGAAACATTCACTTGAGATGTAAGCATAGTCTCAGAACAACAAAAAAAATCAACAATATTAGAAAGGGATCCTTTATTTGGGCAACATTATGTTTAATCAGCATCAGTGTGTACTAAAAATAACTAATCCATCTTGTCTTTTAATCTGTACAATATAAAATTTTCACGTTAGTCTTCCCACTAGTTATCACAATTGGTGAACAATTTCCCTCAAGTTGCTCTGTCAATGAAAAAGTACACTTTTTAATATTATCCAGATGAAAAAGATAAAAAAATTATAAATTGCCATAAATGTTCTGACCTGCAGAAAAAAGTTATCATGTAATTTATACCGTATGGTGAATGCCATAAAAACAACCAAAAAACAGTAGCAGAATTTTTTCGTCACCCCTAAAAAATTAAAATAAAAAGGTATACAATGTATTAAAGGTAAGACAAAATGGTAGCATTATATATATATATATATATATATATATATATATATACATATATATACAGTATATATATTATAATACGTCTTGAATTCCAAAATGGGTAGCGACCTTAGGATGTTAAAAATTAAAACATTATAATAATAATAATAAAAAAAAAAAATAACATAACTAGAACCAAACCTGATTCTGGATTCCTATTTTAAATAGTTTTTAAAGACTCAGATGTGTTTACCGAATTTGGGTGAAACTAATTTTGCCTTCATGGAGGCAATACATTTTAATGCTGTACGGAGATAGCATCAAAACCAAAGTGTTGGAACGAGTTAACTTCGGATCTCTGATCTGAAGCTCGATTCGCTCAACTCTACCCTTCTTGTTTTTGATTTCCTAAGAAATAAAGTCTTATAGAAGGTTTGCAAATATTGTTTGGTCATTAGGGCTAGAGATTTTTGTACCTGCAGGTTCTTGCTGTGGTCTTACCAGTAGTGCTTTCTTTAGGGCAATTTTTCCCGTATAGAGAAGATATTGTCAAAATGCCTGAAAAAAAAACACCAAAAGCTACTACATGCAAAAAAAAATTTAAATAAGCAAAAAAAATAAAATAAATTTGAAATAAAGACATGTACGTAATTAACAAAAATGTAAGGAACACAAAAAATGTTGGTATGTCCCGCGTTTCAGATTTCTCATAGACCTTCAGCTAACATCTGGAGCTTACGAAAAAGACTGGAAAAAATGCCACTAAAAACACTGAAGTGCAGAAAAAAAGCCACTAAAAAACCATCCATGAAAGCACCCTAAAGATATATTATAGTTAGTTGGAGTGGCTTGAGGGTACTTTAGGACATTTCCAAATAGATCTCATGTTTTACAGTATGTTTTAAGTAGGCTCAGGAAATTACTGTAATATCTTAAAATGTATAACATTTTTGCTTCTATTTTTTACAGTATCCGTACAGTCCTTGAAATGGGAAAGCATTAAAGGAAATCTGGCAAACTGACTTTTATTTCAGTAAACAACTATGTTTTGTTTTGTTTTTTTACCTTGTTTTAGTTGCTTCTGTTGTGGAGTTTGTTTATTGTACTCCTGCTATATGTTGGGTAATTACTTTTGCTCAACAAATAAATAAAACAATCAGAAATATTTGACTATTAAAATGTAACTTTTAATATCTTTCTTATTTCCAATAAAACACTACATGCAATTCTGGTTTCTAAGGTTTATATTAATACTGAATGTTTTTGTATCTATTATACTGGAAAGATGTAAATAATATTAAAAGAGTTGTCCTTCCTGGACATTTATGCGATATAGATAGGGTATCTATCATGTCTGATATGGCAGTTAACAGACGTGTGGCAAAGAGAGGAGGGAACCCTTTTATTAGGGAGAGGGAGGAGTGGTGACCCGTAACTCGCCTAGCACTGGCGCCTGGCTTCCCTGATGTTCCTAGACGGGCTACTCACCCGTATGCAGATCACGTGCCTTGTCCTTGGTTTAATCTGAAAGAAGCCCTAGGTAGTAATTAGGACGATGGGAGCTCTAGTCCTCACCACTGACACCTAGGGTAACAACAGAGAAAGGACAAACAACACCACATACATTCCCTGAAGGGAGACAACAAACAGGAGAGAATTGGAGATCCAACAGCACCAGTTATAACTGTTCCAACAGCACCACAGCAACTTCAACTCCATCAGAGGGCAGAATAGAAAATCTGGAAGGAAGGTCTATATCTGGCAACAAGGGAAGTAGAAAGGGAGAATATATAGTAGCTGGGAGTGGCTGACAAAGAATCCATTCCCACAACTAGGACATGGATCGATCCCTTGAAACCGAGTGAGTAGCCACCCGCTGCGACCTTCTGACCCCAGGCACAACAGGGTCAGCGATAGGTCGTGACAGTATCAATAGGAAATAGGCTATGTCCAATAGGTACTGCAGCGAGGTGAAGGGGCTGTATGAAGTTTGCGAATGTTGTACTCACAGTTCAGACCTCCTGGGCCGTGCAGTGATAGGAATGGCACAATCTTTTTTTCTCTTTGAGGAACACTCTTTTGACTTTTGACTTTTTTCGGACACCATTCCAGACTTGTGTAATGTGCATTGCACAGTGCTTGCATGGATGTCTGTGATCTCACTTTTAAGAAGCAATAACGCCACCTTCAGTGCCAGACTCCGCTCTAATCTTCACTAGACTTGCTTTAAATTCAGACATTGACTTACTTGTCTGTGCTGTGCTGCTGTCAATACTTTGTTTGTCTTCTCTAGTCTTGATTATAGACCGGAGGAAAGAAAGGCAGCTACATTTTGGACTGAACCTGCTTTCCTCCTCCATACACTTCCTTCTCCTCTCTCTTTCCTTTTTTCGACTCCCCTCTCTTAATTAGTGATGTCGCGAACATAAAATTTTCCATTCGCGAACAGCGAGCGAACTTCCACAAATGTTTGCAAACGGGCGAACCGGGCGAACCGCCATAGACTTCAATTGGCAGGCGAATTTTAAAACCCACAGGGACTCTTTCTGGCCACAATACTGATGGGAAAGTTGTTTCAAGGGGTCTAACACCTGGACTGTGGCATGCCGGAGGGGGATCTATGGCAAAACTCCCATGGAAAATTACGTAGTGGATGCAGAGTCGGGTTTTAATCCATAAAGGGCATAAATCAACTAACATTCCTAAATCGTTTGGAATAACATGCTTTAAAACATCCAGTGTGTGTATACGATCAGGTATGATGTTGTATCGATCAGGTAGTGTAAGGGTTACACCCACTTTACAGACATTGACAGACCAAACTCCCCTTTTAATGCACCGCAAACAACCGCAAACAGTTCATTTGCACAACCACAAACTCACCATTTGCACAAGGCTGGATACCAAGCTAGCCACGTTCCGGTGATGTCATTGAAGGTTTCTTCCTCCACCCAGCCACGTACAACACCAAGGGTCCCCGAAGGGTGAATTGAATTGATTTTTCGAACGGGGAGATGGTTAAAAAAACGCTGTCTCCCTCTCCTTTGTTTTTATCCACGGTCACTGCGTCTACGCCGTGCAATTTACTGTCACACCCGATATGAGTGGTATTTTCTGTAGTACTATTCTCATCAGTTTAATCCCTCTAACGTCCCCAATCTGGGGGCCATTTATTGAATAGATTTTTCGAACGGGGAGATGGTTAAAAAAACGCTGGCTCCCTCCACTCTGTTTTAATCCACGGTGACTGCGTCTGCGCCGTGCAATTTACTGTCACACCCGATATGAGTGGTATTTTCTGTAGTACTATTCTCATCAGTTTAATCCCTCTAACGTCCCCAATCTGGGGGCCATTTATTAAATAGATTTTTCGAACGGGAGATGGTTAAAAAACGTTGGCTCCCTCCACTCTGTTTTAATCCACGGTCACTGCGTCTGCGCCGTGCAATTTACTGTCACACCCGATATGAGTGGTATTTTCTGTAGTACTATTCTCATCAGTTTAATCCCTCTAACGTCCCCAATCTGGGGGCCATTTATTGAATAGATTTTTCGAACGGGGAGATGGTTAAAAAACGCTGGCTCCCTCCACTCTGTTTTAATCCACGGTGACTGCGTCTGCGCCGTGCAATTTACTGTCACACCCGATATGAGTGGTATTTTCTGTAGTACTATTCTCATCAGTTTAATCCCTCTAACGTCCCCAATCTGGGGCCATTTATTAAATAGATTTTTCGAACGGGAGATGGTTAAAAAACGTTGGCTCCCTCCACTCTGTTTTAATCCACAGTCACTGCGTCTGCGCCGTGCAATTTACTGTCACACCCGATATGAGTGGTATTTTCTGTAGTACTATTCTCATCAGTTTAATCCCTCTAACGTCCCCAATCTGGGGGCCATTTATTGAATAGATTTTTCGAACGGGGAGATGGTTAAAAAAACGCTGGCTCCCTCCACTCTGTTTTAAACCACGGTGACTGCGTCTGCGCCGTGCAATTTACTGTCACACCCGATATGAGTGGTATTTTCTGTAGTACTATTCTCATCAGTTTAATCCCTCTAATGTCCCCAATCTGGGGGCCATTTATTGAATAGATTTTTAGAACAGGGAGATGGCTAAAAAAACGCTGGCTCCCTCCACTCTGTTTTAAACCACGGTGACTGCGTCTGCGCCGTGCAATTTACTGTCACACCCGATATGAGTGGTATTTTCTGTAGTACTATTCTCATCAGTTTAATCCCTCTAACGTCCCCAATCTGGGGGCCATTTGTTGAATAGATTTTTCGAACGGGGAGATGGTTAAAAAAACGCTGGCTCCCTCCACTCTGTTTTAAACCACGGTAACTGCGTCTGCGCCGTGCAATTTACTGTCACACCCGATATGAGTGCTCAGGGCTGGGACAAGGCCCACCACCAACAGAGGCTGAGCTGCCCAAGTGCGCCCCCCCCCCCACCGCCCCCCCCCACTGCGGCTCCCGGGGCGCTCCAGAATGACGTCAGAGCGTTCCACGCACATGGATCACGTGATCCATGCGCATGGGGTGCTCTGACATCATTCTGGGCGCCCGGGAGCCGCACGGACTGTAAGTATAATTCTCCCCGCTCCCCACTACACTTTACCATGGCAACCAGTCCTGGCTGCCATGGTAACACTGAAAGCATTTTGAAGACTGATCCATCTTCAAATGCTTTCAGTTCTCTTTGCGTTGTGACAGATCCGGCGGGTACTTCCGCGACGGAAGTGCATGCTGGATCCTAACAACGCAAGTGTGAAAGAGGCCTTATCAGAATATAAAAGTATGAATTTTATTAAATAGAACAGGTAAGGGGCATATGGATAAATTCAGCTGACATTAGCAAATAGCTAATGTCAGCTGACAGCTAGTGAAAAAAATGGTCAAATGGGGGGTGAGTGAACTACTAGTTTTGAAGCCCTTTAACTTCACACAATAACTGTCAGTGCAGTGTGTCAGACAGTAACAGTACATCAATGCTTGCCTTAAGACAAGCTGAGGCTGAGCCTCTGACTGAGACAGTGACAGTCAGTCACACATACCTCCAGTCCTCTCCTCTCTCCTTGGCTGAGGCTGAGCCACTGAGTGATTTATCATCTTCATGTTATCAGACCTGCTGCGTCCTGTCGGCTAGTGTGAGAGCAGCAGGAAGTGATGTCACCACTGCTCTGCTACACACTACACAGAGATTCATTGAGAGAGGGAGGGGAGGAGTCTGGGGGAGCAGCAGCACGGCCATCCATCCAGGAAACATCGATGGCAGAGCAGACAGAGAGAGAGTAAGTTCTTTCACAGGGCAGGCTCACACAGCAGCTGATCGCAGCAGCCGGGTCCCGATGTGTCCCTGCGCCTGTGGCCACCAGCTCTCTCTCTGCCACTGCCATCTGCAATAATAATCATCTGCCTGGGTCTGAGAAAGCCTTAGGTCAGTGGCCTGCCTGCCGCCCAGAGGCTGGGGAGCTGGCCTGCGCCCTGACGCTGGAGCGCCCTGAGGCTGGAGCCTCCCCAGCCTCTGTGTCGGCCCGGCCCTGTGAGTGCTATTTTATGTAGTACTATTTTCATCAGTTTAATCCCTGTTACATCCCATATCAGGGATTGCCTTTTTTAAAAAAAAAATTAGGCCGGGTACCTTCGACTGCCTTCACAGTGACAGACCAAACTCTCATACACCAAACTGAATTAATTTCAGGAACCCGGGAGATGGAAAAAGCAGCTTGGTCGGTCCTCATACTCCCAAATTGGGGCATTGCGCATGCACAGAGCAATGTGCTGTGACACCCTATATGAGTGGTGTCTTAACTAGTACTATTCCTATCAGTTTAATCCCTGTTACGTACCCTATCCGGTCGAATTGATTAACCATTGTCGAATTAGCGAACCATTACGAGATCATGAAATAATTTAGTTCTGAGCTCTGTACTTGCTTTGTATTGGAATTGATGGGGATTTTTTTTAATTGTCTGCATTATTTCTAATAAACTATTAAGAGACTTTATTATGATTTTTTATTTTATGTATTAAAAACCCATACAACATTAAAAAAAAAAAAGTAAATTAATGTTTTAATGAAATATTATCCAACCGTCCGATCGCTTTTGGTCTGACCATAATGAAGCAACGTCCTTATCATCTGGGGTGTGGCAACATTGCCAACACACTCATAGAGGTGATGATTGCTTCATTGTGATACGCAAGCCCCTTCACCACAACAAGGTAACAAACACGAAGGGGAATTGACACTTGTATGTGCCTTTTTTTTTTGGTTTGTTTTTGCAGCCACAGTGCTGCACCATAGGACAGAAAAATTAGGCATGTACACATGCCTGAAAAATAATGGCATTGTTGCAGCCGCTATTGTAGCAGCAGTCGGAAAAATTGATGTTTTCCAGGCAGAAAAGTGACTAAAACATTGCGGCTTGAACCCTAGTTGGTGGTGGAGAATTCACGAAAGTCATCCGGTATGCAGACATTAAATACAGCAGTGTGGGGACCATTTTGAGGCCAAGGCATGTAATCAGGCCTTTTGTTAGTCAAACGTATCCCCCACTGTCAGTCCCTTCGGGATCCATGCCTCATTCATCTTTATGAAGGGGAGGTAATCAACACTTTTTTGACCGAGGCGACTTCTCTTGTCAGTGACAATGCCTCCTGCTGCACTGAAGGTCCTTTCTGACAGGCCAGAAGTTCTATCGCGAACTGGGATAGCTCATGCCACAGGTCAAGCCTGCACACCCAGTAGTGAAGGGGTTCATTGCTCCTCAGAGTGTCGATATCTGCTGTTAAGGTGAGGTAGTCTGCTACCTGTCGGTCGAGTCGTTCTCTAAAGCTGGATCCCGAAGGGCTGTGGCGATGAGTAGGACTGACAAAGCTCTGCATGTCCTCCATCAACAACACATCTGTAAATCGTCCAGTCCTTGCCGCCGTGGTAGGAGGAGGATTACACTCACCTCTTCCCCTGTTAGATTCCCGTTGTGCTGTGACATCCCCCCTTATAAGCTGTGTAAAGCATATTTTTTAGTTTGGTTTTGAACTGCTGCATTCTTTCGGACTTTCGGTAATTTGGTAACATTTCTGGCACTTTCTGCTTATACCGGGGGTCTAGTAGCGTGGCCACCCAGTACAGGTCGTTCTCCTTCATCCTTTTTATACGTGGGTCCCTCAACAGACATGACAGCATGAAAGACCCCATTTGAACAAGGTTGAATGCAGAGCTACTCATTTCCCGTTCCTCGTCCTCACTGATGTCATTGATGGTCTGTTCTTCCCCCCAGCCACGTACAACAACATGGGTCCCAGATAGGTGACAACAACGAGCACCCTGTAGTGCCTGCTGTGGTTGGTCCTACTCCTCCTCAAATTCCTCCTCTGACTCCTATGACTCCTCTTCCTCATACTCTTCTTGCAGCGTTGCCGCAGGTCCGGCAAGCGATGATGACAAGGCTGTTTCTGGTGGTGATGGTGACCACAACTCTTCCTCTTCACGCTCATCTACAGCCTAATCCAGCACTCTTCGCAGGGCACGCTCCAGGAAGAAAACAAATGGGATGAGGTCGCTGATGGTGCCTTCGGTGCGACTGACTAGGTTTGTCACCTCCTCAAAAGGACGCATGAGCCTACAGGCATTGCGCATGAGTGTCCAGTAACGTGGCAAAAAAATTCCCAGCTCCGCAGAGGCTGTCCTAGAACCCCGGTCATACAAATACTCGTTGACGGCTTTTTCTTGTTGGAGCAGGCGATCGAACATTAGGAGTGTTGAATTCCAACGTGTCGGGCTGTCGCATATCAAGCGCCTCACTGGCATGTTGTTTCGCCGCTGAATATCGGAAAAGTGCGCCATGGCCATGTAGGAACGCCTGAAATGGCCACACACCTTCCTGGCCTGCTTGAGGACGTCCTGTAAGCCTGGGTACTTAGACACAAAGCGTTGTACGATGAGATTCAACACATGTTGCCATGTGACAACTTGCCCAAATTCAATGCCGACAACAAATTTGTTCCATTGTCACATACCACTTTGCCGATCTCCAGTTGGTGCAGGGTCAGCCACTGATCCACCTGTGCGTTCAGGGCAGACAGGAATGCTGGTCCTGTGTGGCTCTCTGCTTTCAGGCAAGCCAACCCAAAGACAGCGTGACACTGTCGTATCCGGGATGTGGAATAACCCCTGGGGAGCTGAGGGGATTCAGTTGATGTGCAGCCAGACGCCACAGCAGAAGAGGACTCAGCCGAGAAGGATATCGAAGAGGATGGAGTTGGAGTAGAGGAGGTGGCAGTAGGTCTGCCTGCAAGTCGTGGTGGTGTCACCAACTCCGCTGCAGAGCCACGCATTCCATGCTTGTCAGCCGTGAGCAGGTTGACCCAATGCGCAGTGTACGTGATATACCTGCCCTGACCGTGCTTTGCAGACCAGGTATCAATGGTCAGATGGACCCTTGCCCCAACACTGTATGCCAGATATGCCATGACTTCCTTTTCAATGACATGGTAGAGGTTTGGGATTGCCTTTTTTGAAAAAAAAATTCGTCCGGGTACCTTCCACTGTGGTGTCCCAATAGCGAATTTTTTTTTTGAAGGCCTCAGACTCCACCAGCTGCTATGGTAAAAGCTGGCGGCTAAGAGTTCCGTCAAGCCAGCTGTCAGTCGCCGGGCAAGGGGGTGATTCTGTGACATTGGCTTTTTACGCTCAAACATGTCCTTGACAGACACCTGACTGTGGGCAGATGAGCAGGAACTGCTGAAGGTGAGAGGAGGAGTGGCGGTTGGTTGAGAGGGGGCAGGGAGGACAGCAGTGGTTGACGTGGCTGAAGATGCTGGACCAGGAGGAGCATGGTGGCTTTGAGTTTGTGTGCTGCTTGTACTCATGTGTTGATCCCATAGGCGTTTGTGATGTGAGATCATGTGCCTTCGCAAAGCAGTTGTACCAAGGTGGGTGTTGGACTTCCCACGACTCAGTTTCTTTTGGCACAGGTTGCAAATGGCATTGCTGTTATCAGAGGCAGACATACAAAAAAAATGCCAAACTGCTGAGCTTTGCAATGACGGCATTCTGGTGGTGGCAACAGCATGCGTTGACTGGCGTGCTGTCTAGCTGACCCCAGGTGCCGATACATGCTGTCTGACTGTGCCACTAACTCCTTGCGACAACCTCCCCCTGCTTCCAACTCGTCTCCTCATTCTCTCTGTCTCCCTTTCTGAACTTTCCCCCTCTTCTTCTCTTCGAGCAGGCGCCCACGTGGCATCCGTGGAAACATCGTCATCATCAACCGCTTCACTTGTATCTGACACCTCAGCAAAGGAAGCAGCAGCGGGTACAACATCATCATCATCATCACACTGTACGTCCATGTGTGTAATCCTGCCTGACTGAGACATATCCCTGTAATCTACATCATCTGGCAATAATGGTTGCGCATCACTAATTGCATCCAACTGATGTGTAAATAACTCCTCTGACGTATCAAGTGAAGCGGCTGTGGTGGCTGTGGTGGTAGTGGTGGTGGTGGCGGCGGGCGGGTGCGTGGTAACTTGAGAGCAGGTGACCGAAGCTGAGCTGGAGGAGGATGGTGCGTCAAGGTTCTTAGCGGAAGCTGTTGAAGATTGGGTGTCCTGTCTAAGCCAGTCAACTATGTCCTCAGAATTTTTCGGGTTCAGGGTGCGTGGCCTCTGAACACTAGGCATTATTCCAGGGACAGTGGAAATCACAGCACCACGACCACGACGGCCCCTGCAGGCGTGGCCTGCCTCTGCCTGTCATTGTTTTTTAGATAAGTGGTACTACGCGTGCTAGGTACTGTGCCACCCGGTATCAGTGGTGGCACTGGCAGTGGGCACACTACAGTCTGTGGAAGTGGGCCTGACACACACTGGCAGCAGGCAAGCAACTGAAATTAGACTAATGTGTAAAAATGAAATGCCTTATTTATCGGCAAGCTACTGTGCCACCCGGTATCAGTGGTTGGCACTGGCAGTGGGCACACTACAGTCAGTAGAAGTGGGCCTGACACACACTGGCAGCAGGCAAGCAACTGAATTTAGACTACTGTCTAAAAATTAAATGCCTTATTTATCGGCAAGCTACTGTGCCACCCGGTATCAGTGGTTGGCACTGGCAGTGGGCACACTACAGTCTGTGGAAGTGGGCCTGACACACACTGGCAGCAGGCAAGCAACTGAATTTAGACTACTGTCTAAAAATTAAATGCCTTATTTATCGGCAAGCTACTGTGCCACCTGGTATCAGTGGTTGGCACTGGCAGTGGGCACACTACAGTCTGTGGAAGTGGGCCTGACACACACTGGCAGCAGGCAAGCAACTGAATTTAGACTACTTTCTAAAAATTAAATGCCTTATTTATCGGCAAACTTCTGTGCCACCCGGTATCAGTGGTTGGCACTGGCAGTGGGCACACTACAGTCAGTGGAAGTGGGCCTGACACACACTGGCAGCAGGCAAGCAACTGAATTTAGACTACTGTCTAAAAATTAAATGCCTTATTTATCGGCGAAGCTACTGTGCCACCCGGTATCAGTGGTTGGCACTGGCAGTGGGCACACTACAGTCAGTGGAAGTGGGCCTGACACACACTGGCAGCAGGCAAGCAACTGAATTTAGACTACTGTCTAAAAATTAAATGCCTTATTTATCGGCAAGCTACTGTGCCACCCGGTATCAGTGGTTGGCACTGGCAGTAGGCACACTACAGTCAGTGGAAGTCGGCCTGACACACACTGGCAGCAGGCAAGCAACTGAATTTAGACTACTGTCTAAAAATTAAATGCCTTATTTATCGGCAAGCTACTGTGCCACCCGGTATCAGTGGTTGGCACTGGCAGTAGAGCACACTACAGTCAGTGGAAGTCGGCCTGACACACACTGGCAGCAGGCAAGCAACTGAATTTAGACTACTGTCTAAAAATTAAATGCCTTATTTATCGGCAAGCTACTGTGCTACCCGGTATCAGTGGTTGGCACTGGCAGTAGGCACACTACAGTCAGTGGAAGTCGGCCTGACACACACTGGCAGCAGGCAAGCAACTGAATTTAGACTACTGTCTAAAAATTAAATGCCTTATTTATCGGCAAGCTACTGTGCCACCCGGTATCAGTGGTTGGCACTGGCAGTAGGCACACTACAGTCAGTGGAAGTCGGCCTGACACACACTGGCAGCAGGCAAGCAACTGAATTTAGACTACTGTCTAAAAATTAAATGCCTTATTTATCGGCAAGCTACTGTGCTACCCGGTATCAGTGGTTGGCACTGGCAGTAGGCACACTACAGTCAGTGGAAGTCGGCCTGACACACACTGGCAGCAGGCAAGCAACTGAATTTAGACTACTGTCTAAAAATTAAATGCCTTATTTATCGGCAAGCAACTGTGCCACCCGGTATCAGTGGTTGGCACTGGCAGTGGGCACACTACAGTTAGTGGAAGTCGGCCTGACACACACTAGCAGCAGGCAAGCAACTGAAATTACACTAAAGTGTAAAAATTAAATGCCTTTTTTTATGCAAAGTCCTGTGCCAGCTGGTATGAGTGGTTGGCACTGGCAGTGGGCACACTACAGTCAGTGGAAGTCAGCCTGACACACTGGCAGGCAAATAACCTTAGATTGAAGTGTAAAAATGAAATGCCTTTTTTTGATGCAAAGTCCTGTGCCACATGGGATGACAGGGGTGGGCACTGGCAGTGGGCACACTACAGTCTGTGGGCCTGCAGCTCCTCACACACAGGCAGGCCAGGCAACTGCAATATGTATATGAAGGAAAAAAAAAGCAGACTAATGTTGCAGCCCTAAAAACGGCTTTTTGGGGTGCTGTCAGGACGCTGTCCTTACAGCAGAGATCAGATGAGTCTTTCAGGACTGGAGTGGACACTGAATTCACTAGCCTAGCTATCGATTTCCCAATTAAATCAGCAGCAACTACACTCTCCCTCCTCTCACTAAGACTGCAAATTCCGAATGAATCTAAAATGGATGCTGTTCAGGAGATGGGAGGGTCTGGGAGGGAGGGTATGCTGCTGATTGGCTGGAATGTGTCTGCTGACTGTGAGGTACAGGGTCAAAGTTTGCTCAATGATGATGTATAGGGGGCGGACCGAACATCGCATGTGCTCGCCGACTGCGGTGAACGCGAACAAGCTATGTTCGCGGGAACTGTTCGCCGGCGGATAGTTCGGGCCATCTCTACTCTTAATCAGCAAACCCCAGCTATATATAGTATGTGGCGCCAGCATCACTTGAGGCGAATGGGTGAACTGACAATGCCAGCCTGATATTTGGAGATAAAAGTAAATTAAATATGACAGCAGCAAAAGGACACATCATGCATTTAAAGCAGGGGTGAAATCCTAATCACTGCTTCTATTATGGAAGCGGTCATTAGCATGCGGGAGACACAGGAAGGTGAGAACTGCACTGTCTGTACTGATCTTCCCTGGCCTTCTTCGAGCCCTGCTATGTGTTCTGACACATACAGCATCAGGACATAGTTCACATAGACGTGCACTATGACCTGATGCTGTGCGTTGTCAGATCACAGTACAGAGCGGTTTGAAGAAGACCAGGGAGGGTAAGTAAATCTGCCAAGAGGCAGCGCCGTCCAGAGCTGGAGAGGTAAGTTTATTTATTTATTTTAAATGTCTGATTGGGGCTGATCTAAGGCTAATAGAGGGGGGGTCTGATCTGTGGCTGGGGGGTCTGATGGGGGCTGATCTAAGCAAGGGGTCTGATTTGTGGCTGATCTGAGACTGGGAAGCTGATCTGAGGCTGGGGAGGGTCTGATCTGAGGCTAGTGAGGGTCTGATGGGCATCTGATCTAAAGCTGGGAGGTCTGATGGGGGTGTGATCTAAGGCTGGGGAGGGTCTGATGAGGGTCTGGTCTGAGGCTGGGGGGTCTGATCTGAGGCTGGGGGTCTGATCTGAATCTAGTGAGGGTCTGATTGGTTCTAATATGAGGCTGGGAGGTCTGATAGGAGTCTGATCTGAGACTCGGGGATCTGATAGGCGGCTGCAATTGTTAAAGGTAGTAGAAAGGATGAGGAGTCAGTTGTGGTAAAACACAGTTGAACTTTTACTGAATCAATAGTCTCAAGACAGTGGTTACAGTTCATTTGTATATCAAAAGCAATAATCCAGATGTTAGTTCAGCAGGAATTCCTTAATACAGGTCTGGCAATTGTCAGTTGAGGAGTTCTCTAATGCTGTTACTTTACAGGCAAAGAATTAGTAAATTTGCAATAAGTCCACTTTCTAGCACTCAGGTATTGAATATAATGATTTCCTATTTACCTTGAGCAACCAATAAGGGCGTTTCTCCTCGTGGCAGGCAAATAACCTTAGATTGAAGTGTAAAAATGAAATGCCTTTTTTGATGCAAAGTCCTGTGCCACATGGGATGACAGGGGTGGGCACTGGCAGTGGGCACACTACAGTCTGTGGGCCTGCAGCTCCTCACACACAGGCAGGCCAGGCAACTGCAATATGTATATGAAGGAAAAAAAGCAGACTAATGTTGCAGCCCTAAAACGGCTTTTTGGGGTGCTGTCAGGACGCTGTCCTTACAGCAGAGATCAGATGAGTCTTTCAGGACTGGAGTGGACACTGAATTCACTAGCCTAGCTATCGATTTCCCAATTAAATCAGCAGCAACTACACTCTCCCTCCTCTCACTAAGACTGCAAATTCCGAATGAATCTAAAATGGATGCTGTTCAGGAGATGGGAGGGTCTGGGAGGGAGGGTATGCTGCTGATTGGCTGGAATGTGTCTGCTGACTGTGAGGTACAGGGTCAAAGTTTGCTCAATGATGATGTATAGGGGGCGGACCGAACATCGCATGTGCTCGCCGACTGCGGTGAACGCGAACAAGCTATGTTCGCCGGGAACTGTTCGCCGGCGGATAGTTCGGGCCATCTCTACTCTTAATCAGCAAACCCCAGCTATATATAGTATGTGGCGCCAGCATCACTTGAGGCGAATGGGTGAACTGACAATGCCAGCCTGATATTTGGAGATAAAAGTAAATTAAATATGACAGCAGCAAAAGGACACATCATGCATTTAAAGCAGGGGTGAAATCCTAATCACTGCTTCTATTATGGAAGCGGTCATTAGCATGCGGGAGACACAGGAAGGTGAGAACTGCACTGTCTGTACTGATCTTCCCTGGCCTTCTTCGAGCCCTGCTATGTGTTCTGACACATACAGCATCAGGACGTAGTTCACATAGACGTGCACTATGACCTGATGCTGTGCGCTGTCAGATCACAGTACAGAGCGGTTGAAGAAGACCAGGAGGGTAAGTAGAATCTGCCAAGAGGCAGCGCCGTCCAGAGCTGGAGAGGTAAGTTTATTTATTTATTTTAAATGTCTGATTGGGGCTGATCTAAGGCTAATAGAGGGGGGTCTGATCTGTGGCTGGGGGTCTGATGGGGGCTGATCTAAGCAAGGGGGGTCTGATTTGTGGCTGATCTGAGACTGGGAAGCTGATCTGAGGCTGGGGAGGGTCTGATCTGAGGCTAGTGAGGGTCTGATGGGCATCTGATCTAAAGCTGGGAGGTCTGATGGGGGTGTGATCTAAGGCTGGGGAGGGTCTGATGAGGGTCTGGTCTGAGGCTGGGGGTCTGATCTGAGGCTGGGGGTCTGATCTGAATCTAGTGAGGGTCTGATTGGTTCTAATATGAGGCTGGGAGGTCTGATAGGAGTCTGATCTGAGACTCGGGGATCTGATAGGCGGCTGCAATTGTTAAAGGTAGTAGAAAGGATGAGGAGTCAGTTGTGGTAAAACACAGTTGAACTTTTACTGAATCAATAGTCTCAAGACAGTGGTTACAGTTCATTTGTATATCAAAAGCAATAATCCAGATGTTAGTTCAGCAGGAATTCCTTAATACAGGTCTGGCAATTGTCAGTTGAGGAGTTCTCTAATGCTGTTACTTTACAGGCAAAGAATTAGTAAATTTGCAATAAGTCCACTTTCTAGCACTCAGGTATTGAATATAATGATTTCCTATTTACCTTGAGCAACCAATAAGGGCGTTCTCCCTCGTGGCAGGCAAACTCTCTGCTACATTATTTAATGTTGGATGCTCTCCTAAAGTATTCAGGTTCACTATGTCCTAAAAGGCTTTTAGTGAAAAGGGATTATTTTGCGCACTAATCATTCATTTGTGTCCAGGTACCTTTAAGTTCCTCCCAGTCACTGTTGCTTGTGAAGTCCCTTGGCTAGACTCCGCTCTAATCTTCACTAGATTTGCTTTATATTGAGACATAGACTTACTTGTCTGTGCTGTTCTGCTGTCAATACTTTGTTTGTCTTCTCCAGGCTTGATCAGGAACTGGAGGAAAGAAAGGCAGCTACATTTTGGACTGAGCCTGCTTTCCTCCTCCATACACTTCATTCTCCTCTCTCTTTCCTTTATAGACTCCCCTCTCTTAATCAGCAAACCCCAGCTATATATAGTATGTGGCATCAGCACCACCTAGGGGTGAATGGGGGAATTGATAATGCCAGCCTGATATTAGGAGATAAAAGTACATTAAATATGAAAGTTAGCAGCAAAAGTTTAAAGTGCCCACATATAGCACATAGTGGGACACTGTCCTGCACGTATCGCTGAGCTGTTAGTTTCCCTCGTATCACTACTAGCAGTGACTGCTCCCCTGATTATCACACCAGCAGTTGGGGCAGTGTGTCACTCCAGGCAAAGGCAGGACTGAAGCATTCACCACAAGGCCTCCATATGCGAACCCAACCATCGACCAAACAGAACTTGGATTCGCTGCTGAAGACAACACGGTTCCAGTCCGTAGCAGTCCAGGTTTCTCAGTCATGACATCACTGCAAAGGTGACAATAATTTTATGTCCATGGCAGGGCATGCAATTGGCTCTTGGACACTGGACTTCCTTTTGCTAAGCACCTGGAAATGTTCCTGGCAGAGAAAAGGTTGTGTAATGAATTGGTGCCTGTCACGATGCGCTCTGTGCGTGGTTCCAGAAGGCGGGCACGGCCGAGGTCGATGATCACTTGGAACTGATTAGAACTCAAGAGTCTTGTGACGCTGGCCATGTCACATGACTCCACTAGAGCACTATTTAAACAGGCATCTGCTGGCCACAGACTGCCTGTTATTGAGGTCCTTCCTGCATGATACTCACCTGGTTTGTTTGCTCCTGCTTGGCTTCCGATTTCCCATCCGTCTCATCCTCTGGTCTTGGCATACTCTCCTGGTTTGACTTCGGCTTGTCCTGATGATTCTCTGCTTGCTCCTCTGGTACCTTTTTGCTCTCTTGGTTTTGACGTGGCTTGTTTGACCTTTCTGTTTATGTGTTCTTTGTCTTCCCTGCACTATCCTAGCTAAGGGTTTGTCGGCCAGTTGTCCCTTGTCACTAGGATTGGGGGGCAAGTAGGCAGGGACAGGGCTGAGGGTGGAGTTCAGTGGTCACTACCCCACCCCCTGTGTGTGTGACAGTGCCACCTGTATCTGATTGGTGGACAGCAAAACAGTGGCAGACCACCCCCCCCCCCCCATTCCCTTTTTAATTATTATTCTGGAAGCATCCAGAATAATAACTAGATACATTCAGATATCACTGGGCAGTATATTCCTAGGCACTGGTATCAACAGTTAAATGTGTACAATGACTGTAAACTGATGTGAATGCAGGGTTATCTATTTGTGGTCCCTATATAGACTCAAATTTCACCTTCATTCTACAGTTTTTATAGACCCCGTTTTCCAAAATAATAACGACATTCATACAAGCCACAAATTCATCCCAAGTAGGCACTACTGGTTAAATACGATATTTCGCTATTAGTTTTCTGCCTGATTTTATACTGATACAAATCTCCCTTGAAATGGTATCACCTAAAGGATTCCCAAGAGACATACAGCTGATTCAGCAAGGAGCCATATACCATATGCTCTATATATAATATCAAGAACTGCTAGCCAGAAGATATCAGGGAAGTACTTTTACGCCCTCTTGTGACAAGAGACCTCATCTAATCAGACCACACGTATAAACATTTACATATCTGCCTGAGACACAACTGCATGCTGAGTTTTGCATCAATCCTACTTCTCTATCTGGGAGTTTTTTGGGGTTTATTGGTCAATGAGTCCGTGATGTTGGACCAGGCAGTGTTTTTTGCAACTTTCTTCTTTCTTATCAAAACCAGTGTAAGAGAGGCTTAATAATGATTCCCTCAGAACGTGGTGTAAATTCAATGAGAAATCTCCCCAAATATTCTATACATCTATTCAGTCAGCTCTCTCCTAGTTTTAGATTTCACTTCGGTTGATTGTTAATAAACACTCCCTTTACTCCTATATCTTCCCCAGCTTATTTCTTGATTCTGTTCAGTGTAAGACAAGGATGCTCAACCTGTGGCCGTCCAGCTGTTTTAAAATTGCAGTTCCCAGAATGCCCAAATAGCTGTAAGTTGTCCATGCATACTGGGAGTTGTAGTTTTTCAACAGCTGGAAGGCCACAGGTTGTGCATCCCTGGTGTAAAATAACTCATGGTGCAATCTACTACTTGGGAGCCAAAGCACATTTTCTTTTAACAAGGTGTTACTAGTAACAGTAGACATAAGGAGTCTTATAGGCCATGCAATGGTCCTCTGGGTAAAAAGATAGGCAAATTAGCTCTGTTTACAAAAAGAAAAGAAAGCTTCATCTCTGTTGATGGTTCAGTTGGAAGGTAGCCAACCCATACTGTAAGTTAGTGTTCAACCTTTTCAACATACATTGAGACTTAATTTAGAATTATAGTCAAGCTAGCATCTTATCTGCAGAGAGTGTTTGCCAAGTATCAGTGCAGAAATAGCTGTCTGCAGATGAGGATCTACAGATTATTAAATTTAAAGTATTTGCGAGTTGAAAACAAAATTTCACATAATGACTTTGCTTCATTGTACAATAATAACTGTGAAGAAATAGGTCTTCTTTGTACTTCCTTAAGGTCTTCCTCAGCTAAGTTATTCTTTGTTTCACATGCATAGCTAGATGTATTTCTCTCAGAAGCACTGGGCATCTCACTTATGTGGAAGTCTGCCAGTAATATACTGGCAGTGATTTTACTTCTCTACTGTCTTTGTCCTCATCTAGGGAACCCACACAGCAGATCACAGAATGGGGGGGGGGAGGGGGGTTGTTTGGATTTGCCCTGGTAGGCAGGGTGAGCAGATGCAGTACAGAGGAACCAAAACAGTTCTTCACCAGACTTCAGTTTTTATTCACACTTAACAGGTTTCCCAAAACAGAAAACAAAGTCACCTTAGTTTTAAGTTCTGGTTTTCAGTTGTGGGTACCGCGTATAAAGACAAAGTCCTGGTGTGTGTTCACATCTTGTCACAGATCCATTCAAAGGGTTCAAGTCCTGAACATAGTCAACCTGTCCTCCCAGACAGGTTGCAAACATCCACACAGGTACAAACACCTTAACACAGACAGCCTTTTCCACAGTCTAGCTGCTTTTAACAAAAGTTGGTCGTCCGCAAAGCCCAGAACTCCAAGAGAAATCCGGCCTGGTACTTGACCTCACCTTGCTGCAATCAGTTTCTGCAGCATATGCTGGGGGAAAATTACCTCCTATCTACTAACAGACCCTTCACTCACTGTATCACAGGGAACATACAGATATACAGGATTCTTGTCTGTCCATGAAAAGCTGTGAAGAGGCAGTGATTCTATCAGGCTCAGGAGCTCAGCTAACTTTGACATGCCCCCTTTTCCTGGGAGCTGTCTCGATTAATAGATTGATCTAGCCTAACAACAGGCAGTGCACTGCAAATTAGATGGAAATGATACCTCCAGTGTCCATTACAGCTTTTTTTTTCAGATGGATGTAGGAAGATTTTTTTCAATTAAATTGTTTAGAAATTTGCTAATTCTCTATTAATTTAAAAGGGTTGTTCGGGTTCAGATCTGAACCCGGACACACTAATATTTTCACCCCCATGATGTTAGTATCGGAGCATGTCATGCTCTAATGTGCTCCCTTGCTCTGCGCTTGATAGCGCAGGGCAAGGGCTTTTTTATTTACAATAATACACTGCTGGGCGGAAGCTTCCACCCAGCAGTGTGTTCGGTGATGTCAACGGCTCTGATGGGCCAGCTTTAGCGCTGCCCTAGCCGTTTTATAGCCTGGCAGTCCTAATGATAGTCTTGTATATCACCGGGTCTCCTGAAAATGCCTTCGCGCAGGGCAAAGGAGAGCATCGGAGAATGAAATGCTCCGATGCTCTTGTCAGGGGGGGCTGCCTGGATAAAAATATAGGTAATGAACATGGACAACCCCTTTAAATTCTGTGAAAGTACTGTGACTCTTTTCTCCCTGCACTGTGGATGTCCACGCAATGTGCTCAATAAAGGACATGAAGGATGCTATAACTTTATTTGGATTATGCTTGCATATAATTCTGACCATGTTTAATTAGTTATCTGCGTAGAAATCTATGTAATTCCAGAGGATTTACTTACTTTTCTTGCGAATGTATATGTATCCTAAGATACCACCACAGTTAAAATGAAACATTTCGTAGTTCCTGATGAAATCAATGGTCTGTTTGCTTAATACCTGGTCATGATAGGTCTTCCAGACAGTGGTGTACCTTCAAAAGAGGCACACCACACTACTACTACAGGACCCAAGGTACAGGGGGGCTGACACTGAACTCTTTTTCTTTCCAATGTGAAAACACTACATTTTATGCAGCCGCCACTAGAGGGAGCTCAGTACAAACAGATGATTACAACTTCAATTTTAGTCAATTGTAACTGCATACATTCTTATGCTCTGAGCTCCCCCTAGCAGTGGCTGCAGGCAGACAGTTTTGTAATAGATGGGAGGCTGGAGATTTAGCAGTGTATTTATGCCCGTCTTGTGTAAATACATTGAGAAATATGGTGATAAAAATGAGTGCCAAATTTATGAAGCACCTGTTTCACTTTACTCACACAGAAGTTGGCTTTTTTATTACAATTTTTGTATTCAAATTTCATTGGCTTAATTTAAAAAAATGTAAATTCATTCGAAATCTAGGGCGTTGCAATTTGTATTCTGCATTGCCTGGAAATGATTGACATACTGGGAATCTGGGTTGGGCAGGGGGTCTATAATATGTAAGTTTTGCTATGGACCCTATGAGATCTGTGTACATCCCTGCCTCCTGAACAGGAGTATACCACTTTTGGTGGTTTCTTGTATAGATTGTTTTTCCTGCCATTCACAATATTTATGAAATCTGACTGTTGGGATGCTGCTAAGGTGTCAAATACAGTATATGAATATTTGATTGCAAAATTATGTGCCCACATTTGAAATAGGAAAATAGATTGTTAACGCAGTAGACAAAAAACTTTATTTATTATAGTCATCTACACTTGAGCTTTCCAGGGTGTTGCTTGCTAGGCTAATCTTTATAGAACAATATTTAATTTCACACCTTAAGGACTGGATAAAACCTGTTGAGAATCTGCTGGTTAATGTCAACTGAAACACCCTGTTTCACGACTGCACACAGTTATGCTGCATAAATTACAGTTTATAACTATGCTTTCATAATATTACTTTGATAAGGGTTTTAACAGTAATATAGTATATGACTATATATACATCAAATAAAAAAAAAACACAAAAGAAAACACCGAAAATATGAGCAAAATGTTTAGTAATAATATAAATAAAGAACAACTAAACCTCAAGCAGATGTACTGTATTTGGGCAAACAGCTGAGTAACTAGAGAAGGATGGGCCCCATAGTACACTTTTGAATGGGCCCTTAAGCATAAACATTGCACTGCTAAAAAGAACTGCTGGGTGCATGAGGGCTAAATCTGTTAAAGAAGTAGCATACCAGTATTGAATGTGATAGAATAAAAAAAATTAACCATTACTCATCTGGTAAATCCACTGGTCTCCGTACAGCATTAAAACAGTTGGTAAACGAATCAACTTCAGATCTGGGATCCAAAGTGCAATTCTCTCAAAGTAAGTAATGGGAGACCATAACCATGAGTTATCAGTCCTCATACACATGGCCTTATTCTTATCAAGGATACCGAAAACGATGCTTAGACTACTTTCACACTTGCGTTGTTAATTCCAGTATTGAGATCTGGCAGAGGATCTTAATACCGGAATTAAAAGGATACGTTTTTATTTTGCACATCTGGATGCATCTGTTCCATTAGGCCTCATGCACACGACTGTTTTTTTATGCTCTCCGCAAAAAGGGGTTCCGTTGTTCAGTGATCCGTGTCCATTTTTGCCTTCCGTTGTGTTTCCGTATGTCTTCCGTTTTTTTTAGTGGACATGACCCAAAAGATTTTACCAAAAGACAGGCTGACAATTTTTTCCAAGTGCCTGCCAAGGGATCCGCAAAAAAAACGGACACGGAACACGGACGACACACTGATGGCCATCCGCATTTTTTCACGGTCCCATTGACTTGAATGGGTCCGGGAACCGTTTTTCACGGACAAGAATAGGACAGGTTATATTTTTTTGACGGACTGGAATCACAGACCACGGACGCGGAGGACAAACGGTGCATTTTCCGAGTTTTCCACGGACCCATTAAAAACCAATGGGTCCGCAGAAAATCACGAAAAACGGAGCAACAGACACGGAATCAAACAACGGTCGTGTGCATGAGGCCTTAGGATGCGGTTGTGTGAAATCAAAACGTAAAAAAAAAATCTGTCACTAAATACATTAAAAGTCAATGGGAGACGGATCCGTTTTTTTAGGCTCCTAAAAAAAACTGATCCTGTCACCATTGTCTTAGGGTCCATTCCCATGTCCGCGTTTTGTAATTCGCATCCGTTGCATCTGACAGCATTCAGTGTGCTGTCCTCATCCGTAGTTCCATTCCGTTATGCGGATCCGCAAAAAAAATAGAGCATGTCCTACTATAGTCCTCAAATTGTGGTCCGTGGTCCTATTGTAGTCAATGGGTCCGCAAAAATGCGGATGACATGCGGAAAGCTGCAATATGTCATCCGCAATTGCCGATCCACAGGAAATAGAAAAAAAATAGGTCTGCCCCCTGTGACATTCAGAATCCAGGAAAGCAGAGTACAGAAAAGTAGAAAACAGAGTACAGTTTTTAAAAATGTTCTCTTTTGATGTGGAAAAATTGATAGTACTCATACAGGAGCGCCCATCCCTATGGGACACCCGGTCAGAGGTGTATCTTGACCGTGTCCAAAAGGATCGGTCATGGGAGGAGAAAGTGACACAATTAGTACCCACAGTGTGGTCTTAAGCTTCTTCACAGAAAAAAATAAATAAATGTGTGAGTATATCAATTTATTAAAATGTATAATGTATGTGTATTTTAACCCCTTAGTAACCACCTATATGTGTTTTTACGACAGTCACTAAGGGGCCTTAGGCTGGGTCGCCGTTTTTTTATGGCGGCCCAGGACCCGTGCAGCGGGGAGCAGGGTCCCGGTTCTCACATGAGAGCCGCGGCCCTGCTCTAACAGTCCGGCCCGGCAGGAGTGGCGATCCGGGCTGTTTAACACTTTACATACTGCGGGCAATGGTGCCCCCCGCATGTAAAATGCTTACAGAGGGAGCAGACACCCTCTGTCTCCCGTCTGCACCGCGCAAATGTGATCACGGGGTGCCGATGTGTGCGAAGGCTGCCTGGGGTCTGATGTAGGCCGCAGACCAGCCTTCAGTAATTTCCAGCAGGCTGCGCCTCTCTAGCACAGCCTACTGGTCAATGTTAGAATAGCATTGCCATTAAGGCTATGTTCACACGACGACATTTGTCGCGTGACAAAAAGTCGCACTATTCTCGCGGGACAATTTTTATAATGGGAGTCTATGGTGTCGCATTGTGACATGCAACATGCTGCGACTGCGACGCGACAGTCGCAAAAAATCCATTCAAGATGGGTTTTTCTGCGACTGTTGCGTCACAGTTGCAGCAGGTCGTATGTCGCAATGCGACACCATAGACTCCCATTATAAAAATTGTCGCTCGACAATAGTGCGACAAAATGTCGCGCAACAAATGTTGCAGTGAAGTTGTGCCCTATTTGTCGCGCAAATTTTTGTCGCGCGATAAATGTCGTCGTGTGAACCTAGCCTAAAACACAATGCACTATAGGGATAGTGCATTGCATTTTAAAAAAAATTGCAATCTAAAAAAATCTTCCCCATATGTTTTTTTATTGCCGCTTGCATAACGACCCAGACTACATAACTATCATGTAAATTATCCCCTACGTTGAACGCCGTAAAAAAAACAAAAAACTGAATAGCTAATTTATTCTTAGTTGCCACCAAAAAAAACGTAATAACAAGTGATCAAAAAAGCGCCATTTACTCCAAAATGATAGCAATGAAAAATATAAGTCGTCCTGCAAAAATCAAACCATCACATAACTCCATAGAAAGAAAAATAAAAAAGTTATGGGTCTTACATTTTTTTCTTTAAAGAAAAAAGAGGTTTAATTGCAAGAAGGTAATAAAATGTAAAAAAAACTATATGTATTTGGTATCACTGTACTCGTACTGACCCAAAGAATAAAGATATTATGCTATTTATACCAAAAATTAACACCATAAAATTTATAACGTAAAAACGCAGTGGCAGTATTGCTGTTTTTCCTATCTCCCTCCCAGAAAGAGTTAATAAAGATTAATCAGAAAGTTATGTGTACCCCAAGCATACAACAGATAACTTTTCAAACACTTGTCGCACATGCGTATGAGTCTAAGATCCTACTAGTGTGGTGGTCATTAAACTGTAGCGTACTATCTATATATTGCTGTATCATTAAAGAGGACCTTTCACTAAGATTTAGGTAGTGAAATACTTACACTACCTTCCTCGGCGGCCCCCGCTGACGTCCAAGCAACATTTTGTTTTTCAAAATGACCCCCCGTTCGTGCAATCCGGTCCCCGTTAGGTTTCACATGCAGGGATTTCTTGTATGAGGCGGGGACTTGTCTTTTGCCTGGGGAGTGGTTTTCCTCTCCCTGGCTGTGAGCCGAGCGCTATGATTGGCTGAGCTCGCAGCCAGGGGGAGGAAAACCACTCCCCAGGCAAAAGACAAGTCCCCGCCTTATACAAGAAATCCCTGCATGTGAAACCAAACGGGGACCGGATTGCACGAACGGGGGGTCATTTTGAAAAACAAAATGTTGCCTGGACGTCAGCCGGGGCCGCCCAGGAAGGTAGTGTAAGCATTTCACTACCTAAATCTTAGTGAAAGGTCCTCTTTAAGTTTTATGTTTGCATACACCTGATGAAACAGTCCATCTGAATGAGCACTCTATAATTTCCTCCCCACCCTTCCTTTCTGCAGCCTTACATATTCACCGGGATATATTCTCGGTTCTTTCGCCTTTTCATTCCAGTTCAACAAATAAAAAAACGATGGAATACCTGCAGAGACCAATTTAGAAGGGGGATAAATGCAAAAACAGCGCAGTGGAGATGGCAGGTTAAAAAAGAAACCCTATATGTACACAAAATATCTTCAATTCTTAAAACCAATAATCAAGTTACGAACGTAAGTAATTTTAATATTATATTTCTATACTTTATATCAATTTTAACATATTAAAAATATATATTTTTTTAACAGAACTGTAGACAATCTCTCTAGTGTTGGGTGCGAATATTCGAATCACGAATTTTAATTGCGAATATCGCAACTTCGAGAATTCGAATTTCCTGTGTCACATTACATTAGACAGTTAGTTAGCTTATATATATAATGCAGATAGTCAGTGTAGGTTAGATAGTAATATAGTGTAGCTGATAGGTTCCAGTGCAGGGTGTTAGGTAGTGTGATAGATTCTGCTATCCATACATACATGCTACATATATAGTGCTGTAATGTCACAAGTTCACAACAATACTTTGTGCACCAATCACTAAAATGTAGTCAGACCTGGTCAAATGTGAAGTTGCACGTATTGCGCAAAAATATGTGCATCATTAATTGCTGATTTGCGCAATCGCGAATATATCGGAGCACCTTATCTGCATATAAAGCTATTGTAATGTTCTGCCGTGCCAACCATTTTCTCCAGTCTCAGAAAACTTCTAGCAGCTTGAAAAATGTAGCTATAGTGACCCACACCTGTATTGCGCGTGCATTACGTGCATATTACATTGCTGGTTTTCGCAATCAAGAAAATAACTGCGAATACGCGAATATATGACGAATATTCTACCAAATATTCGCAAAATATTAATATTGTCCCTGCCGCTCATTACTAAATCTCTCTCATGAATCTGGCTCAAGACCTCAGTCTAAAGATGTGGAGGCAGAAACACAAAAGGTGATTACAGCAGAGGTGTCTACAACAGAACAACTACAGCCTTCAGAGCAAATAGAAGAAATACCATCAGCACAGGCTATGGAAGAAGACATCTAAGAGGCCAACGCAGAAAGGACCCCTGTTGATGCAGCACTAGTTTGCAGTTCATCTGGCAGATAAAGGTGACATCCCCAGATTGATAGTCAGCGGCACTAATGTGTGGGCTTCTGCGCTGACCTAGCCTGTAAAAAGGCTAGGGCAGTGCTAAAGCCGGCCCATCAGAACCGGTGACATCACCAAACACACAGCTTGCTGGAAGCATCTACCCGGCAGTGTGTTGTTTTAACAAAAAGTGCCCTTTCCCTGTGTGAAGGTGGCTGCCTGGGTGAAAATATGGTTATGTGTAGGTTCAGCTCTGAACTCGGACAACCCCTTTAAGGGGAGGGGATATGATAACTTCTTCTGTAAGCATCCTCCTGACAGCCCTGTGGAAAGCCCGGGATGTCACCGGAACTCCAGAAAATGCCTTTGCCCTGCGTGATTCAGCGCAGGGCATAGGAGAGCATTGGAGCATGAACTGCTCCGATGCTCATATCGCAGGGTCTGCCTGGGTTAAAGTGATGATGTTATACACTTACCTTGTCTGCGTCGAAGTTTATTCTTTGTGGATTGTGGATTTAGCTGTGAAGCCATACATAAATGTAAAATAATATTAAAATGATTAAATCATTTTTTAAAGACGTAATTAGAAATTAGGTACTAGAAGGTATTTATACCAAATTTATTAAAAAAATTCATTCTCATGCTAGTGTTATGGTTTCAGATGAACCATCCAATACATTGATGTGTTAATTCAGTCCTATACAATTGTGTGTGTTCCAAAGGGTTTTTTGTTTTTTACTTTTTTGTATTTGAGGTTTGGTTTTAAGTTAACATTTACTGAATCTCAATGTATATAGCAAGACTTCCTGTAACTGAAGTTTTCTACGTTTTCTTTTACTAACCCATTTTTGTTTTTATTCTATTATTCCGTTTTTCCTCTTTCATACTTGGCGTTTTTTCTTTCTCTTTCTTTTTCTCTTCCTCTTTCTCTCTATTTCTCTCATCTCTTTTTCTCTCTCTTTCTTTCCCTCTCTCTTCTCTGTAGATTTGGCTGGGAGTACTGGGGGTCTCGTGATATTGTGTAGGAACTACTGTCTGAATTTAAGGGTTGGTGCTGAGCGAGATGGTTTTTGATCAGTCACTCCAGAAAAAGGGCTTCGTGTGCTGTTCAGCTTGACTATATAGAATCATATAGGCAAAGGAAAGTGAGTCGATGAGCTTTTTATAAGGAGACAAGGTGGTATATATCACCCGGGCATACCAATAGCTGTGTGAAATTGGAAGCCCTATCCTGTGGTCATGTCACTATTCAGAGCCAAAACTGAGGCTGGTATATCTCATTAGGAGACTCTGAGGGCCGCCATGTGTCGGCGAGAACCCCTTTCCTCCCGCTGCTACTCCTTTTCCTGAGGTCTAACTAGGGTGAACGGAGTCTGTGTGTCGGTGCCAGAAATCCTAGGGCTACTCAGAGGCGAAAAGGGGGGTAGCAGCCATCCAGGCGTGTGTCACGGGACACTGTAGGTGGATGCACCTACTTTTAGAAGGCTCGAGCATGGGTATAGGGAAATCTAGCGAACAGAAGGGTACCACTTCTGAGTATAGGACCGCCAAGCAGCACATGAAATCCATCCATGGAGGAGGAGTTGTTAAGCCCCTCAAAGATTGGCACCAATGGACTGTAGGTTCAGAGTGGACCATCCCCAAGTAAAGGGACCTTTGAGGTCTGGATTTGGGTAAAGTTTGTCCGTGAATTCCCCACTAGACTCCAAATCCATGGTTTCCTCCAGAAGGCAGAACTGAGGCTGCACGAATCGATCGAGCTCCAGCAACAGGGCATTCTAAAGTCCCAGGCAGTGCGAACTAACACTATCATGTACTCCCATCCAACTAAAACTATGGAGTCCAATAAAACCAGAGATGAGACCGAGCTGCAGGTAGGCTTAAACCTACTGGCTACTCAGGCCATACCAGCGGCCTCAGCCGCTCTGTTTCCATCTCCACCACCAACTCAGGGACCGGCAACTCTAACTCTACTCTCTCTCTCCCCCCCCCTCCCTCCCCCTCTCTCCCCCCTCTCTCCCCTCCTGTCATCTAACCTTGAGACGATGCATCGTGTTGAATCCGGCTTCTCTTCTTCCTGTTTTTGAGGACAAAGAGAAGGGGGGAAATAATGGTGTGAAAAATGAAAAATTTCCAACTTTTACTAACCATTCAAACCCGTCAATTTTTCTAACCTAGTAGGGAATCACATCGAGAACCACCACGACTGCCTCTTCTTTGATGGTACTTGGGTCAAATTTTTGCAAAGATCCTAAAAAAAAAACACGGCCGATCGTTAGAAGATTAAGAACCCTTTATTCCATCGGGAATGCACCCAGGCAGCCCCACTGCTTATCACCCTACATCCACCACTGGGTTTGGGAGTCTCTCCTGGACCCAGATTCAATAACCAGTGTTCATCCTAGTCAACCAGGTGATTGGGTCGTGCTAAAGAAACATCCAAGGACAGGACTAGAGCCGAGACATCTTGGGCCATTCCAGGTGCTGCTGACGACGCCAACCTCTCCAAAGTTCGAGGGACGAGACAACAGGGTCCACGCCAGTCACTGCAAGAAGCTGCTCAACTACGTCAAAGAATGAGGAGTATCATTGTTGTTTATTTGTTTATTTTATTTTAGCGATGGAAATGCACCTCAAACTAGCAAGGGCCACAAGGAGACATTTGTTGATAGCACATAACGATTCACTCCTAGAGGGTAATATCAGCTATAGGTTTAATAGCTCTGGCGCCTCACTTGTTAATCCTGTATGGGGCATCCGGGCAGTTAGGCAGCCCACAGATGTGTTATAACATCAGTTAAGGCCCATACTGACAGGAGCAGGGCAGAGGCAGAGATATAGCTAGTGAAGGTTGGAATACTTTTAAAGCTTTGGGAGGTCTTGGTGATCTCTGGTTTTCTATTGGATCCGGGTTAAAGAAAATAGAAGTACATGTACTCATGTTGTTTTTGTCTTCTTCTATATGCCGGAGTGCGACCGAGTTACCAAAGCCCGAGCAGACAACATTTTCGTTGCCGGGATGAGACGCCCTGAAGACCAACCCATGGATCAGATGCAGAGGATTCCAAACCGACCGGCGACCAATGCGACCCAGCCCCTCCTCTGAGTCACCTCCTGAAGAGCAGAACCTCTAAGTCAAGATCCGCTTTCAAGATTAATTTTCTTTGCCACAAGTCTACATGTCAAGATTGACTTTCCATTGTTTCCCATCTTCTGTTTTGTTTTAGGGATTCAGGACAAGAGGGTAATTTAGAAAACCATGGACTAAACCGAGGCAATGGGAGACAATAAAACATAACTTTTACTCAATAATGTTAAAATCGCGCATCAACATAGACAATACATACAATCACAGGTACGGTGAAGCTTACATTAAACCGTGCACAGTAATAAATGGAACAAGCTCACCATAGGGTAGATCTCAACACAGGGGTCCTTTGTGGATAAAAGGGAAGGCTTATTGTGGCATCGGAGGGGTCAAAGTAGGGAGATGGCTAACCCTAGGAAGCCCTGGTGGAAGGGGAAGGGGCTGCTCGATCCCTACCTATCTACAAAGAGCACCCGTCCTGATAGGGGCGACCCCGTCCGGATACCTGACCCTAAATTGGGGTCCTATCCCTGTAATAGCCCTCAAATGGAAAGAATCTTGCTCCCGACGTGACACGTTTCTCCTGGGTGGTTCATCAGGGGACCAAGAAGTGTAAAAATATATGGCCAATAAAACAATGGCTCAAAAAATTGTGTCAAACAGCCATAAAGGCTATGTCCTTTAGCGAGGGTCAAAAACCAAAAAGATTAAAAGAAAAACGTCCCTGATAGATTGCAATACCCTATGAGATAGTGGTACAAAACTATGATAATAGTAGCCAAGGGGTAGCAGACACACTTACCCCTATAACTACAATGCACAGGGTACCGAATAGAACATATACTGGCTGCAGGCTGCCTCACCAGTGGGTGAGGGAAACTGAATCGCTATGGCCAGAGTTGCTGTGTGTCAGTGCGCTTTAATTGGGCTACTTACTTGTCCTAGAACCGAACTGGATGGACAAATGTCTTTTTTCGGTCTTATATACTATGTTACTATGTTACTATGTTAGAATGGCTCCACTTCCTGAACGCTACAAGTGGGGCCGGCTCCATGTTCCGGAACAAACAGGAGTCACGTGAGCCGCGCTCCGGTCACGTGTGCGGAAGTACGGGGCCGGAGCCACGTTGCTAGGTTACCAGGACGCCCATAGATTGTAAGCGCCGAGGGAACCAGCAAGCACAAATGTCAGGCTCAATGCAGAGTCCTGAGTGATAGTAAAAATTGTGACAATGCACCAAATCAATAGAGCATGTAATACAGGTTCTTTTCAATACTGGACAATGAAAATACATTATCCAATCAAAAGGATGAGGTTAAATATATACAATACGGTGACACATAAATGATATAGGAAGCCAAAAGAAGGTAAAAAGAGGTTACACCATAAAAGGATGATAAAGTACAATAATGGCATAACCCATGTAAAATGGTATAGTAAATTTAGAGAAAACAGCTAAAGCTAAGCTGTTCATTGAGTCCCCCAGGGGACACAGTCTTCAGATAGTAGATCCAGCGGGTCTCCCTTTGGAGGATCAATTGATCCCAATCCCCGCCTCTACGTGGGGGAGCAATTTTGTCAATGCCCATAAAGGTGAAACATAATTCACCGCAATGATGGCTGTGGGCATGTATCGCAATGGGCGTATCTTTATGGTTGGTGATGTCATTAACCACTTCAGCCCCCTAGCTTAAACACCCTTAATGACCAGGCCACTTTTTACAATTCTGCACTACACTACTTTCACCGTTTATTGCTCCGTCATACAACTTACCACCCAAATGAATTTTACCTCCTTTTCTTCTCACTAATACAGCTTTCATTTGGTGGTATTTCATTGCTGCTGACATTTTTACTTTTTTTGCTATTAATCAAAAATGACCGAAATTTTTGCAAAAAAATGACATTTTTCACTTTCTGTTGTAATTTTTTTTTTTAAAAACTACATTTCTATATAAATTTTTCGCAAAATTTATTGTTCTACATGTCTTTGATAACAAAAAAAATCAAATAAGTGTATATTTATTAGTTTGGGTAAAAGATATAGCGTTTACAAACTATGGTGCAAAAAAGTGAATTTCGGCATTTTGAAGCAGCTCTGACTTTCTGAGCACCTGTCATGTTTCTTCAGGTGCTAGAATGCCAGGAAAGTATAAATACCCCCCAAATGACACCATTTTAGAAAGAAGACACCGCAAAGTATTCGCGGAGGGGCATGGTGAGTTCATGTATGATTTCATTTTTTTTCACAAGTTAGCGGAAAATGACACTTTCTGAGGAAAAAAATAAAAATAATAAAGTTTCCATTTCTGCTAACTCCTGGCAAAAAAAATAAAAATCTCCCACGGACTCACTATGCTCCTCAGTGAATACCTTGGGGTGTCTACTTTCCGAAATGGGGTCATTTGTGGGGTGTGTTTACTGTTCTGGCATTTTGGGCGGGGCTAAATTGTGAGCAATCCTGTAAAACCTAAAGGTACTCATTGGAATTTGGGCCCCTTTGCGCACCCAGGCTGCAAAAAAGTGTCACTCATGTGGTATAGCCGTACTCAGGAGAAGTAGGGCAATGTGTTTTGGGGTGTATTTTTACATATACCCATGCTGGGTGTGAGAAATATCTCTGTAAATGACAACTTTTTAAAAAATTTTATGCAAAGTTGTCAATTTACAGAGATATTTCTCTCACCCAGCATGGGTATATGTAAAAATACACCCCCAAACACATTGCCTACTTCTCCTGAGTACGGCGATACCACATGTGACACTTTTGCAGCCAAGATGCAAGGGCCCTAAAACCAATGAGTACCTTTTAGGAGGGCATTTTTACGCATTTTTCTTCTCACGCTTTAGGGCCCCTAAAATTCCAGGGCAGTATAAATACCCCACATGTGACCCCATTTTGGAAAGAAGACACCCAAAGGTATTTCGTGAGGGGCATGGCGAGTTCATAGAAGATTTTTTTTTGGCACAAGTTAGCGGAAATTGATTTTTTATTGTTTTTTCTCACATAGTCTCCCTTTCTGCTAACTTTTGACAAAAAGTTCAATTTTTCATGGACTCACTATGCCCCTCATCGAATACCTTGGGGTGTCTTCTTTCCAAAATGGGGTCATTTGTGGGGTGTTTGTACTGTTCTGGCATTTTGGGGGGGGCTAAATTGTGAGCAATCCTGTAAAACCTAAAGGTACTCGTTGGAATTTGGGCCCCTTTGCGCACCCAGGCTGCAAAAAAGTGTCACTCATGTGGTATCGCCGTACTCAGTAGAAGTAGGGCAATGCGTTTTGGGGTGTATTTTTATATATACCCATGCGTCCTGCGGGCGGTCGGTTTGTTCCTCCTGGATGCGCCGGGCGTCATCTCGCAAGACGCGAGATTTCCTGTGAACGTGCGCACGCGCGTGCGCGAGTTCACAGGATCGCGTCGGGGAGAACTTTAACTACAGCCTGCCGGCGCTGATCGTGCGCTGGCAGGCTGTAGAAGTTAAATAAAATGGCATATCAGACTCTGTTTTGTCAACAGCGTCTGATATGCTTGCTGTTCGTTTCTTTGGTGGTCCCTTTGGTGGACCACCAAAGGAAACTTTGTAAGTGCACCAATCACCACACAGACCCCCCCATCACTGATTAACCCCTGATTAACCCCGGATTAACCCCGGATTAACCCCTGATCACCCCATGTCACCCCCCTGTCACTAATCACCCCCCTGTAAGGCTAATTCAGACGTCCGTATGTGTTTTGCGGATTCATGGATCCGCGGATCCGCAAAACACGGACACCGGCAATGTGTATTCCGCATTTTGCGGATCCGCACATTGCCAGAACGCTTCGGAGTTCCCGTTTGGTCTTCCCGATGCCATAATTGCAGTGAATTATGTTTCACCTTTATGGGCATTGACAAAATTGCTCCCCCACGTAGAGGCGGGGATTGGGATCAATTGATCCTCCAAAGGGAGACCCGCTGGATCTACTATCTGAAGACTGTGTCCCCTGGGGGACTTAATGAACAGCTTAGCTTTAGCTGTTTTCTCTGTTATGTGTCACCGTATTGCATATATTTAACCTCATCCCTTTGATTGGATAATGTATTTTCATTGTCCAGTATTGAAAAGAACCTGTATTACATGCTCTATTGATTTGGTGCATTGTCACAATTTCTACTATCACTCAGGACTCTGCATTGAGCCTGACATTTGTGCTTGCTGGTTCCCTCGGCGCTTACAATCTGTGGGCGTCCTGGTAACCTAGCAACATGGCTCCGGCCCCGTACTTCCGCACACGTGACCGGAGCGCGGCTCACGTGACTCCTGTTTGTTCTGGAGCATGGAGCTGGCCCCACGTGTAGCGTTCAGGAAGTGGAGCCGTTCTAGGACAAGTAAGTAGCCTATTTAAAGCGCACTGACACACAGCAACTCTGGCCATAGCGATTCAGTTTCCCTCACCCACTGGTGAGGCAGCCTGCAGCCAGTATCTGTTCTATTCGGTACCCTGTGCATTGTAGTTATAGGGGTGAGCGTGTCTGCTACCCCTTGGCTACTATTACCGTAGTTTTGTACCACTATCTCTTAGGGTATTACAATCTATCAGGGACGTTTTTCTTTTAATCTTTTTGGTTTTTGACCCTCGCTAAAGGACATAGCCTTTATGGCTGTTTGACACCATTTTTTGAGCCATTGTTTTATTGGCCATATATTTTTACACTTCTTGGTCCCCTGATGAACCACCCAGGAGAAACGTGTCACGTCAGGAGCAAGATTCTTTCTATTTGAGGGCTATTACAGGGATAGGCCCCCAATTTAGGGTCAGGTATCCGGATGCTCTGTGTAGATAGGTAGGGATCGAGCTGCCCCTTCCCCCCTTCCACCAGGGCTTCCTAGGGTTATCCATCTCCCTACTTTGACCCCTCCGTTGCCACAATAAGCTATCCCTTTTATCCACAAACGACCCCTTATCTGTACCGGAGGACGTCTGCCACCCTGCAAGCTATATGTGTACCGGGGAACCTGTGTTGAGATCTACACTATGGTGAGCTTGTTCCATTTATTACTGTGCACGGTTTAATGGAAGCTTCACTGTACCTGTGATTGTATGTATTGTTGGATGAAGGACCTTTGGTGACGTCACAGGATCACATGGGTCACATGGTCCACTCAAATGCTTCTATGATTGGACCATGTGACCCTGTGACGTCACCACAGGTCCTCAAGCAAGAAATCATCAAGAGAGAAGACGTTCTGGGGCTCTGCGCGTACAATGGGAGAAGGTAAGTTAACTCTTTATTATTTTTAACCTTCTATAGCCTGGGGAACATTGCATTCTGTAATTAGAATGCGATTATTTTCCCTTATAACTATGTTATAATGGAAAATAATTACATATACAGAATACTCATCCCGAAACTGGACTTCAGTGATGAAGTCTGACTTCGGGTCTGGGTACCAAGCATGCGGATTTTTTCACGCGCGTGCTAAACGCACTACAAACGTTAGCACGTGCGCGGAAAAACCGTGGCGATTCCCGCAATGCACCTGCCTCTTATCCGGGCGTCAAACATGACGCCCATGTGCAAGAGGCCTAAGTGTTTGCCTTTGTTTGAAAAATCTAAGGGTATTGCCGAGAATTGTTTTAAAGAGTTATTATTACCATGTTCAGTCTCTCCGTTAGGTTTTCATTTGTCTCCATCTGTTAAAGTAAAAATCTGGAATTGTGAATATGTTGATTTTTTTTATCTCTCCTTCCTGCTTCTAAAGAGTTTGTCTCTAAAATTGAACGCAAGTAGGAGAGATTGGAGAAGGATAGGTACCGTCCTATTCCTTGCTCTTTCAATAATTGGTTACAGGCGTTTTGTATTTTTGCTAGCATTTTAGGGGAAAGATACCCTGAAAAATGCTCGGGTTTATTTCAGCATGTTGATACAGTGTTAGAGGCTTACAAAAGCTTTGTCGGTTTTGGTTGGCTCCAATATGATGAAAATTTCCGGCAGAAGCTGGTGGTTTATCCACATTTGCCATGGGGCACCAAGGACGAGGCTTGTGGCTAAACCTCTTGGTTCCCCAGAAACCGCCAGTTGTCAGCCAGAAGGTATCTCCTGCGGGAGGTGTTATAAGAAAGGGGCTTTTCTCAGGACCTCTCATTTGTGCCCCTCCAGAAGTTTAATCTGTTTAATTGGATTAAGGATCTACACTTATACGCACGCACTCTTAAGTGGAAAAAAGCTCTTTCGTATACACGATAAACGCAGATGTCAAGAATAGGGCATTGAGCTAGAAAATCTTCAGGACGTACATCTGTTAGCGGGTCTTTCTGAGGAGGGAGATAGGAACATTAGTGATGGTCCCTTCACGGATCTTAAAAATCCCTCCAAACTGTTTCCCCCCTATTAATGACAATACCCCAATTGACACCTTCCTCACAGTGGTAACCCGGGATCTTCACCAATTAGAGGGCAAATACCTGGGACATGACAATCTCAGCCCTGAGGAAATGAAATTACTTGGCGAGTTAGAGAGTGATACCACCATCGTCATTAAGCCTTCAGATAAGGGGGGTAACATTATGGACCATGAGAAATACCGCAAGATGTGGCTGAGATTGTTGGAGGACGCCAATACCTATAGATGTTTCCCCATTGACCCCACCCCTTTTGTTTAGGGCCCAATTGCTGACACTACTTAGGCCCTATTCACACGTCCGCAATGTTCGTCCGCACCCATTCCGCAAATCTGCGGAATGGGTGCGGACCCATTCATTTTGAATAGTGACGTGATGGATGCGGAGAGCACACACTGTGCTCTCCACATCCGCATTTGCGGAGCGCGCCACCGATCTTCCGGCTGGCAGCTCCGCAATAATATAGAGCATGTCCTATTCTTGCCCGCAATTGCGGACAAGTATAGGCATCTCTATAGGGCTGGTGGCAAGGTGTGTTGCGGATGCGCAACTTGCGGATCCGCAACACACTACGGATGTGTGAATTAGGCCTTAATGAAGCGTGTAATGACAGACTCATCAGCAAAACTGAATATAATTTTTTACTACCTAAGTTTCCGGTTCTTGCTTCCTTTTGCAGTCTACCCAAATTACATACAGTTTCAACCTACAAAAAATCCCTCAAGCTAACTGTCAAAAAATACTAAGCAAAGAGTATTATGATACTACCGCCAAAAATGTTAAACCCTTGCAAAAAAGGAATCACACAATAATAGATAAAATATCTCTCAATTTTATTATTTAATACAACACATAACACAAGGGATAAGCGTATCACTGAAGTGCCTGACACAGCAGGCCACAACCCAGAGATTAATGCCCCCACAAAACATGGACCATTGACATATGGTGTATAGTATCATAAATGTCCAAAAAATGGTATCATCCCCATAAGGGTACATATCCACACACGTCCAACCTAATGGTCGGGTAACATATCCCCATTAAAGGAGAACCCAATAACAATCATGCCTCAAATTGTGAACATACTAAACAGTTGAAAAAGCTATTATATATTACCCATTGTCTGATCCGGGAAATGTGCGGACACCTGAAACACCTCGACGCGCGTTTCACCCCTTGGGCTTCGTCAGGAGGAAATTCAAGTGATCCAGACATCTATAAGACCCAGATAAGGGTTCATTGATACCGGAATGTCCCTCCATTACATATTGGCGCAGCTCCAACTTGCGCGACCGTTTGGCGCACAGCTTATACACACGCCCTATACCTGACACATGGTTGAAGAACACGCTTATAGGGACCTTTCCTTGTGGCTCCTGCATAATATACGACAACATTATGAAAGGAGCTTCCTTCACCAGTTCAATTACTAATGAAAGATATATCATCCGTTCCTTTATCAGGTGTACATCAACGGGCCTTGTGTACCTCCTTACTTGTCATTGCACCCTGCAATATGTAGGCAAAATCAAATGAGAGCTTAGGAGGAGAATGGAGCGAACAACATGTGCATACTATGAGGGGAGCCATGATGTCATGGCAACCATCATGGTATGGTACTAACAATTATTATATTGCTTACCTGATACTGGTATTTTGGTTTATCCCTTGGCATCTGCTTGACCTCGAGGATCTTCAAAACAGCTGATTGGAGAACAGTCTAACGGCTATCCAAGGACCTATAAAAGAGAGTGAACATCGTCACTGGCGCATTCACATAAGTATAAAATTCAGACCTTGACCTGCACTTCAATTTAAGATGGAAGAGCTGTTGAAACAACTAATCTTGAAGGCCGAACATCAAGGAGGTGAAGCCTGGTTGCGTCGTTGTCTACATCTGTCTCCAGAGCAAGATGAAATCCTTCTTCCAGCTCCTGATCTTGCCTGCACAGGAACCAGCACGAGTCCCGATCCAATCGATGGTATCCCCGTCACTGGCGCGCGCATGCGCAGTGAAACAGAAGATATTTCGCCTGTCAGAAAGCGCCACAGGAAGGAAAAGAGGGCATATTCTCCCTCTCAATATGCACCTCCAACGATCGGCAGAAAACCTAGCCTCCAGCCATCTTCCTCTACCAGAGGGGCCAGGAATCAGCATCGACGCAGTAACCCTTCAACTGCCACTCAGCAGACACCTCGAGCTGCACCTTCCAACCGTCTTCCACCTCAACTGCCCAGTGGTGAAATACCATTTGATATTAACCTGAGTGACTGCAGACCGCAGGGCACTTTAGTTCATGACATAAATTGTAGTGTAACAGACGCTTTACCTCCTTCATCTTTACCTTGTCCTACTAATGTGTCCATCCCGGAGCTCTTTGCCCCGGAACTAGAACTCAGTTCTGGGATTAAAGAGACCGCTGTTAAAGAAGTTTTGGCTTGTCAGATTTCCCCCTTAGGTTTTCACCTCTCTCAATCTGTCAAAGATAAAATCTGGAAGAGGGAATATATAGATGTTTTTTCTCTTTTACCCTCCTCTAATGAAATTTTCAAAATTGAGCCCTCCAAAGACAGAAAATTGGAGTCAGATGATAGAAAGAAGCCGATACAAAGAACCTTTCTTAATTGGATTCAAGCGTTCTGTATTTACGCCGCTGTTTTAGGGGAAAAGCACCCCTCTCTTTGTACCGGTCTTTTCTATCATATCGACTCTATATTGGAAGCTTACAGGAATTTTGGAGGCATGGGATGGTGCTCCTACGACAAATCCTTTTGTCAGAAGCTTGCAGTCTACCCTAATTTAAGTTGGGGCAACAAAGATGTAGGGTTGTGGCTGAGCCTCATGCTCCCCAACAAAAATTACCTTTTTCGTCAACACTCAAACACTACCAGTATTAAAAAAGGTATCTGCTTCGCTTTAAATGAGGCCTATTGTAGATGGCAATCCAATTGCAGATACCGTTATGAATGTTCATATTGTGCCAGACCTCACCCCGCTGTCAAATGTTTCAAGGGATTCATTTTTAAACCCCAGCAGAGATATTCAATCAAATAAGCCAGGTGACGCCTCTAAATTTACCTAGATTACTCCAGTGGCTAGACCATTACCCAAACATTTAGATGGCTGAACTTCTATTGTATAGTTTTTCTAGGGGTTTTTATATACCTGAGTTTGCTTGTCCTGGTTGTGTCGTTGTTGAAAATGCAGCTTCTGTAAGACAAAATTTAGATGTTGTTAAAGATAAGATTCTGTCTGAGATTTCTGCAGGCAGAATAGCTGGTCCTTTTAATTCCCCCCCTTTACTAATTTCCGTATTTCCCCTTAAGCAATTGTACCAAAGAAAGAGCCTCATTCTTATCGTCTTATACACAATTTATCTTTTCCAAAGCATACTTCTTTGAACGACGAGATTGACAAGAATGAAGCTAGTGTTAAATATTCGTCTTTTGATCAGGCCCTAATTTTTCTTCAAAAAGCAGGTCGACATGCTCTTCTAGCCAAAGCAGATATTAAGTCTGCTTTCAGGTTATTACCGATTAATCCTGTTGGTTACAATTCTCTGGGCTTTACGTGCCTCAATAAGTTCTTTTTCGACATGGCCCTCCCCATGGGTTTTACTTTATCATGCTTCTATTTTGAAGCTTTTTCTACTTTTTTGCACTGGGTGGTAGAGATTCATTCTGGTTCTGGATTTATTCTACATTACCTTGACGATTTCTTATTTATAGGTCGCAAGGATACTCCAGAATGCATGAATCTTCTTCGGAAATTTATCTGTATTGCTGATTTTTTTAACATCCCGCTAGCCATTGATAAAATGGTTTTTCCTACTACCACCTTAAAATTTTTAGGTATTTTCATCAATACAGATACCATGGAGTTCAGCATTCCTTTTGAAAAGATTTTGCACACTATTCAGCTCCTGTCCGCCATTGTAAGTAGAGAAAAGACTACTCTTAAGCATCTCCAGTCTTTACTGGGCTCTTTAAATTTTATTATTCGTGTGATTCCCATGGGAAGGTTTTTTTCGAAAAGACTTTACGCTGCCACAGCTGGTAAATCGTCACCTCACTCACAAATAAGGTTAACCAGGCATCTAAAAGACGATATAGCAGTATGGTTACAATTTTTTATTGACTTTAACGGCCGCTCTGTTTGACAAGAGGAGTTTGTCGAATCTGACACATTATCTTTATATGTGGATGCTTCTAGCTCCACCGGTTATGGAGCTTATTTTAACAATTCTTGGTCTGCTGAAAAATGGCCTCAATCCTGATTAGAGAATAGGAAATATTCAAAAAACTTAGTTTTCCTTGAACTTTTCCCTGTTTTGGTTTCGTTATTGATTTGGTCTGACGAATTTCAAAACAGACGAATTATTCTCCGTTCAGACAATATGGGAGTGGTTTTCTCTATTAATTGTCTGTCTTCCAAGTCACCTTTAGTGTCTTCATCATTACGCAAGTTAGTTCTTCACTGTCTTAAATTTAATATTTGGTTGAAAGCCAAATTCATTTGAGGTAAAAGTAACACTCTCGCTGACTCTTTATCTCGGCAGCGTCTTTCGGAATTCTTTGCAATGGCACCTCAAGCTTCGCAGATAGGAATCCCATGTCCAGATCACTTGTGGAGTATCATGGATGATTAACTAATGAATTCTTAGCACGTCCATTAGCCAAGAATACATGGGCAGCTTATTCTGCCGCATGGCTTGATTGGAGGGAGATCTGTGATATATTTCATTTATCAGCATCTGATTTTGTAACTGAACATTTCATATCATTTATTTTTTATCTGTGAAAGAAAGGCTTACGGGCCGAATCTATCTCTAAAAAGTTATCTGGCATTTCGTTCTTCTTCAAACTGAGAGTTTCGAATCCATTTTAAATAACTTCAAACTCAAACAAATACTCAAAGGCATCAAAAGGTCATCTGTTCCTAGAGATAAAACTAGGCCAATATCCATTGAATTGTTGTCAGGAATTTTATATCAACTGCCTTTTGTCTGTTCTTCTGCTTATTAGTCCTGTTTATTTTCTGCAGCTTATTCTTTAGCATTTTTTGCCGCACTTCGGGTGAGCGAAATTGCAGCAGAAAATAAACACTCTTGTCCTCCTCTTCTCTGACATTGTTATTGATAATGAGCAAATTAAGCTTTTCATTAAGAGATCTAAGACCGATAAACTGTGTAAGGGTTTTTGGCTTAGATTGAATACATTTTGTTTTAAGCCTATTTGCCCTGTTGTAAATATGACTAATTGGCTAAATTTAAGACAGCCAAGTTACAGGGCCTTATTTGCTCATTATGATGGCTCCCATTTAACAAAATATCAATTTCATTTCGTTCTTCGTAATTGTTTGGACAGATTAGGTTATATGAACTTAAACATTTCTGCGCATTCTTTCCGTATAGGTGCAGCTACCTATGCGCCGCAATTAGGTTTAGATAACTCCATTATAAAAAGCTTAGGTAGATGGAGGTCTAACTGTTTTAAAACTTATATACGACCTAACCTTCTCATTCATTAATTTCAGGGCTAAAGTCAGTTATATGGATTTTAGGTGATGAACTTGTTAACTTGGCGTTGAAAAGATCAAACGTTCGGAAATCTACCAAAAATTGGGGTGTTTCTGAAGAATTCTCAATAAACTGGAGAGCAGTCTCTAACCTCAAAATTTCCAATATTCTTTGTGAAGATGAATATATGTTGTCTTATTTACCCACACCTGACTTGTTTATTCTACATATAGGCTCTTACGACTTAGGAAGAATAAAAACTAATTTCATTGTTTATGAACTTCAAGAATTGATGAGCAAAATACGTCACTTACTTGTTAATACAGCTTTGGTTTTTTCGGACATCGTTCCCAAATTTGCCTGGTCTCGTTCTGAGTTATCTTTCTTGGAAAAGATCAGAAAGAGAATTAATAAAAAAATTGAACAATTCATGCTGAACATTGGTCATCACTCTTACAGGCATATCGAACTTGAGGGTTTTTTAAGAGGACTCTATTGTCCTGATAATGACCAACTGTCAGATATAGGTTGTGATATTTTTATTTCTGATCTACAAAATATTGTTGAGAGTTATGCTTCTTGATTGGTTGTGATCCTTTGTTGGCCACTTTGCTTGTGATTTGTCGATATGGGGGTTAAGTCACTCTCTGAGTGGACTGACGTTTATACTTTGGTTAATTGGATGGTTAATGGTTTTGGTTTTAAGTTTGTTGCGATATTAAAGTTATTCATTCTATAATCGTAATAAGCATCGGGGCCATTTAAGTACCATACGATAAATAAAGATTACTTGGTTTATTCCTTTATATGAGTTGGACTCTAATTATTGTTCTATTGGTGCCTATGACATCATAGGATCTTACATCTTACGGATATAAGGAATCATCAGGATATGTCCATGGCACGTCATGTGTGTATCACGGTCAGGGCCGACCTTTGTGGTGTGCAGGCTGTGCTGCCGTACAGGGTGCCATGGCAACAGGGGCGCCCAGCGGCCGACACAGCTCGCAGACGCTACAGGCTAAGCCGCGGCACTGGTGACAAGTGGGGGCAGCAGGGCACAGCAGGAGATGAGCGCTTCCATTGCGCTCATCTCCATAGTCATCTGTATACAGATGTCTGTGCTGCGGCAGAGGAGGGAGAGGCGTGTCCCCTTCCTGTTCCTCTAATAGGCTGACAACACTAGACCGGCAGCCTAATTGAAGGCGTCGCGATGACGTCATCGCGCCGCCGAATCTACACAGCGAGGGACACAGGCCAGAAGAGGCCTGCATCGCCTCACTGACATGGAGGCAAATATAAGTTTTTTTTTTTTTTTGTACAATACTGGAACATGATAGGGTGGGGGCTACTGGTGCATGATAAGGGGGGGGGCTACTGGCACATTAGGGGGCTACTGGCACATAAGGGGGGCTACTGGCACATAAGGAGGGACTACTGGCACATAATAAGAGGGGGAGGGGGCTACTGGCACATAAGGGGAGGCTATTGGCACATAAGGGGGGGCTACTGGCACATGATAAGGGGAGACTACTGGCACATGATAAAGGGGGCTACTGGCACATAAGGGGCGGGGCTACTGGCACATGATAAGGGGTGGGCTACTGGCACATAAGGGGAGACTGCTTGCTGGCACATAAGGGGGCTATTGGCACATGATACATGATAAGAGGGGCTACTGGCACATGATAAGGGGGGCTACTGGCACATGATAAGGGGGGCTACTGGCACATAAGGGGGGACTACTGGCACATGATAAGAGGGGGAGGGGGCTACTGACACAAAATGGGGGCTACTGGGGCACATGATAAGGGGTGGGGCTACTGGCACATAAGGGGGGCTACTGGCACATAATAAGGGGGGTTACTGGCACATAAGGGGGGCTACTGGCACATAAGGGGGGCTACTGGCACATAAGGGGGGCTACTGGCACATGATAGGGGGGAACTCTGGCTACTGGCACATGATATGGGGGGGGGGGCTCTGGCTGCTGGCACATGATGGTGGGGGGCTCTTTTTACTGGCACATAAAAATTGTCTAGAGGGGGCCAAACAAAGACGTGGGTTGAAGAAATGAGGGCATGGCTATACATGCTTAGTGTTTTAAAATGGTTAAATATAGTGTTCTGATAACATTGCTCTTGTTTCTACAATACATAAACTGACTTTGTGGATTACACTATTAAAGTGGCACTGTCATTGTCTGGGAATTTGCCAAATTCACAAAGACCCCAGACAGACAGTGACATTGAAGCTGATCTATAATTGATCTATACCTTCACTACTGTGTTTAGGTGAACCGGGAGAGGGGCAGGGGGGGATTGGGGGGCGCCACAAGATTAGCTTGCACAGGGCGCCTGAACATCTAAAGGCCTGCCCTGATCACAGTGGCAACCCGGACGTGCAAGGTGCAAGGGATATATAGGGCGGGGAAGCATTCTAACATAGTAACATAGTATATACTGTAAGACTGAAAAAAGACATTTGTCCATCCAGTTCGGCCCATTTCCTACAAGTTTAAGGGGAAAAAAATTCCTTCCTGACTCCAATCAGGCAATCAGAATAACTCCCTCGATCAACGACCCCTCTCTAGTAGCTGTAGCCTGTAATATTATTATACTTCAGAAATACATCCAGTCTGGATCTTTAAATTACAGACTGCTCATCCCAGGGGTCTGAATTAGGCCATTTCTTATGCGTGTTCTATATAGTGTTGTATGCCACATCACAATGGGGGGACATACATACCTGTGATTTGAACTTTTGAATATGTCCATGATGCCAGTACTAGTTCCACATGTCACCTTCATACATACATCCCTGTGGGTTTAGTTGTACTAACCTGTGGTATTACGGTATCTGCATGACATATGAGAAGCCATCCTCAGGTGTAGTGGCACTAACCTGCGCTATTAGGGTATTTGCATGACCATATGAGTTGTCATATGGCCCTCATATACAATTATACCACTAGCGCTATTAGGGTATATGTATAATATATGAGTTGTCATTCTCATGTCATATACCCCCTTTATATGTAATTGTGCCACTGTATGCCACAGGGTAAATGGAAAATCTGCCAAAAAAGTTAAATTCTGAAATTTCTACATTTTCCTTTCATTCTTGTGGAACACCTAAAGGGTTACCAAAGTTTGTAAAATGAGTTTTAAAATACCTTGAGGGTGTATTTTCCAAAATGGGATCACTTATTTGGAGTTTCTACTCTAGGGGTGCATTAGGGGGTCTTCAAATGTGACATGGCAACTTAAAATTATCCCAGTGAAATCTGCCCTCCAAAAACCATATGGCGTTCCTTTCCTTCTGAGCCCTGCCAATGTGCCCATACTGCAGTTTACGATCACAAATGGGGTTGTCACTGAAAACTGCAGAATCAGCATAATAATTATTGAGATTTGTTTGGCTGTTAACCCTTGCTTTGTACCTGGAAAAAATGGATTAAAACGGAAAATCTGGCAAAAAGGTGAAATTCTGAAATTTTATCTACATTTTCCTTTAATTCTTGTGGAACACCTAATGGGTTAACAAAGTTTGTTCAATCAGTTTTGAATACCTTGAGGGGTGTAGCTTCTAAAAAGTCCTTTTTCTGTGTTTTTTTTTAATGTAAGCCTCACAAAGGGACTTCAGACCTGAACTGGGCCTTTAAAAGTGGGTTATGGAAATTACTTTTCAGAAAAATTTCAAGATTTGCTTCTAAACTTCTAAGCCTTCTAACTTCCCCCCAAAAATAAAATGGCATTCACAAAATGATCCAAACATAAAGTAGACATATAGGAAATGTAAAGTAATAACTATTATATGAGGTATCATCATCTGTTTTAAAAGAAGAGAAATTGAAATTTGGAAAGTTGCAAATTTTTTTTTTTTTTTGTAAATTTGGTATTTTTTGTTTAAATAAAAATGAAAAATAATGACTGAAATTTACCACTATCATGAAGTACAATGTGTCATGAGAAAATAATCTCAGAATGGCTTGGATAAGTAAAAACGCTCCAAAGTTATTACCACATAAAGTGAAACGTCAAATTTCCAAAAAACGGCCCGGTCCTCAAGGTCAAAAATGGCAGGGTCCTGAAGGGGTTAATGAGTCTCACTTTCTTCTGGGATGAACTTGATGGACTTATGTCTTTTTTCAACTGTATTAACTATGTAACTATGTGCCTTCCACATGGATGAGAGGGCCCAGAGATTGCCACAAAAATGTTCCCTATAACATAACGCTGTCACCACCAGCTTGTGTTCTTCCAGCAGTGGTTGCAAGGTGTTTGTACTCTGATGTTTCTTGCCTAACACGACAAAGTTCATCCATTCAATGAAGCAGAAAACATGGCTCATCGGAGAAGGCAACCCTTTGCCAGTCAATGGAGGTCCAATTCCAATACTGGTGTGGAAATTGGAGCCTTTTCTGCCAATGCAACTTCATTAGCAACGGTGCATTGACTATCTGTCTCATTCGAAACTGTTGTTTCAGACTTACATCTGGTAGCCCACTGGTACATGTTGGTGGTGAGCTCTTCCACTGTAGCAAGTCCTCTTTCCTGGGACTATAATGGGTTGGTCCATCCTGTCACACCTTCATAGACAACATTTATTTCTCACATCAGTGACACTTGGTGCTTTGCAGTTTCCATGTCGTTTACTTGCAATGGTACCGTTTGTTCACTCACAAAACACTTTCACCATACCAGCATACAAACTGTTAACAGGTTTTGCAGTTTCAGAAATACTGTCATCCTTCGCCTGAAAGCCAATAATCATCCTTTTCTGCAATTCTGATTAATCGGCCCTTTATCCCATGACAGCATTGAGGGACATGTGTGCAGACAGCTCATCACACACCTTATATACCCACCAAGCAAGCTCACAAGTGAATTCCTTCATAAGATACATGCTGTAAACTTTGAAGTAGAAAGTTGTCATATTAATGTGACTCGACTGTGTACAGTATATTATTTGGATCAGTGTTTCAGAGTAAAAAGCCTATCTACCTAATTGCTTAAATATATATATATATATATATATATATATATATATATATAGTTGTTTTATATTTTGCGTGAAGACTGCCTGGAGAGTCTGACTACATTGTTTTATATGGGTATAAACATGCCAGATGAATTTTAAGATGCAGAAATGTAATGTAATGCACCTAGGCCGCAATAATCTTATTACTGCATATACAATGAATGGAATAAAACTAGGGTCAACAGAACAAGAGAAGAAATTGGGTAACGTTAGAAGTTACAGCAGCTACAAAAGAAAATAAGATAGTGGGGTATAGATGAGCTACCTCTGCAGTCCACATGGCCTGGAGGAGCGGGACACGAATCCAGCTCTGCATCCCACAGGGATGTATGAAACTAGCTCTGCCCCTCCCTTGGTAGGAAGTTGGGCCAGCCCACTCCTATTGCCAAACTGCCAACCATACCCCATCTGCTGGTGTACAAGGTAATAGCGTGAAGTGTGGTATAACATTACAAAGCGTTACATTAGAATCCGTTTACTATAGTAGTACCCCCAGGACTAGGACACTACACTAGTATGTATAATGCCCTCAGGTCCCCTCTAGTGCTAGTATTTTTAATGTTCTCACCTGCCTGTAGTATCCCTGTAGTATAATGCCCCCCTGTGTCTCCCTGTAATCTAATGCCCCCTGTGTAGTAAAATGCCCACCTGTAGTCTCCCTGTAGTAAAATGCACCCCTGTAGTCCTCCCACAGTATCATGTGCTTTTGCAGTCCCCTTGTAATATAAAGCACCCTGTAGTCCTCCCTTAGGATAATATGACCCTTTAGTCCCCCGACTCTGTGGTCTCCACATGCTGCTGCCACCTCACCACTATGTCACTGGGCCACTCTGTGGTCTCCACACAGTAGCGGCATCCTAGTGCAGTCAGTAGCGATTACATAGGCAGTAGGAATATAAAGTATAGGCTCATTTGCCACGCCGTAAACTGTCATCCCTCTCAGAGATTCTCAGAGATCGTTAGCTGCCTGAGGTGCATTTGGTATTGCATGTGCCAAAATTCTGTCACATCTCATTTTAGGCACATCTATTATTCAGATGCACCAAAAGAATGGCTTTTTCTGGCATCCTGTGACATTTCCTGTCTAGAAACTTGAATGTGGTTGTAGCTAACTTGTGCCTATCTTTTAGATATGTCAATGAAGCTGAAATTAATGATACTGGTGCATAAAAGTGGTACAGATTCGAGTAACTCAAAGTTGGTCTAAAGTTTTTGGTGGGCACAATTTTGGCAGAATGGGACAGATTTTGGCTCATGGGTACACATTTTCAGGGAACTTAGCAGACATTTACACAAGCATTTTTGCTGGATTGGTCATGGATCAGCAAAAACTTTCCGTCATGATAATACAACCGCCTGTATTCGTTATGAATGGATCCAGTTGTATGATATTTAAATTTGCCATGACACATACATCATGAACACCATTGTAAATCAACGGGGGACGGATCTGTTTTCTATTGTGTCTGAGAAAACGGGTCCGTCCCCATTGACTTACACTGTGAGTCATGATGGATCTGTCTTGCTCTGCATCCCGGGACGCACTCAAAAATGACTTTTGTGTGCATCATGGGAACACAATGAAATGGAATGGAATGCATTCCTTCGCTAATTGAGATCCTATGATGGATCTCAATAGGGGAAATTAAAATTGCTGGTGTGAAAGTAGCCTTAGGCAGATTTTCAGAGAATGTGGACAAAGATACCCCAAACAAAATTCTGAAAGTCATTTGTTAAGTTTGTTGTGCAGTGATTTCTGTGTCGAAAGTCTAATCTTATTTATTAAAATATTTCTATCAAATTTTTACTTCACCTGGGGACGAAGTAAACTGGGGAAGAAGCAACTTTTTACAAACAGTCACTATGATAAATCTGGCTAAGGGCTCTGCATCCGAACCGCGTTTTTTGCGGTTTGGATGTGGACCCATTCATCTCAATGGGGCTGCAAAAGATGCGGAAAGCACTCCGGCATCTGTAAGTCCGTTCCGCAGCCCAACACGAAAATAGAACATATACTCGTGTTTTACAGATCTACAATTTGCAGACCACAAAAACGCATACATTCGTGTGCAAGAGAATGTAGCTCTGCCCACAAAACATCTGGTTGCCGCTTATAGCAAATGTAACCTGCCAGTAATGGTGAAACTGCAAACCACACTAAAAATGACAAGCACTTTTTACACTCCACTTTTCTTGAGCTGTGCATTTGACACATCACCCCCTAAATTTATTCCATTTACAGATCAGACCAGATTAGTAAATCTGTACATGAATGTGATGTATGTACCACATTATTATTTTTTTGGGTGGGCAAATAAAGTGCACAGTCATTTATGATCAGCAAAATTTCAAAGATAGAATGCAGAATCTGAGTAATGTTTGAACTCATTTGCCCTGCTAATAATAAGGCAGTTGATGAAATATTAACTTGTAGAAAACAATTCACTGAGTGACGCACGCTTTATTTACACTGAATAGTAACGCTGCCAAAAATCCAAGCAAGGCAGAAGATATAAACCACCTAGAACGTACAGTAGTGGCTTGGGCTGAGCTAAGGAAATAGTTTAGGGAGTGGCACTACTATAGTTGGAGCAGAACCGGATCTGTTCATAGAACACAGAACAGCTAATACTTCAACTGACATCAACATGAGCACCGCAGGAAAAGTATTACGCTTTTTGCATTATCATTTTGCTTTGCTGGCATGCTGCTTTCTTCCTTTAGTTTATTGCTTTTCAGTAATGCTTGTTTGTTATTTGCGTCCTTTTTATGTTTTTTTCAGTAGATGTGTATGTTTGCTGCCGTTTTATATATATGCAATCATTTTTTTTTTAGCAAATACATTTAGCAGGTTTGGATGCCGATCATTTTCACTGCTTTTACAGTGAGTCAGGCTGTTTTGATGATAGGAGAGAAATGTTGCTTATGCTTTCATGAATATGTCATACAATGGGCTCGTTCTGAAGTTGCCTGTTTTGCACGACTTTGTGCTAGTCCTTAGTATGCATGAGGCTCATGAGCTGTTTACAAGTCTGGACGAAAAAGAGTAGCCATGATGCAAACGCCTAAAATAATATTCTGGAGTTGAAAAATCTATATAGAGGGGCACTCTATATAGAGTGCCCCTCTCAACTCCAGTTTCTTTCTTTGGTCTACAGGTGGACCCAGGGGTGTGCACCGGGTTTCGTGGTGTTAGACAGGTGTGCCGTCACGTAGTGGATATTTAAAATAATGTTCTGTCAAGAAGGCAGTGCATACAGTTCCTTATGGTTGGGTTCACATGTGTAGTTTTTGATGCTGTTATCTCTGCTAAAAACAAGATTGGATATAAAAAGAGAAAGAAAGGATAACGCAAAGATTGATATATCTCTCTTGTATGCACTCCTGTGGTTGTCTCAAGGGAACTCACCAAAAAATGTATCTGTAATGCCAGCCTAAGGCCACTTTCACACAGTGAGGGATCATGCACACGAGCATGTGCCCTGTGGCCATATTGCAGACCACAGATCATATTGAATGGGTCCGCAATTTGCAAGATGCAGCGTTTCTCAGAGCTCCTTTCAAAAATCAACGGAAGAATCTGATTGGTTGCTCTGCGCAACTAAACCAGTTTTCCTTTACACCATTTTGAAAAATCTCCCCCAAAGTATAATCAAAAGTTTTGTGCATCTTCTGTGTTTTGGACCTGCTCCTGGTTTTAGCTTACAAAGGCCTCTTTCAAAAGAGCATATTTGTAATCCATATATGATGTGTATTTTGTTAACAAAAGAAAGATAAGTTTCAGCTCATGCACTGTCCTCCACAGCCGTGCACAGCCGTGCACCCGGAACGGGGAGCAATCACGAATAAACAGCAAGGAGAGTTCAGCAAACGGGCCAGGAGTAAAATCCAATTTCTTTATTGTTTTCCTTTAAAATCCATAGGCTGACTGGACAAAAACGGGCACAGCTGGAGCATGCTGGGAGCTGGAGATGGCAGATACCATCTTCTGTGCTGCTAATAATTGTAAATCCATAAGCAATATTCCATGTTTATTACAGCATTAATCCTGTTAATAATTACATGAACCATCACCAAAACAATGGTTTTATTTTGAAGGTCATTAAATGCAAGGCTGCTGTTGCCTGGGAACCTTGTAAGCCCCTTACCATCGAAGAGATTGAAGTTGCTCCACCAAAGGCTCATGAAGTTCGTGTAAAGGTAAGAGAACTGTACTTAAAATGTCTAATATTCGCCGTGCTGAAAAAACTTTGAAATGTACATTATGCAAATAATTGTTTGATCCGTGGATTAAGGGTAGGTCCACACGTGATGAAAAAGAAACATATTTTGTCACGGATTTGCCTCAGATTTCACCCAGTGCATTACAAAAGTAGTGAAAATTCACAAAAAGAACTGACTTACTTGCATTTAAAGGGGTTGTTCACCCCTGACAGAATCATACTTACGTAATCCTCGCCACTGGCCCCTTTGTTCCCCTGGCTCCGCTAAAGATCTTGGTCCTCCCCACATGAACATCCAGTTTGACATGGGACACAGCCAGTTTCTCGCTGCAGTGGCCACGTGCATACTCATTCTTGTTTGCCTTTCCAAACACAGCGGATCCAAAGGAGAGATTTATGGCAAGTATTTGCTTTAACTGCATGTGGCTAAAAAGAGCCACACAGGTTCTGGCCACAGGGCTCTGCCATGTGCACGTGTCCTAACTATGTCCCTACTCAAGTCACTAATTGTGTGCTGATGCTTTACAATTCCTGCTTCAACAAGTTTGCTGGCAATAGGCCGATATCTTGTAAAGGACACACCCAGCTGCAAACCTCTCCTTAGAGGCTGTAGTTCAAACAGTTAGGCACAAAGTACTACACACTGAGACGATGTAAATGAAATCTGGTTCACATTGCTTTTTTGTTTCTAGCCAGCTAGCCATAAGTGATGGTATGGGTGTGAACCACCTTTTTGCTGTTATGTATTACCTTATTTACATGCCAGTGATTTGATCAGTGATTGTGAGCCAAGACAAGGAGTGGAGCTACACAGACAAGGTACAAGGGAAAGATCTGCACCTTTTCTGTGTTTAGAGCCGTAACTGGATTTGGCTTAAACTCACTGATGGAAATCACTGACCAAACACTGACTGCATTACTCTGCACTACAGGAAGGGGTTAAATAAATAATTTCATTACAGGCTGGGGAAATGATCACCTGATCACCTAGGGATACGGCTTCTCGTGCCTACGGTGATTAGCTGTTATCACCAAGGAGAACCAGGGACAGCCATTTTAAAACTTTCACCAAAAGGAAATTTAGTATCCCAATTCAATACTTGGTTGGCATCTCAGCCAAGGCCACTTTACACAAGTCGCTCTTTGTATTCTGTCTCTAAGCTTTGCCGTTTTCATTTCAGAACTCTTTGCTTAACTTGAAAGTCTTTATCCTTTCATTATGCATTCAGTATACAGAAGATTGTATCTCAGGATACCAAAATAACTAGATTGTATTGATCTTGCACATTCCTCTGAACTACTGGCCACCTGGAAATCCATGCCTTTGTCCTAAAGGAGTCTAATGACTACTACTATAATGTCTGCATACACAGACTGCACAGACCCCTGTCTATATGCTGTACTAGAAGGTCTCCAGTGAGCAACGCCTCCTCTCCATGTGCCAGTATTAAAAGCTACTCTATTCAATGGTGACTATTTTTTACCTAATGAAAGTAGCAATGAGTTATTGCCAAAATACTATACATTCATAAAAACATAGGCTTTCAACTATATTCTGTTGAATGACATCTTTCACATGTTTACTTTGCCTTCTGTATTATCATTATTTTTATAATGTTGATATTCATAGTAGTAGTTGCCATGTTATGTTGTAATCACCAACCTATGTTTTCCCGACATAATAACATAAGTATGATATACATCCTTCCAGTTCAGCCTGTTATCCTGCAGAGTTGATCCAGAATAAGGTAAAAAAAAAACAGAAACACAAGGCAGAAGTCAATTTTCCTAATTTTAGAGAAAAATTCCTTCTTGAATGCAAAACAGACAATCAAAAGAAATCTCTGGATCAATGACCCATTTCCAGTAATCTAGTAACGATAATGCCTAATATTGTTACTCTCAAGGTTCCTTTGAAATCAATTTAGTGAAGTCACCATCACCCCCTTCTCCGGCCATGAGTTCCATGGTCTCACTGCTCTTACAGAGTTGGTGTAGACACCTTCTTTCCTCTAGAAATATATGATGCCATCTGAGTAGCATAGTGTTGAGTATTAAAACTGAAGATCATGGCAGAAATCTCAGTATACTTCTCACATATATTTATAAATATGAGATCACTTTTCTAAACTAAATAACCCCCAATTTGATAATCTTCCTAAGAACTGTAGTCTACCTATGCCATAAAAATGTAGGTCAAAAACTCGTAGTCTAGAAATTCAGGTCGTCTGGTAAGCATTGAAAATTGTAACCACAAACTTCCGGCAAAAGTCAAACCAACAAGAGATGCGTTCATCACAGCTGCTACTTTGTTCACAATTAATAGGGATCACATGGGTTAGACTCCCACCAATTTGAATGTTGACGACCCCTTTAGGTTCAATTCCCCTTTTAGGTGTACATTAAATGTTGAGTAACATAGTAACTATTTTGGGTTACTTACCTTATAGTGATTTAGAGTTACATTCATGACTTGACTGGATATGATAGACTTGTGCCTCTGAACCTTATCAATTATGTAACTATGACTAAAGGTAATTTTAGCATTTTGCTGTTTTTTAGTTAAAAGGAGGAAATACATTGTTGGAAAATGTGACATTTTACGCAATTACAGATAATCCATTAGGTCATGCCCTAGAGGGCAACCTTACAACCTTACAGCCATTAGCGTGTACTAAGGAATGGAAAAAAATAGCAAATAAATCATCAACATAAAATCAATATAGAAAATATTTAAGTTAAACCCCTTTGTATCCTGAAACTGTGACAAATTGTCAGAATTGAGATCATATTAAAGGGCATTTGTACCTATGAAACTGGCTGACCTATTGCATGTTTACTTGGCAGCTGAAGGCATCCGTGCTGAGCCCATGTTCAAATGTACCCGCATTGCTAAGTAAAGTGTTTTAATATATGCAAATTAGCCTCTAGGAGCAACAGGGGCATTGCAGTTACACCTAGAGGCTCTGCTCTCTCTGCAACTGCACTTTGACTGACAGGACCAGACAGTGAAAACGTCATCAGGCCTGGCCCTGTCAATCAAAGTGCAGAGAGAGCGGCAGCAGCACTACCACCTTGCTCTGTAATTTTACATGGCCTGCCACCTTGTGGCTGAGTTGCTGTGGTTCCTAAACCTTCCTTCCATGTTGCAATAGTAACACTTACAGGTGATCGTGGATTAGGATAGAAGAAATTTCACAAACTGACTTGTTACAATGGTGGTATCCTATTATAGTATCATTCTCGAGTCCAGTGAGCTCTTTAGAATGATCCACTTTTTTCACAAATGTTTGTAAAGGCAGACTGCAAGGCTATGTGCTGGATTTTTTTATACACCTGAATAAATGAAACACCTGAATTCAATGAGCAAGAATGGTGTCCTGATACTTCTGACTGGCTTAACACGTCAATACAAGAAAATCATGTAACAGCAATACAGCAAATCACATTAAAATGAATCAAGATAAATCTGGCTACATCTGCAGGAGTATATATTTTTACAATTCATGCTGTCATTTCATACTGTTTTATTCTGAAGTCTGAGCTGTGTAGTAAGCCCCTGGTGGAGGCTATATAACTTCGAGCTCTGAATGAGAAAAAATGAATCTCTAAAAAGATGGATCTTTTTAAAAATGCATTAATAATACATCAGCACAGAATTTCACCAATTTAGATTGAAGGGGCATTCTCTTGAAGATAACTATTGTTCATATACCTGACTATGGACATAATAGGCGAGCGGGATCCCACTCTATAAGCAAGAATGGATATCTGGACAGTTGCATGTAACACTACATTTCCCTGGCTGTTCACGGATCCAAACTGAAAGCATTTATCCTATTAAACAACTTATAATTAAGTCTTAAATATTGCAAGGTGTGTTGTCCAAAAAAGATCTGTGTGGGACTTGTCCAATCCGTGCTGTTGTTCACCACAGGTTTCTAAAAATGGTAAAATATTTTGTATCTTTTCCATTGCACACAGATAATTTCTTCTGGTATTTGCGGATCTGATAACAGTGCACTTAATGGAATAATAGCAACCAAGTTTCCAGTGATCTTGGGTCATGAAGCTATTGGAGTGGTTGAAAGCATTGGTCAGGGAGTCACCATTGTTAAGCCAGGTGAGTCAGAAGTAATGTGTTGTACTGAAGATAATATATTCATGTGGCAGAGTAATAACATCATTGTGGCTGTGGTTTTCATTATTATTTTTTATTGAAACTGATCAACAGGAAAAAGTGTAAATTATAGTTAGGCTAGGGCTACACAATGACAGTAGGTTGCGCGACACAGGTCACAACCACACTGCAACATGTGTCGCGTGACATTGATGTCGCACCAATGTTGCGTGACAATTTTTATAATGATAGTCTATGGCAGGCATCCTCAAACTGCGGCCCTTCAGCTGTTGCAAAACTAAAACTCCCAGCATGCCCGAACAGCCTACAAATATCAGCCTACAGCAGGGCATTGTGGGAGTTGTAGTTTTACAACAGCTGGAGGGCCGCAGTTTGAGGATGCCTGGTTTATGGTGTAGCACTGCGACATGCAACATACTGCGACTGTGACACGACAGTAGCAAAAAATCCATCCAAGATGGATTTTTCTGTGACTGTCGAGTCGCATCATTTCTACTGTATGTCGCAGTGCGACACCATAGACTATCATTATAAAAATTGTCGTGCGACATTGGTGTGACATCAATGTCGCGCGACACATGTTGCAGTGTGGTTGTGACCTATGTGTAGCGTGACTTATTGTTGTCGTGTAGCCCTAGCCTTAATCTGGTCAGCTGCGGAGGCCATGCCTTCCTTCTAAGCCCTGCTCACTTTACTCACTAACTTTTAAAACAGTGACGAGAAGTGAAAAGTGGTAAATTATTGTGCAATTATAGTTTGCGCCACAATTTGTGACTTTTTTACTCCACAATAGGAAATGCCCCTCAGTGTGCGCAACTGTGATACATTTGATGCATCCTCAGACAGCCTGCTGGAAGCCCACACCCTCTAAATATTAGACCACCTTAGTAAATGGGGCACTCTGATTTGCATATTTTTTCATCTCCCAAGCTGCTGTTCTTTTGAAGATGGCAGCAAGTAGAGATGAGCGAATTTAAAAAAAATAGTTCGACGTTCGGGTTGTGGTAACTCGCGCATCCCGTTATAGATTCCACTATCACGGCATATGGAATCCATAGGGGGCGGCTTCCACCAACCCGAACTGTTGAACAGCCGAAGGACCTGGGGTGACGTCACCGTCATGTGATCAGTGTAGGGGGCGTGGCTCATCATTGGATTTGATCCCGTGCTGAGCCACGCCCCTGCACTGATCACATGACAGTGACGTCACCCCAGGTCCTTCGGCTGTTTAACAGTTCGGGTTGGTGGAAGCCGCCCCCTATGGATTCAATATGCCGCGATAGTGGAATCCATAATGGGATGCGCGAGTTACCACAACCCGAACGCCGAACTTTTTTTTAAAGTTCGCTCATCTCTAGCAGCAAGTTATCCTCAAGCATTTCTGTGTTTTGTACTGCAATCATATTATCCTCTGCCTTCACAAGTGTTCCATAGATCATGCTCAGGATTAGATTCATACGATGTGTTGATCGTTGTTGTGACTTTGTCAGAGGCACTGGGATTCAAAATTGTGACACAATAAAATAAGAAAAGGGGCTGAAACGTGCTAAATATTCAGTAATAGTGTAAACAATGTACAACCTGATGCAAAATGTAAGATCAAAACCACTGCAATGATCTTCATTACCATTGTCCAGTAACATATGCTAAGACTGCCTCCTTCTGTTTTCATAGGTGACAAAGTCATCCCGCTGTTTGTCCCACAATGTGGATCCTGCAGAAGTTGCAAAACCGCAAACTGTAACCTGTGTGAAAAATTTGAGTAGGTTTATTGTGTATAAAATGAGCACGACTATAAGTGACGTTACCCCATTCAATTGTATCTTTGGATTACAACTACATTTTTGCTTGCTTCAATTTAATGCACTTTAGCATCAGTTTCTACCACAGAAATCAGTAGAATATGTTGACTGATTAATGTGGATCGATTATTTCACAAAAACATACTACGTACAATGCTAATGTCGATGTGCTCTTAAAGAGCACCTGTCAGTTCCCCTGACTTGTCAGTTTATAGTAAATACTTGAATTCTTCATGAAATGGCAATTATAGAGTATCTTTTCTTATAACTCCCCATTGTGTCTTCTGAATATTTATGAATACATTGACACAGGCTGTTACCAGTTAGGGCTGTGTCCCTACACACTCTGGCAGTGGCAGCACTGACTGGACAGTGTCAGACTGTGTTGGGACATGCCTAGTTGTCACTTTATACATAAATATACAGGAGAAATAACACCGGAATGACTCAATCCAGATTGACTGTAGAACCATTATTTCATGGGAAATGCAAGCCTTTTCTGAAACGGATACATCAGAGAGGTGATATGTCCTCTTTGCATAGTAGTAAAATCTATGAAGGAGTGCTTGTGCAGATCTGGCTAAAATAGAAGAAATGCAAATAAGCTGTTATATAACGCCATGTCAAAATGCCTCTGTATCTTTCTAATGCTGAGTAACAAATTGCACAGCACAGTTACACACTGCGGTGATCCATCACATCTGAATAATCTACTTTCTCCTGCATCCATGACTTGCAAAGGAGTAACTATTATAAAAACATGCATTAAAAAGGCCATAGATAAGGGGCGTAGCTAATGGCTCATGGGCCCTGGTGCAAGACTTCAGCTTGGGCCCCCCTTCCCTCAGTGCTTTGTGTGTCTTCTTATGTGGCACAAGGGTCTTTGGGCCCCCTCAGGCTTCTGGGCCCAGTAGCGACTGCTACCTCTGCACCCCCTATAGCTACGCCCATGGATAAGACTATTCCTTTAAGACACAGGCTTGTTTGATGGACATGGCATTCATTCTTCTGATTAATACAATCCTTCGATACAATGTTTGCTTAGATTTCTCTTCCCTACAGTATTTTACTTGCCAGATTTGTGAATACAATATTAGGGTTGATCTGAAAGTCCACATCTAAGTTTAAAATATTAAAACTTCGTTAATGGGGCATTCAGATTTTGGCAACTAAAGAGTTTTTATTGCACAATGAATAGCTCTACTAATTTTCTACTATACTGCCTGTATCAATTCCATATGGTTGATGGCAAGCAGAGCTTTTGGAGAACCATGAGGAACTGATACACAAAGTACCGTATATTGGAAAATGTCACACCATTGTGCAATACAAAGAGTTTTATTTGTTGAAACCAGAATACTCCTCTTTCAATGTCAGTTCTTTAGATGGTTAGGGAATATTCAGGGAATATTTATTCTTTTTTTTTTCTGATCTTCTCTCCTAATAGGTTTGGGTTTTCCGCCCTCTCAGGAGTGATGGCAGATGGTACAACTAGATTTACCTGTAAAGGCAAGCCGATTTATCAATATGCCAGCACAAGCACATTTACTGAATACACGGTTTTGTCTGACATTTGCATTGCCAAAGTGAATTGCCATGCCCCTGTTGAAGTTTGTCTTATTGGCTGTGGATTTGCAACTGGGTATGGTGGAGCTGTAAACACAGCTAAGGTAAGAATTTTAATAGGCAAATTTTACTTCATAAAACTGTTTGTATGCTACGTAAAGGTGAGGATCATACTCTACAATGACCATCTTTTGGCATACGTCAGTCCAACTGAAGGCTTTTTGGACACATACAGTCAAGATACTTCTTTTTTACATATACTGCCTGATGTATAATATGTATTTTTGCATGTAAGGAGGAAACAAGCAGAAGGCTAGAGGAGAAGGCAGAAATGTTCAATCAAACATGACTTATGGCATTAAATAATGGTACACAATGGTAAATGGCTCTGTTCTGTGCCTGAGTATGGTATTAGGAACCGTAGAGGGCATAAGTACCTACTAACTAGTTGTAGAGCAAGAAAACTAAAGTGATTCAAGCTGAACACATGAACCTACTTACTCCTTACATTCCTGTCTAAATACACATTTCCAATATCATTAAATGTTTAAAATGATCTGCTATTTGCCCTCTTCTCAGGTGACAAAGGGTTCTACCTGTGCTGTATTTGGCTTGGGAGGTGTTGGTTTTTCAGCAATAGCAGGATGCAAAGATGCAGGAGCCTCACGAATCATTGGAGTAGGTACACATAAAGACAAGTATCCAAAAGCCATGCAACTGGGAGCCACTGAGTGCATAAACCCAAAGGATTACAATAAACCCGTGCATGAGGTCATTTGTGAGATGACCAACGGAGGAGTGGACTTTGCCATTGAATGTGCAGGACGCATTGACACCATGGTAAGTAGAAAATAACATGATGAGAAATAGTGTGATGAAGAACTACCTACTTTTCATATTCCACACTCCATGAACATTTCTATAAGGTCAAATATATTCTTATACTTATCAAATGAAGGCACTTTTACATGATGATTGGAAATGAATATTCATGCATATGTTTATTCTCCTGATTATAGCCTGGTGTAAACATGCTCCAGATCAGCCAACAAATGAGCATGTTTGTTGGCGGATTATATCTTTTATGGGGCAATAAAAATAAGCATTTGTTGGCAGCACAACCCATTATGTATATAGGGGATGCGCTGCCATCAAATGCAAACTGTATGAGGGTGAATGTGTGGGGATCACATTAAAGGGGTTATCCAGTAATTGCACTGCCACTATACGATGAACGGCACTGTGCTTGGAAAGCTGTTGGGAGCACCATGGAGTGCAGTGCCTCCCTGTAACAGCTAATCAATGGGGTGTCAGAACTAGGACCCCGGCCAACATGATAATGATGACTTATCCTGAAGATAGGATTATAATCTTTACCCAGATAACCCTTTTCCGGATTGTTTATTCCCATGCTAATGATAATTGGCACATGTACAGGGCACGTAATGAATACCGATCAACGTGGTATATTGTAGATAGACGCTCGTTATCTGAGTAAAGGGTCCTTTAAAAACATAATACCATGGATTGTCTACATTTTGTTTTTAGATGACTGCTCTTCAATCGACATACCTAAGTAATGGGGTTGCAGTGATCCTAGGTGTGGCATCTCCTGCGGATACACTTAACTTGAGTCCAGGTTTGCTTCTCACAGGGCGTTCACTGAAAGGATCTATATTTGGAGGTAAGGTATTTGAAAAGTAATCTATGATATGTAATATGAGAATGGCCTGAATCCACCAGAGGGAGAGTTGCGGCCTGTTGGCGGCTTTGCACTGCAGCTAATAGATTAGATTGGAAAGTGGGGACATATACATAGGACCTGTCCTGATAAGACAACCCCTTTTTGTTGGATTCATCAGCTTTAATTAAGGACGGGATTTCTTTATCCTAGTTTCTGTCTATACCCAGGCTGTCTTCTGTAAAGGTTTTAGCTAAACACAAGCTGGTTAAGTATATGTGAACTGGAAGCGCCATCATGGTGCAAAAAAAATAAAAATAATTAAACATAATATAAATCTAGCATTAAAAAGATGTAAAACCTTATGGGGAATATCCAAATATGCAATTCAATTGACTATGCATTAGGAAGCATTTGGTTATTGCCATTATAGTGGTTTGTAAAGGCGCATTTCTGCTGCATAATACCAGCTGTACCATGATCTACCTCCTTTTGGCAGCAGGTAGTTTACTTTCCACTGTGATATGGTACTGTAGCTGTTGGCGTTCTGATGACAATTCTTTAAGGCCAATTACTAGTCAGCAATGAGGTCAAGTGAACTTTATGGTACTGGCGTAACACGATTGGAACCTCCTTTGGCATAGCACCAAAAAACCACCATAGTGATAAGCGGCAGGGGCAATATTCGAATTCGCGATATTTCGCGAATATTTGTTAGAATTTTCGTCATATATTCGCAAATATTTGTATTCTAGAATATTCTATTAATTGCAAAAAATCGTCAATGTAATATTCGCATAATGCGAATATTCTAAAACACTCGCCAACCCAATAGGAAAGTTGCTTAACGCGCTTGATGTTAAATAGAAGATTTTTCGCATACCATAAACTATATTAAATAATGAAGAAAATTCTAAATCAGTAATGACTCATTACTGATTTAGAATATTCTTCATTATTTAATATAGTTTATGGTATGCAAAAAATCAGTAATTAAATATGTGCATTAATCGAATCACGTACGGGCGTTAAGCATCTTTCCTATTGGGTTGGCTTGGTAGAATTGTCGAATATGCAGAATATAGCGCTATATTCGTAATTTAAGAATATAGCGCTACATTCTACATATTCGACAATTCTACCAAGCCAACCCAATAGGAAAGTTGCTTAACACCCTTACGCGATTAACATGCATATTTGATTGAAGATTTTTCACATAACATAAACTATATTAAATAATGAAGAATATTCAAAATCAATAATGAGTCATTACTGACTTGTGGGTCAATTCGAGAATATTCGTCATTTTTTTCCCATCTGAAGTCATGATTCCTCCCTGCTTAAGTTGCTTTTGGGCCAATGACTATTCACATTAAATTGGAAATTGGGAAAAATTACAAATATTCTGAAAAACAAATATATAGCACTATATTCTATAGTGCTATATATTCGTGATTTAGAATATTCGCATTACGCGAATATTACATTACCAATTTTTCGCATAAGAAAAAATAAATTGAATAATGAATATTCTAATTCGCTACAGACTACAATATTGCAGCCTTTTCACATTGGCCCACAAGCAAGAAGCAGGTAGGTTTACTAGGTAATTGGTTCAGATGAAAAGAAAAAAAAAAGACGAATATTCTTTTTTAAGAATATATATCACTGTATTCTAAATATTTGCAAATATTATCGATATTCACGATAAAAATTCGCAATTCGAATATTCGTGCTCAACACTATTTACTATCTGAAGCACTGGACTAGTAGAAAACAGAGTAGAGTCAGGCAAAATTGAGCCAGTTCTGTGAAGTGGAAAAGGGGCTAAAGATACCTTTTATAAGTAAAAATGGCTATGTATGTGAGCCTCAAACTATAGAAATGGGTGTAACTCATAAAGTGGGTTAAACATGATGTGTTACCGGTAATTAATAATCCAGAAAATAAATTAAAACCTATATTTATTTGCAAAGGCTACAAGGGTGTGAATGATATCCCAAAACTGGTGGAACAGTATATGAATAAAAAAATCAACCTCGACCACTTGATTAGCAAGAAGTTAAAACTGGATCAAATCAATGAAGCATTTGAACTGATACGCAATGGGTCAGGGTGAGTACAATAAAATTAAAAAAAGTACACACAAATGAGTACTAGATGGACAGATAGAGCTATATAATATCAATATCTGTGGAGCATTATGAAGTATTGGGTATACATACATGGGAGTTACTGTAAGGCTGCTGCTTTGTGGACTAATATGGGGTTTTAGCACTTTGAATTCTACTGTGAATATTAGTATTAATATGAACATATGACCAGGAATGGTTAAAACGGTGGGAGATTAATATTTAAAGTGTCTCAGTACAAAAAAATGTGATTGTCATAATGATGTGTGGGGGTCTGAGTGCTGAGACACCATATGCTGGTAGCCTAACTTGCTGTACCATCCCAAACTCCTCTTTTCTGCTCCTTACAGATAACTTTTGACCCCCTCTAACAGTGGTCACATACATTGATAGATTGTACAATCTATAATTATTTTCTCCTTCTTTCTTGTTTCAGAATTCGGAGTATTATGATCTACTAATCATACTGCAACCAGACTATGGAACCTTCATTCTTCAGATGCATTTCCAGCTTATGTTTAATGATGTAGTAGTACTATTTTGGATAGAAACCAGGGCTTCTGTGCAATGGTATATGGGCCTCTTGACCTCCCATAGCTCATGACAGAGCACTACTAGTTCATATGACTCATGACACCCATTAATTCACTCCATCTTATACACTCTGATAAATAGTAGGAATATGATTTTAGTGTTACTATGGGCCTCCTTAGTTACTGGACCCCTTTGCAGTAGCACAGATTGCAGGGATGGTATGCCATCTGCTAATTTGTATATGTACGCACATTTCTGTATCTGGTGTAAAATGTTTTCTGTACATGGTGGAAGAATCATTTCATGAAAATACAGGCTTTCATTGAATTTCTATTCTAATACTGTTATTTCAATAAATTCTGGCACAAATAATTGTTGTCGATTTAATTTATCACCAATCATCTGTGGAAAGCAAACAAAAAAAAAATCTTAGCCTAGCTCAAGTATACACCTTTAACCTCCTCACAATTGCATTAAAATTGGAAAAAAACGCTTTTTATTGTAGATTTTTTCATAATTAATTTTAGCTTTAAGGACCAGCAAGATATTCCTCATTTGTGTTCCAGCAGTCATAACTTTTTATTTTTCCTTCAATGTTTTTTTATTTTGTTGGATGAGTTGTATGTTTTTAGGAACCATTTTGGGGTATATCTAGTGTATTTAATAACTTTTATTATTAAATTTTAGAGGGCAACATAAAAACAGTAATTTTACATTATTTTGTGGAATATATTTACGGTGTTCACTGTGCGTGGTAAAACTAACAATTTTATTATGCTGGTCAGTACAATGATAATAATGCCACAATTCTATATATTTTTACTATTTTTCCTTTCTTCCTGCAGCCTGTCTGTTCTGTAACTGCTCCCCTTCTTCCTCCAGACTGAATGGGAGGAGGGTTGTTTTAGCTGCAGGTATCTCTGGATTGATAGCAGCTAGAGATATGACATTCCAAGGTTTTCAAACAATACCAAAATCACAGCATTATCTTCACTTCATGGGAAGATATTGCTGTTAAAAACGGGATGCAGTGAATGTAGCTGAAAGTTAAAAGTAAAAGCAGGTTTTACCGATTTATTCCTAACTAGAGATGTGCGAACTTTAAAAAAAAGTTCGGCGTTCAGCGTTCGGATTGTGGTAATCGCCGCATCCCGTTATGGATTCCACTACCGCGGACTATCGCGGCATATGGAATCCATAAGGAGCGGCTTCCACCAACCCAAACTGTTGAACAGCCGAAGGACCTGGGTTGACGTCACCGTCATGTGATCAGTGCAGGGGGCGTGGCTCAGCACTGGATCAAATCACCCTCAGGTCCTTCGGCTGTTCAACAGTTCGGGTTGGTGGAAGCCGTCCCTTATGGATTCCATATACCGCGATAGTCCGCGGTAGTGGAATCCATAACGGGATGCGGCGATTACCACAACCCGAACGCCGAACTTTTTTTTAAAGTTCGCTCATCTCTATTCCTAACTCAATTTCTAACAGGGATATTACCTGCTGATGTTCTGCTAATGCTGAAATGCCAGCTTTCAAATAAGACCAGGTCTATGTCTCTAGCTGCTACCAATCAGGTAAGATAAGCAGCTAAAGCAGCCCCACTTCCCCTTCTGCCCGAACTGGACTCCGTCAAAACAGTTAAGTACTTTTCCCAGAGCCTGAGCTGGGGCAAAACAGTTCAGTGGTTAAGGAAAGCCAATTGATTTGACACAAACATTATATAGTGTGGATATATCCTCAGTAGTGTTGATCGCTAATATTCTATTCGCAAATTTTTATCGCGAATATCGGCACTTCGAGAATTCACAAAAATCTAGAATATAGTGCTATATACCGTATTCATAATCGGGAATATTCTAGATTTTTTCTCATCAGTACCCTCACTGCTTCTTGCTTGTGGGCCAATGAGAAGGCTGCAATATCTTTGTCAGAGCTTAGCAACATCCCTAGCAACCAATAGGAAAGTTGCCTACCCCTTTACTATATAAGAAACTCCCCAGCAGCCATTTTCTGCAGTTTTTTTGCAGTTCTGAGAGAGAGAGAGAGAGAAAGCAGTATCATTGCTGTGCTCTATGCTTTGCAGGCTCATCTGGATCCTTATTTAATTACATTAGATAGTTAGCTCATATTTATAATACAGATAGTTAGTGGGAGATAGTCAGTGTAGGTTAGATAGTGATATAGTGTAGCTGATAGGTTCCAGTGCAGGGTGTTAGGTAGTGTGATAGGAATTACTGTGCTGTGATAAGGATTAGAGTCTCTGTTAGACACAGTGCTGTGATATCACAACAATACTTAGTGCACCAATCAGTAATATTTACTCAAACATGATAAAATGTAAAGTTGCATGTATTGCAAAACAAAAATGTGCATCTTTAATGCGAAACAAATGACTGGAGATTGCGAATTTTATAATTCATGAATTTATTGCAAATATTATGCGAAAAATTTGCGAAATATCGCAAAAACGAATATTGCCTATGCCGCTCATCACTTTATCCTCAGGATAGGCCATTACTAGCTGATTGGTGAGGTCCGGCACCCTACACCTCTGCTTAGCTGTCCTGTGTAGCTCTGTCACCTGACGTCAGCACTGAAATCACACAGCACTGTCAACATTGTAGTATACATCTCTTGTAACTGCAGCGCTGAAGTGAATGGGAGCAACACTGCAGTGCCGAACACTGTGCACTACATTGCTAACTGTGCAGTGTAGTTCTGGCACCAATTTCCGGTGACTAAGTTCATTGGCGGGGCCCATGGCCATCCAAAACGCCCATAAATATTCCTGGGCAAACACCTGGGGCTTGAGCCCCGGATATTTTGCTCAGTGCTCGCATTTGAATACTACAGAGCGGTATTAGGGCCCATGACTCCTGTCTCCACTGTTCACTCTCATAGGCAGCAAGCCTTTAGGCCTGATGCCTATGAGGCTGTAACGAGGCGCAGATGAATGCAATGTCATTGCGAATACCTACATGGGGATGTAGGTGGTGCAATGATGTCATTTCGATGGCAAACACTGGAAACTGTGCTGCATTGCAGATTTAAACAAAATAAAGTAAACAAAATAAAATGATACAAGTTTGGCATCGCCGTAATCATATTAAGCTGCAGAATAAAGGATGTCATGTCATTTTTAGTCCACAGTGAACGCCATGCTGTCAATACCCCAAAAACCTTGGCAGAATTGTGTTGTTTTTTTTTTTTCAATTTTACCCCACAATGTAATTTTTTTACCATTTTCCAATACAAGATATGGTAAATTAAGGGTGGCATTACAAAATGAATCTTGTCCCATAAAAAATAAGCCCTCATAAGGGAATGGAAAAATAAAAAAGTTATGGCTATTGGAACATGCCGAAGAAAAATCAAAAATGCAAAAATGAAAATAGGCCAGTCTTTAAGGGGTTAACTGTCAAGAATTATCATAAATATTAATTATTTTGTCCCATGAGAAGCTTAAGACATGCTTTTCACAGTTAAGATTTCTTCCCATGAGCCCAGTCAGGGGTGTACACAGATATCATAGGGCCCCACAGCAAAACTCAGCCCACAGGGAGGTTTCTGTCCAATGTATGACTTTTTTGTTATGTGAAAAAATCAAGCTCTGCCTCACCCACTTTACCTGACTTTTGTGTTGTAAAAAGTAGATAAAGCATTTGTTCTATAAATAATAATTTGTGTGAGGCGTAGTGTTGAGCGAAGCGAGCTTCGGATGCTTCATACAAAGAGACTTTGTTCAAAACTTCAGAATACAGTACGGAGATTCGTCTCCGTACAGTATTAGAATGTATGGGTTCTGATGATCTAAAGTTAGTTATTCACGAAGTCGCGCGTGACTTTGTTGAATAACTTTGGTAGTTGATTTTTAAAGTGGAAAACCCACTTTAAAACTTGAAACCGAACTCGGCTTCAGTTCCGACAATAAATATCTTACTTCGGCTCATCGGAGTCCATACATTCTAATACCGTACAGAGACGAATCTCCTCTCAGTATTATTTTGAAGTTTTAAAGCATCTGAAGCACGCTTCGCTCAACACTAGTGAGGTGCTTCCCATTACACTATATATTGTAAAACTGGCCACCACTAGGGAAGCTTAGTGCAAAGTAAATTATACAGTAGTTACCACTGAAATCAATAGCAGATGTAAAATATTTGCTGCTACCACCAGTTGTGTTCTTCCAGTAGTGGTTGCAAGGTGTTTGTTCTCTGATTTTTCTCTCCTAACACGACAACGTTCATCCTTTCGTTGAAGCAGAAAACATGACTCATTGGAGAAGGCAACTCTTTCCCAATCAGTGGAGATCCAATTCCAATACTTGTGTGGAAATTTAAGTCTTTTCTGCCAATGCAACTTCATAAGTAGCAGTGCAGTGAGCATCTGTCTCCTTCGGAACTGTTTTAAACACACATCTGGTATCCCCCGGTTCATGTTGGTGGTGAGCTTCTCCCCTGTAGAAACTCCTTTGCAGTTTCCATGTTGTTTATTTGCAATGGTGCCATATTTTCACTCACGATACACTTTCACCACAGCAGCACGCAAACAGTTCACAAACTGGGCAGTTTCTGAAATATTGCCACCCTTGGCTTGAAAGCCAATAATCATCCCTTTCTGCAAAATGTAACTTTTACTGTAATACTCAATATATACTATGTAAAAAGCAACTGACAGTTTGTATGATTGATATTATCAATTCCAGTCCAGGTTTTGAAAGTCGATTTGTTAAAAACTTTGTTTAAATGCTGTATGGACATCTGTCTCCGTACAGCATTCAAATGTATGGGCTCCGGCGAGGGAAATTAGTTATACCCCAAGTCTCACGGGAATTCAGTTAAAAACCTCGGGATTTTTCAACTTTAAAACCATTTTAAAACATGGATCCGAAGTCGGCTTCAGAACTGAGGTACCAGTCAGTACCGAATACAACTTCAGATTCATGTTTTAAAATGGTTTTAACGTTTAAAAATCAATGGCTTATGTTATTCACCGAAGTCTTGCAAAACTTTATTGATTGATGCTTTAAAATTAGGGCAGCCGTCCTAGACAATGACTTAATCAGGCTAAGAAAGTGTCCCTGCACAAGGGGCAGGGAAATATATGACTGCCCTAGGATTGCTGAATTGCTGATATGATTCAGTGTTATACTAGAATATGATGTAGTCCTTTGATTAGATCACTGAGATCCATGTTCTAGTATCAGCAGTAGCACCCCTCCTTGTGAAAACACTCTTACAGAATGTGTAGTAAGGCACCAGGCGAGGTTGGTATCATAAGGTGTAGTGCCTAATTATACCTTTACACATGCTACAAGAGGTTCAGCCTGCATCACTAACAATGCGTGCTAAAGCCTCAACCTGCACTGCAGGAGGTTCTTCTAACAAACTGATAGTTCCCCTTTTATTTCCTCACAAAGTAACAGTGCCCCCAAAATGTAACGGTGTCCTTCTGTGCCAAGCCAATGTAAGGCTGCCCCTACACAATGACAATTTACTCTTTCTGCCATTCCATCTCTTTCTGTAACCCAATGATAATGCACACTTTGGCAAAAATAATGTATATACCTGTTTTTACGCAGAGCAATTTAAAATCTAGAGTAGAAGGTCAACATAGGCAGTAAGAATGTTACTGCATTGAGCTATCTGCACTGGCATGTGTGTACCCCCAGCATTTCATGGTCACAGACTACTGAAGTGAATGGCATGGCAAGGAGCCAAGGAGGAGGAACTGTATACTTAGATATGGTTGAAAGTGGTGGTCATGCAGCAATGCAGGGCACAAGGCCAAAAATACAGGGCATGTGTCTGGAAGCTCTATGTTGGTAACACCACTGGTTGCATCATTGGGATTTACTACAGAAAGAATCTACCTTTGATACATGCATTATCAATGGATATTAGATTATAAATAAGTAACAACTGTCATTGGCAAACTCCCAATCATAGCTTTGGTTCACCTGATTAAAGCACTGTTTGTCATGTATGGCATTGCATGTGCCAAAATTTTCTCACATCTCATTCAGATGCACCAAAAGAATGACTTTTTCTGGCATCCTTGACATTTCTTGTCTAGAAACTTAAATGTGGTTGTAGCTAACTTGTGCCTATCTTTTAGATATGTCAATGAAGCTGAAATCCACGATGGTGGTGAATAAAAATGGTGCAGATTGGACTAACTCAAAGTTGGCCTTGAGTTTTTGGTGGGCACAATTTTGGCATAATGGGATAGATTTTAGTTCATGGGTACACATTTTCAGGGCAATTTCAGGTTACAGATTTTCAGAGAATGTGGACAAAGAAACCCCAACAAAAACTAGAGAATCTAAAGATATACCAGATTTATTATCTAGCATCAGCCTCTAAAATAAATGATAATGTATCAAGATGCAACATTTAAAACTTTTTTTGGAGTGCCTGATTGATTTGAAGCCTTTTTTTTTTTTTAAATTTACAAAATTCTGCAAGTCATTTGTTAAGTTTTTCGTGCAGTGATTTCTGTGTCTAGTCTAATCCTATTTATTGAAACTTTTTTATTATTTTTTTACTTCACCTGGGGACCGGGTCACATTTTTTGCAACTTTTTGCAAACAGTCACGATGATAGATCTGGCTCATGGACATGGCTGTAGTTTTGGTCCATGTCTGAGCTACATTTTTTGTCGCAAAATATGCAGAAAGCACTCTGACATCTGTAAGTCTGACATCTGTAAGTCTATTCTTGTCAACTTTGTGTACAATTTTACAGGAGTAAAAAAAAAATGGCTGCAGGCTCTCAGACGATATCTGTGTTTTGAGGACCCGCAGTTTGCACTCCGCAAAAATGGACACAATTGCGTGCAAGAGGCCTAAGAATGTAACTCACAAAACATCTATGGATTAGACCAGTTTAGTAAATCTGGGCCTTTGTACATGAATGTGACGTATGTACCACATTATATTTTTTTAGTGGCCAAATAAAGTGCACAGTCATTGATGATTTGCAATATTTCAAAGATGGAGTGCAGAATCTGAGTAATGTTTGAACTCATTTGCCCTGCAAATAATAATGCAGCTAATGAAATATTAACATGTAGCAAACTACTGATTGTCGACATGTACCCCTGAGTGACGCACGCTTTATTTACACTGGATAGTAACACTGCCAAAAATCCCAGCAAGGCAGAAGTTATAAGCCGTCTAGAACATACAGTAGTAGCTTGGGCTGAGCTGAGGAAATGTTTTGGGAGTGGCACTACCATAGTTGGAGCAGAACCGGATCCGTTCATAGAACACAGAACAGCTAAAACTTCAACTGACATGAACATGAGCACCGCAGGAAAAGTATTACGTTATTTCCATTATCGTATTGCTTTACTGGCATGCTGCTTTCTTTTTATTGCCTTTGCCTCATGCTGCTTTTAGTTTATTGCCTTTGAGTAATGCTGGTTTGTTATTTGTGTTCTTTTTATGCTTTTTTTTCAGTAGATGTGTATGATTGCTACTAGAGATAAGTGAAAATTCGATTTGGCAGGTTCGGAAAAATTTGTTCGATCCAAATTTATTTGTGGCAAATGTCATTAAAAAACGGCTATTTCCAGGCTGCAGAGAGCCTTTATAGTGGTGTAGAACAGTGTGCCTTGCAGTAACACGCATAGGGAGTCTGCTGTGGTAATGAAATAATACTGTGAGTGCGATTGACACTCAGATGACAGGAGTCGCTCTTAGAATCACTGTACACTTCACTTATTTGGGCAGTCACGGGGCCAAAACTGACCAAATAATTCAAGTAGGAACTCAGCCTTATAGTTCGATGTTAGCGTCAAGAAGAAGCGCACTCCTTTTACAACTTCGTCAGCTGATTCCACATAGATTTCTACAGAACCTGATCTATTAAACGCTTATACAGGTAGAGCCACCCCCCCCCCCCTCGACAGAGTGGAGAAGTTGTCAGCAGTAAGTTTGTGTTGACGTCACTGATTATTTTGCCCTTCCTCTGATCTGTCAGAACAATAACCCACAATAACATAGTTATGGGCATACATAGAAATCGCTGGGCCCCATATCAAGAATTATACATCAATGTGAATGGAAAAATAAAAAAGTTGTGGCAAAAAAGTTGTGGCAAAATGACAGAGTCTGGAGATGGCAGCAGTAGCAGCATCAGGAGAAGGCCACCGAGTGGCACAATGACAGAGTCTGGAGGTGGCGGCAGCAGCAGTTGCAACATCAGGAGAAGGCCACCGAGTGGCACAATGACAGAGTCTGGAGGTGGCGGCAGTATGTGGAGGCCACCAAGTGGCAAAATGACAGTGTGTGTAGTTGGCAGTAGTATGAGAAGGCCAAAAGTGGCACAATGACAGAGACTGGAGGTGGCAGGAGTTTGAGGAGGCCACCGAGTGGCACAATGACAGAGTGTGGAGGTGACAGCATCAGGAGAAGGCAACCGAGTGGCACAATGACAGAGACTGGAGTTGGCAGCAGTATGAGGAGGCCACCGAGTGGCACAATGACAGAGTCTGGAGGTGGCAACAGTATGAGCACGCCACCGAGTGGCACAATGAGAGTGTGGAGGTGGCAGCATCAAGAGAAGGCCACTGAGTGGCACAATGACAGAGTCTGGAGTTGACAGCAGTATGAGGAGGCCACCGAGTGGCCAAAGTGTGTAGTTGGCAGAAATATGAGGAGGCCACCGAGTGGCATTATGACAGAGTCTGGAGTTGGCAGCAGTATGAGGAGGCCACTGAGTGGCACAATGACAGAGTCTGGAGGTGGCGCCAGAAGCAGCATCAGGAGGAGACCACAGAGTGGCAAGATGACAAGTGACAGAGTGGGGAGGTGGATGGCAACACCAGTGCCCGCTGACGAAGGTGGGTGAAAGAAGGAGCACTTGGCATCAAGTGGGTGGCAGCATCAGAGTAGTAGCTGAGGCAGGTAGACATAAGAAACCAGTCTCTTTTGTCAAGGTTTGGGTGAGGCAGCATTGGTGATCTAATCAGACGCATCAGGCATTGGTGGTCGGAAATCCTGGCTGATCCAGGCCTGATTCATCTTGACAAAGATCAGTCTCTCCACATTTTGGGTGGACAGGCGAGTTCTTCTTAGTTTAACTATGGCCCCAGCCGCACTAAACACCCGCTCTGATGCCACACTACTGGCCGGGCAGGACAACTTTTCCAGGGCAAACTCGGCCAGTTGCGGCCACAAATCCAGTTTGGCTGCCAAGTAATCCAGGGGATCTTCAACTTGGGGTGGCAGGGTGCTATCCAAGTATGCCACCACCTGCTGGTTCAGGTCCTGCTCCAGGTCTAGCTGCTGCTGTTGGTGAATAGTTTCTTCACTATGTGGGTGAAGAAAGATTCTAATCTGCGACTGTAGAGTCAGTCAGCAGCCATGGCAGTGGAACGTGAGCGCAGAGGGGCCCCCCGGTCAGACCTGCAAGAGGATAGACGATGGTGCAAATAGGCAGCAGCCAAGTGAATACATAGGATGTCTCCGTAGTATTTAAGTTTGTCCTCGCTCTTAGTGGGTGTAAAAATTGCCCACATTTTGGACTGGTAGCAAGGGTCCAACAAGGTGGAGAGCCAGAAGTCACCCCTGTGCTAAATGGTGACAATTCGGCTGTCACTATGCAAGCAAGTGAGCATGCATCGGGCCATTTGTACAAGTGACTCGGAGGGACTCCCTGTCTCCATCTCCACTACATACTGCAACGGTGTGTCTGGGTTCTCTGTCTCGTCTTCCTCATCACCCTGTAGCTCCTCCGGCTGCTCCTGCTCCTCCTGTCAGCTGAGTGGAAAAACCACCCATTTCGCTACACGTTGCCTGTGCTCCAATGTCCTCCTCCTCTTCCAGTTCAGCCCCCACAGGGCTCATGTGGCCGTGATCTAGGCGCCACGTCTCCTGTCCCCTGACCAGCCATTGTTACCAGCTGTTCCAGAACATGATGCAGTGGAATGACGTTGTCCCGTACTCCTGGTCGACTGACAAATGAAGTGGCATCCTCAAAGGGCCTGATCAAACGGCAGGTGATACGCATGAGCTGCCACTGGCTGACATCGAAGTTACACAGGGGAGTACTCCTATCCGCTTGGATCATCAATAAATCATTTATGGCCTTTCTCTGTCGGTCCAACATATTGAGGGTGGAATTCCAATGGGTGGATACGTCGCATATCAGCCGATTTTGAGGGATGCCGTTCTGCCGCTAAAGCTCAGGGAGGGTGTGCTTGGCGGTGTACAAGTGGCTAAAGTGCTGGCAAAGTTTCCTGGCCATTTTTAGGATGTCTTGCAGATTGGTGGAAGACTTCAGGAACCGCTTGACAACCAGATAAAACACGTGTGCCATGCAGGGCGCATGGCTCAGCCTTCCTTGACGCAGCGCCGACACCATGTTCTTCCCGTTGTCGGTCACCATGGTTCCCATGTTCAGTTGACGCTGAGACAGCCAAGATTCGATTTCTTGACGAAAGACACGGAGCAGTTTCTCCCCTGTATGACTCCTGTCAGGCATTTTCATAGGTATATATATTGATACCTGGTCATATTATATTCAAAATGCATGCTCTTTGTCTTTAAGAAACAGTTTGAGCCAAAGTTTTGCTGTGTGGTAGAAACAGGCCAAGATGAAGTCATGCCAAGCTCAATCTGTGTAAAAATACAGAGAGTATTGTGTCTTAAGAGTTATTGCCACAAATGTGGTCTTATCTGTAAGGGAGTACACTGTATTCTCCAGACATGTCTTAGAGAACAAGGCCCATTCATACCATAATGGCCCATAGATCAATAGTGTCAATGAGACTCCAAGTTGTCTATCTTTAGTTGATACAAAATATCCTAGTTAATCCTCATCTCTAATTTACGACGACGAGGGTCAAATGTATATGATGCAAAAATACCCTAGTTAACTCTTCATGGTATGATGTTAATAGCTTGCACAACAGCGCCACCCGGAGACAGATGGGATATCGCTACACCATCCTCCATTAGTTGCATTATGGGTAAACATGATCTCATAGGATCTTATTACATATGTTTACACCCCCTCAATTGATTGGAGAATACTAATCCAGGGGTGGTAATGTTAGATTACAAGGGAGATAATTACCGTAGATAGATGAGCATCAGGAGGAGAAAGGAAAAGGGAGGAAGGAGAGAGGCAAGAAAAGAACAAGCAAACAAGCAAAGAACATTCCAACATTCCAGCCAGAACACCCAAGATTGAGGGGTCTACCAATATGAAAGCCATGGTGATGGACCATCCAGCTTTCCTAGGAGCAGAAGTGAGATTCCTGCTAGGACTTGGTAAGAAACACAAAGAATGATGTTTCATTTTATTAAGACTATTTAGATAATGTGGGTAAAATCATAGCATCTATGTTGGCGAAAATTTTAATTTATTTATCATCTCTTTATATGAGATGTAGTCTTAGATATAGAATAATTGTGAGCCTTCATTCTACCTGCAGAAGAATCAAGTTTCATAATTTATCAGAGTATTAAATGATTGCATACATATATGCATAGATATAGATATATTGATAGTAGCATTCTTCGCCAAGCTAGATGATAAATTCCCACTGGAAGATTTGTTCCAAGTTCTTCCAATGTCTGTTGTCTTAATAGTCTTACCAGGTTATACAGATATGAAAGTAGTCCAGAATAGGACAGAAGTATACATGTAAAAGTAGTCTAGGATTTGACTACTATCTTCTAAGTTGTATACTTGAATGGATTTGCCCATTACTACATGTGAGGTGTATTTTAGTTTGGTTAGAGAGGGGTGGGGAATGTATTTATCATTCCATATAGATGTCTAGGATTAGACACGCCTCTGAACAGGAGTAATGGATATAATGTAACTTCTTGTTTTGATATCCTAACCAAATAGCTTTGTTATAATGTGACAAGCTGCTCTTACCCACATGTGTTTATTTACTTATTGTGAAGCTTCTAGTGCCTGATATCAATGCCATGTATATTAATTGGCATATATCATTTTTTATTTACTTATGATAAGCTTGTAATGCTACATATATCATTGCCATATATATTCCTTGGCATATATAATCGTGTTTATATACCTATTTGTTTATAATAGTGTAACTAATAAAATCTGCATATTTTTATAATATCTGCGTATTATTTAATGTCAAAACTACATCTTTAGCATTAATGTCATCTCTCATGAAAAGAACTTATTATCTGAGGAAATAGTCGGCCTCAGATGTGAATTGTATCGATTGGATTATCTACAATTCACCAGGTCATAATTTCGACAAGTTATGGAAAATTCTTGATTAATTTTTTTTTATGACCATAATTAATAATTCTTAATTGAATTATTATAAACCCGACAAAAATGGAGGTCCCACCAAGATTTGATGAGATGACATTTTGCTAAGATTTTATAAGATGACATATTGCTGAGATATTGATGAGATGACATATTGATGATTAATTGTCATATATATTGTTGCTGGCATTAGAATGCTACAGCCAGATCACGGTTACAACCCTTAGAAGGGCGTGGTCCATATATATTCAATATCACTGTCCTGGTACTGAAGGGGTTAAGCCCGTACCAGAACCGCAGATAAGTAGTTGCAGTAAAGTGTTATTACACGGATGCAACCAGTGCATGACATGTAAATCAACTCAGGAGTTGTTTGTCTATGCTGAACACAAGTGATGTTTTTGTATCGCCAGAAATTAACTGTAAATTGTCCCGAGATAGGGAACAGATGTAGGTTTCGTTAGCCTAGGCGATACTGGGTCCGGTTCTAGTCCTTTGTAGGACTCAGGAACCTTCCTATTAATTCCTGCCCATTAGCTCCCATAGTTGGAGATTTCTCCCATATATGTAATGGACTCAGATCACAAAAGTTGATTTTATTGATGTCCCAGATTACAGGGAAGTTGAGCTCAGTAGCTCAGGGCATTACAGGATAATAGAGGGACTTTATACATAAAGTTCTGACCCGATGTTATTGATAAGTAGAATCTATAAGAGAACAGTTTAAACAGGTTAATAATGTTGATGTAACCCTGTTCTTCTTTTTAATGTTCTTGATTCTAAGTTGCATAAATGCAAGACATATAAACCGGCTATAAGAAGCCGTATTGTCTATGAAACATAAGTGTGTAAATCACTGAAAATTGATATAATTGTTCCCAAAAAGTTAAGTCACTTAGGGATCCATCACAGGCTTTGCAAGCCTAGATAAGAAAGTGAGTCTATGGCTATCGTCCATATTTTGACTCAGAATTTTCATATAATCTGTAATTGCCGCAGATATGATAATCCCCAAGGGGGGATAAGGGGTAGTTTGTGGTAGCAGCAGACCACAGTATATTCCCAGGATCACAGAGCTGATCATGTGTACAAGCAGTTTTTGCAGATGCTGTATTTCCCAAAATTTCTCCACCATCCTAGAGATGGGAGGGGGAAAGGAGCACATTCCTAAATCCTAGGTACATGTCAGCGAAGAGGTCAGAGGTCGCAAAGCTGCACTGCACTCTGAGCTGAATCAGCTCAAGTAAAGGAGGAGTAAGATTCTCCCAAATCCATTGCATGTAAATTCTTTACTTCATGAAGTGAATAAAGAGAAAAGGAAAAGTTATTTAACACTTTGCTGAGATAAGAATGTCCAGCAAATGAAACAAAACAAAGTGCTTCATTGATTTAATAATTATAGCAAGTCGATAAATGATTGATGATATTGATTATTAATCAAATTTTTCCACAGGATCATTAACATGATGTTTGTGTAGAGTTTTTATTTCAGTGCTAAAAACGCCAAGAGCTGAACTGAGTATTGGAAAATCAAAGATTTGAAGATGGAGACACATCATAAATTTCATATGATTGGTGATGGTATCGTATAAAAAAAAAAAATTTGAAAAGTTATACTAATCAATTGTGACTAACTTGTCGTCATTGTATTCCATGCAGATGTATGGACACATATATATATTACTCTGTTTTGGGGTAGTCTCAAAGTATTGATTGGGTTATGATCCTAAATAGGCATAACACCTACGGCTGTATTAGCCTGGCAGAGGAAGAATAGTTATATCTATTCCTGAGACCCTGTAGTTTGTTTTCTTTGGAAACATAAAAATCCTCAACTAGCTGCTGGCTAAAGTATGGCATAAGTCAAAGGCCTAGAATAGGCAGGTATATGTTTGATAAAGTTTTGCTGCGTTTTACTCATACTGTCTGTTGTTTTCTTAAGTTTAGATGATTGCCCAAGATGGGATCACATGTTGATGGCGGAACCCTAAAAGTCTTAGTATCCGGAACCAAGAGAACCTGAGGTCAGGGCTATCCGAGATGCAAGAGACGTCCAGTCGGAGCCACCCAGATGAATCCAAAAGGTATCCAGGAGTGACAAGTGGGCAGAGCCCCGGGGGATTCGACAGCCACGACAAGAGTGCTTCATGCCGATTCAACATGACAAAGTATTTGAGATCGCAGATGTGAAGATATGTTGCCAAACACCGCTCGCTAAAAAGAGTAACCAAGTTGCTGACGAGACAGGAAGCCATTACTTCAAGCTTTACATTTTTGCAGCAATGTTTTTAAGTTAGAGGACCAAAGAAACATTTTCACTAGAGACACGTTTCCGGAAAGTCAAGAAAATGACCGGAACGTCTTTCTCTCTACAGTGGACATAAAAGGACGTAACATATTTGTAGTAAAACCAAACAGAGTTTGTGCGTTATATATGTGTTGTAAGAGTACACACAAAATTGTGATTCATTTATTTAAAGGAAAAATTGTATTCCCCAATCCATAATGATTTGGAAAATGCTCTGTATTGCATTTCAGCCTATTCAACCTTCTAAAAACGAAGGTCAACACGCTGAAATGGGGGGGATTTGTCAGGCATTTTCATAGGTATATATATTGATACCTGGTCATATTATATTCAAAATGCATGCTCTTTGTCTTTAAGAAACAGTTTGAGCCAAAGTTTTGCTGTGTGGTAGAAACAGGCCAAGATGAAGTCATGCCAAGCTCAATCTGTGTAAAAATACAGAGAGTATTGTGTCTTAAGAGTTATTGCCACAAATGTGGTCTTATCTGTAAGGGAGTACACTGTATTCTCCAGACATGTCTTAGAGAACAAGGCCCATTCATACCATAATGGCCCATAGATCAATAGTGTCAATGAGACTCCAAGTTGTCTATCTTTAGTTGATACAAAATATCCTAGTTAATCCTCATCTCTAATTTACGACGACGAGGGTCAAATGTATATGATGCAAAAATACCCTAGTTAACTCTTCATGGTATGATGTTAATAGCTTGCACAACAGCGCCACCCGGAGACAGATGGGATATCGCTACACCATCCTCCATTAGTTGCATTATGGGTAAACATGATCTCATAGGATCTTATTACATATGTTTACACCCCCTCAATTGATTGGAGAATACTAATCCAGGGGGTGGTAATGTTAGATTACAAGGGAGATAATTACCGTAGATAGATGAGCATCAGGAGGAGAAAGGAAAAGGGAGGAAGGAGAGAGGCAAGAAAAAGAACAAGCAAACAAGCAAAGAACATTCCAACATTCCAGCCAGAACACCCAAGATTGAGGGGTCTACCAATATGAAAGCCATGGTGATGGACCATCCAGCTTTCCTAGGAGCAGAAGTGAGATTCCTGCTAGGACTTGGTAAGAAACACAAAGAATGATGTTTCATTTTATTAAGACTATTTAGATAATGTGGGTAAAATCATAGCATCTATGTTGGCGAAAATTTTAATTTATTTATCATCTCTTTATATGAGATGTAGTCTTAGATATAGAATAATTGTGAGCCTTCATTCTACCTGCAGAAGAATCAAGTTTCATAATTTATCAGAGTATTAAATGATTGCATACATATATGCATAGATATAGATATATTGATAGTAGCATTCTTCGCCAAGCTAGATGATAAATTCCCACTGGAAGATTTGTTCCAAGTTCTTCCAATGTCTGTTGTCTTAATAGTCTTACCAGGTTATACAGATATGAAAGTAGTCCAGAATAGGACAGAAGTATACATGCAAAAGTAGTCTAGGATTTGACTACTATCTTCTAAGTTATATACTTGAATGGATTTGCCCATTACTACATGTGAGGTGTATTTTAGTTTGGTTAGAGAGGGGTGGGGAATGTATTTATCATTCCATATAGATGTCTAGGATTAGACACGCCTCTGAACAGGAGTAATGGATATAATGTAACTTCTTGTTTTGATATCCTAACCAAATAGCTTTGTTATAATGTGACAAGCTGCTCTTACCCACATGTGTTTATTTACTTATTGTGAAGCTTCTAGTGCCTGATATCAATGCCATGTATATTAATTGGCATATATCATTTTTTATTTACTTATGATAAGCTTGTAATGCTTCATATATCATTGCCATATATATTCCTTGGCATATATAATCGTGTTTATATACCTATTTGTTTATAATCGTGTAACTAATAAAATCTGCATATTTTTATAATATCTGCGTATTATTTAATGTCAAAACTACATCTTTAGCATTAATGTCATCTCTCATGAAAAGAACTTATTATCTGAGGAAATAGTCGGCCTCAGATGTGAATTGTATCGATTGGGTTATCTACAATTCACCAGGTCATAATTTCGACAAGTTATGGAAAATTCTTGATTAATTTTTTTTTATGACCATAATTAATAATTCTTAATTGAATTATTATAAACCCGACACTCCATTCGCCTAAACAAACCAGGTGCAGAACAGCGTGACACTGCCATGCCCTGCACATGTGGTATGCTGGAGGGGCACTGTGACTTATCCCTGCAGTGGAGGCTGAGGACATGGTGGAAGATGAGGAGGCAGAGGTGGACATTGTCGCAGGACAAACGGCGTGACAACGTGGAGGTGGAAGCAGCGTGAATTGGCCAAGTTGCTGGTGTGGCTGTGCAGAAACAACATTAACCCAATGGGACGTAAAGGACATGTATTGTCCCTGACCATAGATACAGCTCCACACATTGGCACCGCCGTGCACTTTAGCAGACACGACAGGCTCAAGGACTGGCCCACCTTCTGTTCTACATATTTGTGCCGGGCTGGTACTGCCTTTTTTGCAAAGAAATGATGGCTTGAGACTCTCCACCTGGGCTCGGCACAAGCCATCAGTTCTCTGAAAGGTGCAAAGTCCACCACTTGGAAAGGGAGGGACTGCAGCAACAACAACTTGGACAGGAGTACATTCAGCTTCTGCGCCGTTGGATGATTGCATGCATACTGCTGTCTCTTGGCAATCGCTTTGGTGATCGATTGCTGATGGAATGTCTGACGAGGAATAGGAGGAGGAGCAAGAGCATCTGGACCAGCAGAAGATGGGAATGACAGTCAGCTACCTTCGGCTGAGATGGTGGGGCCTTGACTGCCTGAAACCGGGTGTGTGCCACTGGGCGATGAAGCAGTTGCTGCAGCAGGCTGGACCACTACATCGAAGCCACGCTTCTCCCAGGACACTGTATGGCGACACTGCATATGTTGACGCAGGGCCGTGGTGCCAACATTGGCACCCTGGCCACGCTTCACCTTCTGCCCACAGATACTACATATGGCCACGTTCACCTCCTCCGGCGGCTTAGCAAAAAACTGCCACACCGCAGAGTAGGTGATTTTCCCCCGAACTGTCCGCACTGACTGACTGCTACTTCCGCTGCCTCTTTGAACCCCTGCACTACTACTTCCCGAGAAGGTAAGCTGCTGTGAAGCAGGTGGTCTACCCCGAGCACGTTTGGCTCCCGACTGCTGCCACCCTGCTGAATCCCAGCCATGCTACCACCTTGCTGGCTGGGCCACTGCCTCAAGCTGCCACCCTCTTCTCCTAATGATGATGAAGCCCCTTCTGCACCCAACTCCCAAGTGCAATCGGCTTCATCATCAACATCGAGTAGAGTCTGCACGTCACTGATGTCCTCCTCAACGGTCTCTGGGTCAGGAGCCTGACCGCTCGCAACACCACCTCCCACAAAACTCTCCTCATCACTACTTGCCCGTCTAGAGGAGGAAGCGGCAGATGTCCTCTTCAGATCTTGGCTGGGCAGTAGCTGCTGACTGTCCTCTAGTAGCTCGTCCTCGCTGCATAGTGGAGCTGAGCCCACAGCATACAATACTTCTGTGGCTGAGGGAACAGCAAAGGACAGAGGCATGTTGAGGACAGGTGAGGGCACAGGGCCCGCTCCCAGGCCATGCCAACTAAGGGTTGTGTCTGACGAACCCACCGGCTTGGGGTGTCTGATGTCACTTGGGATGAAGTGGATGAACAAGTTAACCAATCAAGAACCGCTCGGTTGCTGGTCAAGACACGACCGCTAGATGACTCCGGGAGCTCAGGCCTCTCGCTGCAACTCCTGGTGCCACGCTCCCTTACTCTACTGCGACCTCTGCCTGCACCAGAAACATTTAGGCCTCTACCACTCCTCTGTGCATGGCCTGGCACTTCTCTGTCTGACATACTTTTAGCTGAACTAAATAAATTAAAAGCAAATTAAAACACTACTAAAAGTGACAAATATATTTTTCTTTTTGTACTGAAATATGCCACTAAATGCTTTCACCACAAATAACTTTTTGATTTATCAAAACTGGTTTAAAGGAAATCTGTCTTAATTGCCTACTGCAACCAATCAGATTTCACTTTTCATTTATCAAAGGAGCTCTGACAAATGAAAGGTTGAATGTGACTGGTTGATATGGGCAACTAAAACAGTCCTACTGTCTCTCCCATAAAGTATAATTAAAAGTTTTGTGCATCTTCTGTGTTTTGGACCTGCTCTTGTTTTTGACTTACAAAGTTCTCTTTCACACGAGCATATTTGTAATCTGCACAAGACGCATATTTTAGGCACCAGAAACCGCAGCTAATGTAAGTGAATAGGGCTATTCATATGGGCATATATTTTCTGTCAGTATTTGAAGTCTGCAGAATGTGCTATTTTTGTGCGTATTTGCTTCCACTGCAGGAAGGAACAGATACACATGTACATCTGGAGAAATTACTGAAGCAACACTGATGACAATATGGATAGTATGTTACCCGGAAACCATGTGCATTCCGGAGGTCAAATACTGACCATATCTATGTGAAAATGGCCTAAATGGAGTACCCTAATATCGGCTCAATTTTTGCGGTTCGGATGCGGACCCATTCACTTTAATGGGGTCCTCACTTTTCAGCCCTGTATATGAGTAATGCTCGTGTTGGGCTTTATTGTCTATTTGATTTATTTATGACATATGGATTTGGCATTAGTGATGAGCGGCAGGGGCAATATTCGAATTTGCGATATTTCGTAAATATTTGGGTGAATATTGGTCATAAATTTGTAAATTTGAGAATTTGCGATTATTTTCTTGATTGCGAAAATCGGCAATGTAATATGCGCGTATTGCGCGTGCAATACAGGAGTGGGTCACTATTGCTACATTTTTTCAAGCTGCTAGAAGTTTCCTGAGACGAGAAAATGGTTGGCACGGCAGAACATTAGAATAGATTTATATGCAGATAGACTGCTCCAATGTATTCGCGATTGCGCAATTTGGCAATTAATGTGCACATTTTGGTGCAATACGTGCAACGTCACATTTTAGCAGGTCTGACTACATATTACTGATTGGTGCACTAAGTATTGTTGTGAACTTGTGACATCACAGCACTATGTATGTAGCACTATATTCTAAATCTTCACAAATTCTTGAAGTGGCAATATTCGCGATTAAAATTCACATTTCGAATATTCGCGCCCAACACTATTCGGCATAGCTGATATTGCAGCGCCCTTTATGTCCTCTCTTGGTTTTCTGATTGTCACCAATTAATGTCTATGTATTATTTATGTTTTTATTCATTATTGAATGAAGTGTATTTGATAAGTTGTGTGGAGGCATTTTCTTACTATGGGTGTTTTGCGGACTGCAAAACAGCCCCACGGTCATGTTCCTGCTGTGCTGAGAGATATAGCAATTTAGGTCTTGAAAAATGCAAGAAAAAAATACGTGTGTTCTAAATTCTAAAAAATGAAAAAGGCTTAAAGAGATTTTCCATCTTTGGGGGGAATTTTGGGTGTATCCACCACCCCCACCCCTCCGCATGTGGACGGACCTGTGGAGGGAACCATACTTGCCTGCTTCCTGCTGCTGGGTTCTGGCCTCTTCCCTTTATTAGCATTTAAAAACGGGGAAAAAAATGATTTGTGAGGGGTAATACACTCTGCTGAATTCTTTCTCTAATTTCGCTGTATGAGAAAATAGGCAATGCAATAGCAAAGATACAGCCACAGACTATGAAAAATCATCAGAGGAACTGTCACTATTCTGCAGCAGCAAAATTCACAAAAGATGGTGCGGATTTTGTTACAAAATATATTGCAAAAATGTTGTGGGTTTGCCACAGATTACAATCTCTGCCTTGCACTATGGGTGGCTATACCCAATACTTTACTTTATGTTAATTAACAAAATACCTGCATTGAGGGAAAAAAAATTTCAACATACATAATTACCATTAATAGTAATTTCAAAATGGCAAACCCATTGGAAAGTGCTGTTATTTATAACCAAAATTTTACTGAGAATGTAAAGTCTTGGGATGCATAAAAATACCAGTGTGCTTGAGCATGCTAGGAGCTGGAGGTGGCAGATACCAACTTCTGTGCTGCTAAGTTTTGAAGCTTTGTTTTTATGAAAATGTCCATAGGGCAAACTATTTAGGTGAAGATTAAGGTGCTTACATAACTAGTGACAATCCATTGACATTTTCCATGTTCATTACAGCATTAATCCTGTTAATAATTACATGAACCATCAGCAAAACAATGGTTTTGTTTTGAAGGTCATTAAATGCAAGGCTGCTGTTGCCTGGGAACCTTGTAAGCCCCTTGCCATCGAAGAGATTGAAGTTACTCCACCAAAGGCTCATGAAGTTTGCGTAAAGGTAAGAGAACTGTACTTAAAATGTCTAATATAAGCCTTTCTTGTTATTGTACATTAAGCTAATAGTAGTTTTGAATCAGAGATTAAGGGTGGCTCACACATGATGGAAAAAAGTTGTTCATCCCTAGGGTCAGTTGACCCAAACCCCCCGCCTCCCTCAGTGTGGTCAGACCTGCAGAGGGAATCATACCTATATGATCCTTGTCACTGGCTTCTTTGTTCCCCTGGCTCTGAAAAGATCTTGGTCCTCTCCACTTTAACATCCAGTTTGACATGGGACACATCACTGCAGCCAGTCACTTGCTGCAGTGTCACGTGACCCACTTCAAACCTGATGTTGAGGCAGGGAGGCCCAAGATCAGCAGCGGAGCTGAAACACAGCAGTGGAATCGGGTACATATGATTACATCCGGGAGGGGGGGTTGCCCATAAGGCCCTCAGGGGTTAACAACCCCTTCAAATACTGCACCATAGGCCAATTTTTAGATGGATTTTTTTTTACTCGGCATGTGGATACGATGCAATAATAATAATCTTGCTATATAGTGCCACCATATTCCACAGTGCTTTACAATTCCGAGGGTTCATGTACAAAACAAAAAAACATCACAAAGTTACTGGCTAATTTACCTCTGAAACACAAAGCATGAGGGCCCTGCTCGCAAGAGCTTACAATCTATGAGGAAGTGGGGGTGACACAAAAGGTAGTTGATTTTTATATGAAGTAGTCTAGCCATCTTTGTACTGAAAGGAGAGGTGTAGGCCGATCTGCGTGTGCTAGTGCTTTGGGTGTAGGACTTTGGGTGTCAGAAGATCGAGTTCAGGTCTGAAGAGTTGGGGGGGAAGCGGGTTACTAGGGGAAATGTCAGTTTAGGAAGCATAAGAAGCTTACCTGAACAAATGTGTTTTTAAGGCACATTTGAAGGTAGAGAAGTTGGGAATTGACCTGATATTACAGGGAAGAGCATTCCATAGAGTAGGTGCAGATTGAGAAAAGTCTTGAAGACTATAGTGAGAGGTATAAATTATAGAGGATTTTAATCTTAGGTCACTAACAGAATGGAGAGCACGAGTAGGGTGGTAGATGGAAATGAGGGAGAAGATATATGGAGGTGTAGCACTGTGGAGAGCTTTGTGGGTAAGAAGTTTGAACTGTATTCTGTGGTGAATGGGCAACCAGTGTACTGTCTGGTTCCTCGATACCAAATCCCAGTTCAGAATGCTATTTTAAATTGTTTTTCGATAAGCAGATATACTTACAGATATACAGATATACATACAGTCTCGCGTGACTTCGGGCGAGAAGAACTTTGGCTCCGCGGAGCCAATACCTTTTAGTGCTGTACCGATAGAGCATTAAAATGTAAGTATTTGAATGAATCAACTTCGGATCTATGACTCGAAGGTCAATTCGCTCAAGCCTAGTTTTAAGCATAAAGTTATAATTAGAGATGAGCTAATCGAATCCCACGAAGTGGAATTCGATCCCAATTTCAGAATAAAGTCAATTCACCTAGAAGCCAAATTTCCTCATGCTTCATGTCAGCGAATCGATTTAACCTAAAATAGTATAAAAACAAAAAAATTCTAACTTACCTCCTCCAGCCTCCATCTTGAAGATCTTGGCCGAAATCCTGTGCGGCGTGATGATGTAATCTCGCGCCGCATGGGATTTCGGCTGAGATCTTCAAGCAAGATGGCAGCGGTAATTTTTATTTATTTTTTTAAAACAATGTAAAATTACACTCAGATGCCGCGATCATGCATGAACGTGGAATCTGTGGGGTACAATGACGGGGGTGGCGCTATCGCAGCTCTGTCATTGCTACTTACAAATTTTTTAGTGAAATTCGGCGAATGAGCCGACTCGAATTTTTCATAAATTCACTCATCTCTAGTTATAATGTTCTACACATCTGGAGCAAAGCTGGAGAAAACGTGTTTCAGGTGTGTGTCAGGGTTGTCGTGTTCTGTGTTGGGAGCAGTGGTGTGCCTAAGGTGTTTGGGTGTGCCTAAATTGTTTCTCTTGCACTCCCCCCCAGTACTTTAAAAAAAATGTGCCACATAATAGTAGCATTGCCCTCATTGTACAACCTTTACAGTAGTTATATCCAGATATGTGCCCCCTAATAATATCCACATTATGCCACCTCACGGTAGTTATGCCAATATTGCGCCCCCTCATGGTAGTTATGCCCACAATGTACCCCCTTAAAGTACTTATCCCTTCATTGTGCCCCATTCACAGTAGTTATGCCATCTGTGTGCCCCTTTCACAGTAGTAATGCCCTATCTGTGCCCCCTTCACAGTGGTAATGCTGTTTGTCCCCTTCACTGTAGTTATGCCTTCTCTGTGCCCCTTCAGAGTAGTATGCGCTCACTGTGCCCCTTAACAGTTATGGCCCTTCACAGTAGAAATGCCCTTTGTGCCCCCTTCACAGTAGTAATGCCCTTGGTGCCCCCTTCACAGTAATAATGACCATTGTGCCCCTTAATAGTAGTAATGCCCTCTGTTTCCCTTTGTAGTAGTAATGCCCTCTGTGCCCCCTTTGATATTAGTATTACCCGCTGTTCCCCTGCACAATAATAATGCCCATTGTGCCTCCTTCATAGTAGTAATGCCCTCGGTGCCCTCTTCACTGCAACGCACTGTTATTGTGTAGTAGAAGAAGGGGTTAAAGGAATTAACTGGTGATTAGCTGTTATCACCAAGGAAAACCAGGGACAGCTATTTTAAAACTTTCACCAAAAGAAAACCAATGGGGTAATCCAAGACTTTACAACTGATGAACTACCCTCAGAATAGCTCATCAGTAACTGATTGGTGGGGGTCCAACACTGGGGACCCCCATCAATCTTCTGTTTGAGAAAGCATGGGTGTTTGCAATAGTCTCGCTGACTTCTCCAACTTTTGCTTGGCAAGTGATAACTCATTCATTCTGTTATGTGGCCTAGTTACAGCTCAGCCCCATAGAAGTAAATGGGGCTGTGTGTGATATCAAGCACAGCCGCTATACAATCTACGGAGCTGTGCTTGGTAAGCAAGGAATGCGGCCACGATGCTCACAGAAACACAGGTGCCTTCTCAAACATAAGTGGGTGTCAGACCCCAAAAATCAGATACTGATGATCTATCCTGAGGATAGGTCATCGGTTGTTATGTCTTGGAAAACCCTTTAAAGTTTTGCACAATTTAGTACTTGTTGTCTGAGCCACACAAGTCACTCTTTGTATTCTGTCTCCAAGTTTTGCTGTTTTTGTCTCTTAACTGTTTGCATCACCTTTTTTCATCATCAAATTTTTTCCCCTTACATGGGGAAAATTGGCTTCTGCCTCACAGGGGTTTTTTGCCTTCCTCTGGATCAACTTGTAGGAAACAGGCCGAACTGGATGGACAAATGTCTTTTTTCGGTCTTATATACTATGTTACTATGTTACCTGAAAGTCTTTCGGCTTCCATTATATATCTAGTATACAGAAGACTGTACCTCAGGAGACCAAAATAAATAAGTCGTATTGATCTTGCAAATTCCATCGAACTTCTGGCCACTAGTAAAGCTGTGCCTTTGTCTTTAACATGTGTCTTAAGCAGGGGCGTAGCGTGGGGTGGGCCAGGGGGGCCGTTGCCCCGGGCGCCACACTGCAGGGGGGCGCTGGCTGGCCACTATGAATTTTTTTTTTTTACATAACTTCAAATAAATTAGTCCGTCCACGTCTGCTCTGTTTCTGTGCGCGCCCCGATGAGTCCCAGAGCAGCCCGAGCCCGCCCCGTAGTGCAGTTCAAATTAGGCTCCGCCCACCTTCCAGACAGGAAAGGCAGTGCAGGGCCAGGCAGCAACAAGAGAGGGAGATTTCCGCGCACACGGCTGCTTCAGTCAGAGGAGACTGTCCAGGCAGCTGCTGCCCGCCCGCCGTGCCAGAGTGCGAGTGCTCGCCAACGCCAAGACAGACAAGTACTGTGTCTGTCAGAGAGCCGATATCATCACCAGTCATCAGTTAGACTGTCTCAAGGAGGTAACCCGTCCCTGGTGTTAGTTGTGGGGGGTGGGTGGTCACTGGTGGACTGTGGGCAGACTCAGGCTGGCTGACAATAAGGCCAGGCAGGTAATAAATAACACAGTTAGGGTAGTGCCATATTGTACCAAGAGACAGACCAAGCAGGTGGCACTCAACTAGACTGGCAGTCATGGTGCTCAGTCAGGTGCTGCTGGTTTGGTCTGTGGTGTAAGGCATTGAGACAGTACTGCCTCTGGGATGCCATTTGCCCATCTCTGATGTCCATATACCAGGCCTACCTGGGCCTGGTAAATGGACAGCAGAGATGGGCAGATGGCATCTTAGAGGCAGTACTGTCTCTGGTCATCCTTTACCAGGACCCTGATTTCCAGTGCCACGTGCTTGGCCTGTCTGGCTCTCATGGCACTTCACTACATAGCTGCTCTTTGGTTATCAGTTTCCTCTGCATCTCAGGTCCAGTCTCCAAACAAGTATCAGTCACTGACCAAGTTTTAGGCTACTTTCACATTAGCGGCAGGGCAGTCTGGCAGGCTTTTGCGGTGGGTGAACAGCCTGTCGGATCCGTCCTGCCGCTACTTCGCGTGTGCCCCCACCGGACTGTTGCTCCGTCCCCATTGACTATAATGGGACAGTGGCAGAGTTCTGGCAGCCTCTCTCTGTGCACTGCTGCGCTGCCACCGGAACTCCACCACCGCCACCATTATAGTCAATGGGGACTGAGCGGTAGTCCGGGGGCACACATGAAGTAGCGGCAGGACGGATCACACAGGCTGTTCAACCGCCAGAATAACCTGATGGACTCCCCTGTAGCTAATGTATATAAAGTCTGAATGGGGGCCAAATGAAATATATATAGTCTGGGTCGGGGCCAAGTCAAGTATATATAGTCTGAATGGGGGCCAAATGAAATATATACAGTCTGGATGGGGGCCAAATGAAGTATATATAGTCTGAATGGGGGCCAAATGAAGTATATACTTCTGGGGCACAGTGGGGACATGTTGGGGGCACTGTTGGAGCACTATTACTACCATGTGTGCTCTAGGAGAGAATTATTACTATTGGTGAGACTTTGGGGAGCACTATAACTGTGGGTGCTCCCTGGCTCAATATCGGCTTACCACAATTTTTTTTGGGGGATGTTATGTTTACACCATTAGTGTCAGGGACACTATTTCCTGGGCGCAGTTACTGAAGGGCACTGTGTGCCAATAATTATTGAAGGGGCATTATCTGCATGGTACTAGTATTTATCAGGGGGTTTACCTATTTCTGTAGTATAATATTGAGGAACATAGCGGTACAGTATTGGGGGTAGTAGGATGGTTTGTCCAGAAGATGGGAGGATGATGGAAAAGTAGTAAACTAAGATTTTTTTGTCAAACTGCAGAGACGAGAAATGGCTGAAAAATGGTGGTCTGGTCTGAAGGTCTGAAAGGAGAAGATGAGGAAATAAAACATCTACATCAAAGGAGACGTCACTGGATGTAAGAGGTATGTGGCGCTGTATTACCCTGGATGTTCTGTAGTGATGGGTGGTGGATACACTGTAACAGCTCAGCCCCAGACTTCAGGTCACACTGTGCGTGTTCTGAATTCTGGGGGCTCACACCCATCTACTACATTATCTGTAGTCAGAGAGTTATAACTGTTTTATCTGTGGGGTTACATGGGACTGCAGGAAATATCTACTACATTATCTGTAAAAAAAAAAGGGGGGGGTGCAATACTTGGTTCGCCCCGGGTGCTGGCAACCCACGCTACGCCACTGGTCTTAAGGGAGGCTAATGACTACTACAATCATGACTACATGCAGGAACCCCTGTCTATATGCGCAAACAAGAGCATACAGACTTCATGGGGGGATTACCTTATAAACATATCTTCTATGTACCAGTATCGTAAGCCAACCTATTAATTTGTTACTGTTTTTTTATTCCTGGTGAAAGTTTTAATATGTCCTTGTCAAATTACTATTCACTTATGAAAAGGTACAATTCCATGTATATTCTGATGAATGACTTTACACGGTCACATTTTTCACATATTTACTTTGCCTTCTGTAGTATCATTATTTTTAAAATATTGCTATTGATAGTGGTCGTTGCCACGTTTTGATGTAATCCCCAAGCTATGGTTTCCCAAGATGCTAAAATGAGCAAAAGGAATATATTTTTCCAGTCCAGTCTGTTATCCTGCAGAGTTGATCCAGAAGAAGGTAAAAAAAAAACACAACGGAGAAACCAATTTTCTTCACTTTAAGCCAAAAAATTACTTTCTGACTCCAAACCTGGCATTTAAAAAAAAATCCTTGGATCAACAACCCATTTGCAGTAATCTCTCAAGGTTCCTTTGGAATTCATTGAATATACTTACCTGGCTCCCCACTCCCTGCGCCGCTCCTGGTCCCTGCACCGCTACTGCTACTTGGGGGCCCGTGTGGGGCCCGGCATATGGGGGAGCATTTTGTAGTCTTGAATAACCCCTTTAACATAAAACAAATAAATATATTCAAATCTTATCTAAAAACGGGGAAAGCACTCAGTAATCTTAGGTATGGCCCCAGTTTGTGAGGACCAGCTGTGTGAAAATATGTGAATATCCCCCAACAAAAGGGTAAACAGGTCACCTATAGGTGCAGCATGCTCAGGCAGTCACATTTACGGTGCAGCCTGCCAGCACCTGGAGGAAGGTGAACCTGAATGGCAGTGGGTGCTGACGACCATTGCTGTGACTGACCAAATATCACTGCTAGCTGTGGGTGAGTTGTTACAAAAAGTGCCTATGGATGTCCGGCCTGTGTGTGATATTGATGCAACCCCTGGGGCACAAAAAAGTGAAACAGTGAACCACATGTGGCTAATAAGTAATACCAGGAATGATATAATGTCTGCCGCCAGATTAATAAACCCTGGTCCAGGCAACCTGCTGTGGACAATCAGCCCCAACGTGGACTTCGAATTCATGTGGGGGATTATTGTCCAGAGTAGGTTGCCTGATCATTTTTCTGATCAGTTAACAAAAGGCAATACATAGTTGGAAAAAGTGACATTTTACACAGTTATAGATAATCCATTGGGTCATGTGTCCCAGAGTGCAATAGAATAGAACAGGAAGTAATTCATCTGCACGAAATCAATATAGCAAATATTTCAATTAAATCCCTTTGTATCCAGACTGAAATTGTGACAAGTTGTCAGAATTGAAATCACATTAAGGTTACATTCACACAACCGTATGAGATTTCCAGTCCGCGAAATACAGATACAGGCCATGTGCACGCCCACTTTACACAGGCCCTATTCTTCTAAAACTGCCTATTCTTGTCTGCAAAACAGAAAAGAACAGACATGTCTATAATTTGCAGAACGGACTTACAGATGCAGACAACACACAGATGGTATCCATGACCATGAGATGTCTGTCTGCATTTTTTGTGGCCCCATAAAAATGAATGGGTCTGTGTGTGATCCACAAACTCAGACGCAGAATATGGTCATGTGAATGTCGACCAATGAAATATTTAAAGCTTTGAGTTGTAATGACTGTATTCAGAAATATTACCATATGAGTCATTTATTCCACATTTACTTGACTGGCCAAAATATCTTGATTTGCTAAAGCATTAAGTTTTCCCTTCATGGGAACTTAGGAGCCTAGGCCAATCCCTGAAAACGACCCCATAGCGTTCTCTCTCCTCCACCCAACTTTACAGATCGCACAATGCAGTCAGGCAGGTAACGTTCTCCTAGCATTCTCCAAACCCAGACTCGTCCATTAGACTGTCAGGTAGAGAATTTATTTACCAGCACATAATGTGCTGGTAAATACATTCCAAGTGCCACCACCGGGAGACTAAGAGCTTATTTCATACTGCTGTCTCATACTGTTTTATCCGGAAGTCTGAGCTATGTAGTGAGCCCCTGGTGAAGGATGCAGGCAACTAAATGAGAAAAAATGAATGTCTAAGAAGACTGATCTTTTAAAAAATGCATTAATAGTAAATCAGCACAGAATTTCACTAATTTGGATTGAAGGGGCATTCTCATGAAGACCACTATTGTTCATATACCCAACTATGGACATAATATATTTCCACTCTGTAAGGTTTATCTCAATCTAACACAACATTTCCCTGGCTGGTCGCTGCTCCAAAGTGAAAGAAGTTTTCTCTAATGAGACAAGCCTATTAAACAACTTTGGATCACATATATTAAGACCGGCCTTAGATGCCAGTCTTAATAACTACTATACCTGACGGTGCATCCACCAGAGTAATGAAGAGGCGCTGGCATCTACATAACTTCGGCGGATCCTCTGACGATTCCTAGCTGTCTTACATTTAGACCATTTTCTTTGCCTAAAACACCCATGCCACGTCACGTCTAGAGATGAGCGAACACCTGGATGTTCGGGTTCGACAGGTTCGGCCGAACTTCCGGAAAATGTCCGGGTTCGTGATCCGAACTCAACCCGAACTTCATCCCGAACCCGAACCCCATAGAAGTCAATAGGGACCCGAACTTTTGGGCACTAAAAAGACTGTAAAAGACTCCCGGAAAGGGCTAGAGGGCTGCAAAAGGCAGCAAAATGTAGGTAAATCCCCTGCAAGCAAATGTAGATAGGGAAATGAATTAAAATAAAATAAAATAAATAAAAATTAACCAATATCAATTGGAGAGAGGTCCCACAGCAAGGAATCATGCGTCATATCACCCACCAATGGAGAAGGCCACTCATTTATTTCGGACCAGCACCCAGACAGAGGATACAGGTCCCACAGCAAGGAATCATGCGTCATATCAACCACCACCGGAGAAGGCCACTCTCATGTATTTTGGACCAGCACCCAGACAGAGGATACGGGTCCCACAGCAAGGAATCATGCCTCATATCAACCACCACCGGAGAAGGCCACTCTCATTTATTTGGGACCAGCACCCAGACAGAGGATACAGGTCCCACAGCAAGGAATCATGCGTCATATCAACCACCACCGGAGAAGGCCACTCTCATGTATTTTGGACCAGCACCCAGACAGAGGAGAGGTCCCACATCAAGGAATCATGCGTCATATCAACCCCCACCGGAGAAGGCCACTCTCATTTATTTTGGACCAGCACCCAGACAGAGGATACAGGTCCCACAGCAAGGAATCATGCGTCATATCAACCACCACCGGAGAAGGCCACTCTCATTTATTTTGTACCAGCACCCAGACAGAGGATACAGGTCCAACAGCAAGGAATCATGCGTCATATCAACCACCACCCGAGAAGGCCACTCTCATTTATTTTGTACCAGCACCCAGACAGAGGATACAGGTCCCACAGCAAGGAATCACGCGTCATATCAACCCCCACCGGAGAAGGCCACTTTCATTTATTTTGGACCAGCACCCAGACAGAGGATACAGGTCCCACAGCAAGGAATCATGCGTCATATCAACCACCACCGGAGAAGGCCACTCTCATGTATTTTGGACCAGCACCCAGACAGAGGAGAAAGGTCCCACATCAAGGAATCATGCGTCATATCAACCACCACCGGAGAAGGCCACTCTCATTTATTTTGGACCAGCAACCAGACAGAGGATACAGGTCCCACAGCAAGGAATCATGCGTCATATCAACCACCACCGGAGAAGGCCACTCTCATGTATTTTGGACCAGCACCCAGACAGAGGAGAGAGGTCCCACATCAAGGAATCATGCGTCATATCAACCACCACCGGAGAAGGCCACTTCATTTATTTTGGACCAGCACCCAGACAGAGGATACAGGTCCCACAGCAAGGAATCATGCGTCATATCAACCCCCACCGGAGAAGGCCACTCTCATTTATTTTGGACCAGCACCCAGACAGAGGATACAGGTCTCACAGCAAGGAATCATGCGTTATATCAACCACCACCGGAGAAGGCCACTCTCATTTATTTTGTACCAGCACCCAGACAGAGGATACAGGTCCCACAGCAAGGAATCATGCGTCATATCAACCACCACCCGAGAAGGCCACTCTCATTTATTTTGTACCAGCACCCAGACAGAGGATACAGGTCCCACAGCAAGGAATCACGCGTCATATCAACCACCACCGGAAAAGGCCACTCTCATGTATTTTGGACCAGCACCCAGACAGAGGATACGGGTCCCACATCAAGGAATCATGCGTCATATCAACCACCACCGGAGAAGGCCACTCTCATTTATTTTGTACCAGCACCCAGACAGAGGATACAGGTCCCACAGCAAGGAATCATGCGTCATATCAACCCCCACCGGAGAAGGCCACTCTCATTTATTTTGGACCAGCACCCAGACAGAGGAGAGAGGTCCCACATCAAGGAATCATGCGTCATATCAACCCCCACCGGAGAAGGCCACTCTCATTTATTTTGGACCAGCACCCAGACAGAGGATACAGGTCCCACAGCAAGGAATCATGCGACATATCAACCACCACGGAGAAGGCCACTCTCATGTATTTTGGACCAGCACCCAGACAGAGGAGAAAGGTCCCACATCAAGGAATCATGCGTCATATCAACCACCACCGGAGAAGGCCACTCTCATTTATTTTGGACCAGCACCCAGACAGAGGATACAGGTCCCACAGCAAGGAATCATGCGTCATATCAACCACCACCGGAGAAGGCCACTCTCATGTATTTTGGACCAGCACCCAGACAGAGGAGAGAGGTCCCACATCAAGGAATCATGCGTCATATCAACCACCACCGGAGAAGGCCACTCTCATTTATTTTGGACCAGCACCCAGACAGAGGATACAGGTCCCACAGCAAGGAATCATGCGTCATATCAACCCCCACCGGAGAAGGCCACTCTCATTTATTTTGGACCAGCACCCAGACAGAGGATACAGGTCTCACAGCAAGGAATCATGCGTCATATCAACCACCACCGGAGAAGGCCACTCTCATTTATTTTGTACCAGCACCCAGACAGAGGATACAGGTCCCACAGCAAGGAATCATGCGTCATATCAACCACCACCCGAGAAGGCCACTCTCATTTATTTTGTACCAGCACCCAGACAGAGGATACAGGTCCCACAGCAAGGAATCACGCGTCATATCAACCACCACCGGAAAAGGCCACTCTCATGTATTTTGGACCAGCACCCAGACAGAGGATACAGGTCCCACATCAAGGAATCATGCGTCATATCAACCACCACCGGAGAAGGCCACTCTCATTTATTTTGTACCAGCACCCAGACAGAGGATACAGGTCCCACAGCAAGGAATCATGCGTCATATCAACCCCCACCGGAGAAGGCCACTCTCATTTATTTTGGACCAGCACCCAGACAGAGGAGAGAGGTCCCACATCAAGGAATCATGCGTCATATCAACCCCCACCGGAGAAGGCCACTCTCATTTATTTTGGACCAGCACCCAGACAGAGGATACAGGTCCCACAGCAAGGAATCATGCGACATATCAACCACCACCGGAGAAGGCCACTCTCATGTATTTTGGATCAGCACCCAGACAGAGGAGAAAGGTCCCACATCAAGGAATCATGCGTCATATCAACCACCACCGGAGAAGACCACTCTCATTTATTTCGGACCAGCACCCAGACAGAGGAGAGAGGTTTTCACAGCAGAGAATCAGGCATTTAGATCACCCACCACAGGAGTAGGCCATCATTTAATGGGACCCCGGCAACCATGTCAGATGGCACAAACATCAGTTTCACATCACCCAGCACAAGAGAAGGCCACTTTGAGAGACTTTGACCCCTGCACCCAGACGGAGGAGAGAGGTCCCACAGCAGAGATTCAGGCATTTATTTCAGCCAGCACAGGAGAAGGCCGCTTTCAGTGACTTAGGCCTTAGCACCGACACAGAGGAGACAGGTCAGATAGCACAAGCATCAGTTTTACATCAACCACCACAGGAGAAGGGCACTTTTAGAGACTTTGACCCCTGCAGCCACACGGAGGAGAGAGGTCCCACAGCAGAGATTCAGGCATTTATAGCAGCCAGCACAGGAGAAGGCCGCTTTTAGTGACTTAGGCCTTAGCACCGACACAGAGGAGACAGGTCAGATAGCACAAGCATCAGTTTTACATCAACCACCACAGGAGAAGGGCACTTTTAGAGACTTTGACCCCTGAAGCCACACGGAGGAGAGAGGTCCCACAGCAGAGAATCAGGCATCATGTCAACCACCACAGGAGTAGGCCACCTTTTGTTTCTTTGACCCCTGCACCCAGAAAGAGGAGAGAGGTCCCACAGCATAGAATCATGCATTTCGATCACCCACCACAGGAGAAGGCCGCTTTTAGTGACTTTGTCCCCCTGCACCCACACAAAGGAGACATGTCAGACAGCAAAAGTATAACATTCATATCACCCAGCACAGGAGAAGGACACTTTCATGTACTTTGGCCCCGGCACCCAGACAGAGGGAAGGTTCATTCAACTCTGGGTTGCACCCCAAGATCCTAGTTAATTTCAAAAATTTGTTTTTTAATGAAGAAGTGGCCAGGAGTACAAGACAACATGGTTTAAGGCAGTTATTAAGGACTACTCTGCACAAGGGAGGGTCAGGTCTTGTGGGATCCATGCCTGGTTCATTTTTATAAACGTCAGCTTGTCCACGTTGGCTGCGGACAGGCGGCTGCGTTTGTCAGTAATGACGCCCCCTGCCGTGCTGAATACACGTTCAGATAAAACGCTGGCCGCCGGGCAGGCCAGCACCTCCAAGGCATAACATGCTAATTCTGGCCACGTGGACAATTTGGAAACCCAGAAGTTGAATGGGGCCGAACCATCCGTCAGTACGTGGAGTTGTGTGCAGACGTACTGTTCAACCATGTTAGTGAAATGTTGCCTCCTGCTAACACGTTCCGTATCAGGTGGTGGGGCAGTTAGCTGTGGCGTGGAGACAAAACTTTTCCACATTTCTGCCATGCTAACCCTGCCCTCAGAGGAGCTGGCCGTGACACTGCTGCGTGGGCTACCTCTAGCTCCTCCTCTGCCTTGGCCTTGGCCTTCCACCTGTTCCCCTGTGACAGTTGGGAATGCTCTCAGGAGCGCGTCTACCAGTGTGCGCTTGTACTCGCGCATCTTCCTATCACGCTCCAGTGCAGGAAGTAAAGTGGGCACATTGTCTTTGTACCGTGGATCCAGCAGGATGGCCACCCAGTAGTCAGCACACGTTAAAATGTGGGCAACTCTGCTGTCATTGCGCAGGCACTGCAGCATGTAATCGCTCATGTGTGCCAGGCTCCCCAGAGGTAAGGACAAGCTGTCCTCTGTGGGAGGCGTATCGTCATCATCCTCTGTATCCCCCAGCCACGCACCAGGGATGTGCCTGCGCTGTGCTGGGTGCCACCCCGCTGTGAACCTGCTTCATCCTCATCCTCGTCCACCTCCTCCTCATCCTCCTCGTCCTCCAGTGGTGGTCCCTGGCTGGCCACATTTGTACCTGCCCTCTGCTGTTGCAAAAAACCTCCCTCTGAGCCACTTCTAACAGACTGGCCTGAAAGTGCTAAAAACGACCCGTCATCCTCCTCCTCCTCCTCCTGGCCCTGGCCCCCTTCTCTTCCATCATCGCACTAAGCATTTTCTCTAGGAGACTTGGTATCGTCACGCTGATAACAGTGGCATCGCCACTGGCCATGTTGGTGGCGTACTCTAAACAGCGCAACAGGGCACACAGGTCTCGCATGGAGGCCCAATCATTGGTGGTGAAGTGGTGCTGTTCCGCAGTGCGACTGACCCGTGCGTGCTGCAGCTGAAACTCCACTATGGCCTGCTGCCGCTCGCACAGTCTCTCCAGCATGTGCAAGGTGGAGTTCCACCGGGTGGGCACGTCGCATATTAGGCGGTGAGCGGGAAGGCCGAAGTTCCGCTGTAGCGCTGACAGGCGAGCAGCGGCAGGATGTGAACGCCGGAGCGCGCACAGGCGGCCCGCACTTTATGCAGCAGCTCTGACATGTCTGGGTAGTTGTGAATGAACTTTTGCACCACCAAATTCAGCACATGAGCCAGGCAAGGGATGTGCGTCAAACCGGCTATTCCCAGAGCTGCCACGAGATTTCGCCCATTATCGCACACCACCAGGCCGGGCTTGAGGCCCACCGGCAGCAACCACTGGTCGGTCTGTTGTTCAATACCCCGCCACAACTCTTGCGCGGTGTGGGGCCTGTCCCCCAAACATATGAGTTTCAGAATGGCCTGCTGTCGTTTACCCGGGCTGTGCTGAATTTGGTGGTGAAGGTGTGTGGCTGACTGGATGAGCTGGTGGAAGCAGAGGAGGAGGAGGAGGAAGCCGAGTAGGAGGAGGAGGCTACAGGAGGCAAAGAATGATGCCCTGTGATCCTTGGCGGCGGAAGGACGTGCGCCAAGGGACTCTCCGCCTGGGGCCCAGCCGCCACTACATTTACCCAGTGTGCAGTTAGGGAGATATAGCGTCCCTGGCCTTGCTTACTGGTCCACGTATCTGTGGTTAGGTGGACCTTGCCACAAATGGCGTTGCGCAGTGCAAACTTGATTTTATCGGACACTTGCATGTGCAGGGAAGGCACGGCTGTCTTGAGAAGTAGTGGCGGCTGGGAACCACATACTGGGGGACAGCCATGGCCATCAGCTGTTTGAAGCTGTCTGTGTCCACCAGCCGGAATGACAGCATTTCAAAGGCCAGTAGTTTAGAAATGCTGGCATTCAGGCCAAGAGGCTCGAGGGTGACTAGGTGGAAATTTGCGCTTCCTCTCAAAGGTTTGAGAGATGGAGAGCTGAACGCTGCTGTGTGAAATAGTGGAGGCGCTAGGTGACGGTGGCGGTGGTGGTGGTGGTGTCGGTGGCACATCCTCTGTTTGCTGCTCGGCAGGTAGCAACATTCCTCTCAAGGCGGAAGCCGAGGCAGCAGCGGTAGGGGGAGCCTGAGCGGGTTCCTTGTTTTTAAGGTGTGTACTCCACTGCAGTTCATGCTTTGCATGTAGATGCCTGATCATGCAGGTGGTGCTCAGGTTAAGAACGTTAATGCCTCGCCTCAGGGTCTGATGGCACAGCGTGCAAACCACTCTGGTCTTGTCCTCAGCACATTGTTTGAAGAAGTGCCATGCCAGGGAACTCCTTGAAGATGCCTTTGGGGTGCTGGGTCCCTGTTGGCGCTGGCCAATAGCAGGCGAACTCTCTGGACGGCGGCTGTTCTGCTTTTGCCCCCTGCTCCCTCTTTGGCTTCGCTGTTGTCTCGGTCTCACCACTGCCTCTTCCTCTGAACTATTTAAAATGCAAAAAGATTGTGGAGCCCCAGTTATGGGTCTACAACACAGTGAAAGCCAGATATCCCTCAAAGGAAGGAAAAACAAGCAAAGGGGTGTCTCCATTACAGAGATCACCAAAACCACCATATTAAGTGGCCCCTATGTCAAAAATCCCGCTCTTTTACAAGCTTTAAGGATGTGACGGGGAAGACCTAAGCAAGTTATCCATCCACAGACAGCTGTTTCGGGGTGTTGCCCCTCATCAGTGTGGAGTAGGATTCTGGCTAACCGGGAGCGATGCTTTGGTGACTACTCAAACAAAGCAATAGCTGATCTTAGGGAGACCAGCTACAAAAATACCGTGGAGCCTCACTTAAGAGTCTCAAACACAGCAATCCAAAGTGCAAAGCTCCCTGGGAAACATAAAATGCAAAAGATTGTGGAGCCCCAGTTATGTGGTCTACAACACAGTGAAAGCCAGATATCCCTCAAAGGAAGGAAAAACAAGCAAAGGGGTGTCTCCATTACAGAGATCACCAAAACCACCATATTAAGTGGCCCCTATGTCAAAATCCCGCTCTTTTACAAGCTTTAAGGATGTGACGGGGAAGACCTAAGCAAGTTATCCATCCACAGACAGCTGTTTCGAGGTGTTGCCCCTCATCAGTGTGGAGTAGGATTCTGGCTAACCAGGAGCGATGCTTTGGTGACTACTCAAACAAAGCAATAGCTGATCTTAGGGAGACCAGCTACAAAAATACCGTGGAGCCTCACTTAAGAGTCTCAAACACAGCAATCAAAGTGCAAAGCTCCTGGAAACATAAAATGCAAAAGATTGTGGAGCCCCAGTTATGGGTCTACAACACAGTGAAAGCCAGATATCCCTCAAAGGAAGGAAAAACAAGCAAGGGGTGTATCCATTACAGAGATCACCAAAACCACCATATTAAGTGGCCCCTATGTCAAAATCCCGCTCTTTTACAAGCTTTAAGGATGTGACGGGAAGACCTAAGCAAGTTATCCATAATATGGTGGTTTTGGTGATCTCTGTAATGAGACACCTCTGCTGTTTTCCTGCTATCGCTCCCGGTTAGCCAGAATCCTACTCCACACTGATGAGGGGCAACACCCTGAAACAGCTGTCTGTGGATGGATAACTTGCTTAGGTCTTCCCCGTCACATCCTTAAAGCTTGTAAAGAGCGGGATTTTGACATAGGGGCCACTTAATATGGTGGTTTTGGTGATCTCTGTAATGGAGACACACCTTTGCTAGTTTTTCCTTCCTTTGAGGGATATCTGGCTTTCACTGTGTTGTAGACCCATAACTGGGGCTCCACAATCTTTTGCATTTATGTTTCCCAGGAGCTTTGCACTGGATTGCTGTGTTTGAGACTCTAAGTGAGGCTCCACGGCATTTTTGTAGCTGGTCTCCTAAGATCAGCTATTGCTTTGTTTGAGTCTGAACTATTTAAGTCAGCGGCACGACCTTCAGTCCATGTGGGGTCTAAGACCTCATCGTCCTCTGCATCGTCTTCCACCCAGTCTTCCTCCCTGACCTCCTCCTGTTCAGTCTGCACACTGCAATAAGACGCGGCAGTGGGCACCAGTGTTTCGTCATCATCAGAGACTCGGTCACTCTGCTGTGGTGGTATTCCCATGTCCTCATCATCTGGATACATAAGTGGTTGTAGCGTCAGTGCATGGAATGTCTTCCACCGCTGGGGAAGGGCTAGGTGGACGCCCCTGGAAAACCGTGGGGAGCAGAGTCTTCAAACAGAATAGGAGACTGCTGCATAACTTGAGGCTCAGCCAGTTTCCCTGATATGCATGGGGGTGATGTGACAGACTGATGGGCTTGGTTTTCAGGTGCCACCTGTGCGCTTTCCGCAGAAGACTGGGCGGAAGACAATGTGGTGAACGTGCTGGAAGCACTGTCGGCCACCCAATCGACTAATGCCTGTACCTGCTCAGGCCTTACCATCCTCATAACGGCATTGGGCCCCACCAAATATTGCTGTAAATTCTGCCGGCTACTTGAGGGAGTTGGTTCACTACTTTGTGCGCCTGAGGCCGAACGGCCACGTCCTCTGCCAGCAACAGAGGCTCCACGGACACCACCACGACCGCGTCCTCGTCCCTTAATAGAATGTTTCCTCATTGTTGCGATTCAACTCACACCACAATAAAATATATTATTTTTAGCCCCAAAATTCCCACACTGGAAGATATAATTCCTTTTTCCGGTATTAATTACAAGAAGACTGCTGCAAATTGGGCACCAGAATTTTTAATATGCTAGTTTTGGTACATAGATTCCCACACGGGAGATATAATTCCTTTTACAGGAGTAAAAACGTGAGGCCTAGTGTTTCTGGACTGGTCTTACAAACACTAGATTGATTAAATTGGCCTTTTTTCACCAAAATTACAACACTGGACAATAATGCCTTTTGGCGGTATTATTTACAAGAAAACTGCTGCAAATTGGACATCTGAATTTTTAAAATGCTAGTTTTGGTACATAGATTCCCACACGGGGAGATATAATTCCTTTTACAGGAGTGAAAACGTGAGGCCTACTGTTTCTGGTCTAACAAACACCAGATTGATTAAATTGGCCTTTTTTCACCAAAATTACAACACTGGACGATATAATGCCTTTTGGCGGTATTAATTACAAGAGGACTGCTGGTATTTCAGAACACCGGAATTTTTAAAATGCTAGTTTTGCTAGATAAATTTCCCACACTGGGAGAAATATTGCCTAAGCCTTTTTACAGTATTAATTACAACAGGAGTGCTTCTTCTGGTCTAACACCAGAATAATTTTATTATTACGGTGAAAGCTTTTCTAATTTATATTTCTGGCACATAAAAAAAAAATATTTCTGGCTGACAGTATTGGACTTGGCTGTAGTGGCACTGGCTAGCCTAGCTGGAACAGCACATTCATGGGATTTGCTATCCAAGTGGGTTACTTTCAGTTTCACCACTGATATATTAAATATCTTTGCAGTTAGTATGGGTGACACAAGCACAGCCAAACCCCTGATGTAGTATATCTATGAAAAAATCGACTATTACATGAGATTAATGGACGTTGTGGCAGCTTTGCTGTAGCACCACAAGTCCCAAAATGGCCGCCGCCTATCAGCCCAGTAACATGTGCCAGAAAGCGGTCTGCCCAGCCAGAAAAAAATAGACTTTGACTGAGCAGCTGAATCGCTGTTGTTCTGATTCACAGGTGTAGATTTTACACTTCTTTGGAGCTTTGGTTTAGACTCTGTGGCAGCTTGTGCTGGCGCACCACAAGTCCCAAAATGGCCACCGCCGGTCAGCCCAGTTACATGTGCCAGTAAAAATCGCTCTGGCCAGTCTCAACAAAATAGTGACTTTCAGTGAACAGCTCAGCTGAGTTGTTCTGATGCACAGGTGTAGAAAGGTAGATCATTCAATCACTTCTTTATCCCTGCCTATCTCGCCCTCACAGAAGCTGCATCCTCTCCCTACACTAGTCAGAGCAGTGTGACGTGCGGCGCTACGTGACTCCAGCTTAAATAGAGGCTGGGTCACATGCTGCACTGGCCAATCACAGCCATGCCATTAGTAGGCATGGCTGTGATGAAGCTCTTAGGGCAAGAAGTAAAGCGCTAGCTGATTGGCTGCTGTGCAGCCCTTCAGAAAAGCTGGAAGAAATCGGCGAACACGGACCCGAACCGAACTTTTTGAAAATGTCGGGTTGGGTCCGTGTCACTGAACACGCCAAAATTCGATGCGGACCCGAGCGATTCTCGAACTGTTCGCTCAACACTAGACACGCCCCTTTTGAGATCTGCACGATTTGGGGGAAAGTCGCAGATTGCAGCACAAAGACCTGGGCACCCCATATCTGCACCAGAAATACACCTAATTTAGGCGTATTTATGTTTGATAAATGACCCCTTTATGTTCAAGGGTAGATTCACTGTGTAACTGTCATATTTTCTTTTATTTGCTATTTTATTAGAGCTAGGCATGTATACTTGAGTTAGTCTGTCAATGATTGCCAAA